>NW_021011527.1:0-466516 GCF_003987935.1 Bombyx mandarina | reverse complement strand
TCGGGGTCTATGGGTCGGTCTAATTTTATTCTAAATTAATATACTATAAATTTAGAAATGTTTCAGGAAAGGAATTAAAAGATTTGATATGCTATAATTGAGGGTAGTTGGAAAAATAATAAATGTAAAATTAAAATTAAATTGTTTTGTATTATAATTAATGAACTAGGCTACTGAACTACAATATCACAAGACTACACTAACTGTAATGACTAATTAATCTAATATATAAATAAGGAAATAATAAAATAAGCAAAAACTAATAAGAAAACACACCGCGACTCGCTAGCGAGCCTGTCGTTCTGACGACTCAGTTAACTAATTCGTCAACTCGGGTTTGGTTTGCAACCCCTCCTAACCCCAAAGGGTAGGGGAGGACTGGGAACAGACACAGATGGCCAGTCTCGATGGCGCTAACGTAACTCTGTTTTATTCTTAGAATAAATTGAGTACTCAGCTATCCAGGCTGATCAACATCTACCCGCAATTAACAAATGTTAAAGAATGAAAGTGTCAATCAACTTACCTGTTCCCGGGTCCCGAATTTCGTTTGTTCGGGGCGTCACCACACCGACACAACACTTCTGGATAAAACACACTCGCGAAAGGATTCGACAAGACCGCACAGCACAAGCAGTTTTGGTATCCTGGCGCACTGGTGTCCCGGGCCTGACTGTGTGCCATCCTTACAACGCTTTTATAGCCGATACCTCATCCCTAGAATTATCGAGAACATTTCACACATCTCTAGTAGTAGTTTCCGCTATCTGGCAATAGATGGCGCTGTACTTCTCGAATGTTCTAGGTGCTAATAGGTCCTTCGATATTCGTTCGACTATTTGGCGATAGATATTTGGCGATTGGCGTTACTCTTACCGGCGTAACAATATTTAGAGCAACAACGGAAAAGGTTTTCACTACGAAATGTTATAATTGTGACTGTATTTTCCTCGTGACAAAGCTTCGAAGCTTCCGTGCGGTTAGACTGTGGAATATACTAATTGTTGAGACGGATTGAACAGAGTTATATAAATTTTAAACTTTAAAAACAAATATTTTTTTAAACAAACTAACTGGGAAACATCAAACGTAATTCAATGAGAAAAGTATGTATAAAGATTACCTTAATCTTCAAAGCATTGCGACATGAAAATGATTTAAAAGTTTCGAGGTCAGTTTTAACTAACAATACAAAAACAATCGGATACAGGTAAGAGCTTGAAAAAAGTTGGCCACTGGACAGGCGCGGTTACCTATGAAATTGAAAAGTTGAAGTTTCTAAGGTTTCAATGGTTTCTGAGTCGGCTACCGGTAAATTTTTATTGATTTCAAACTGCAATAGTCGTAGGTACGCATTCATTTTTGTTTACATAGTAGCGAACATAGTTTTTTTTTTTTTTTTTTTATATTGCTTAGCTGGGTGGACGAGCTCACAGCCCACCTGGTGTTAAGTGGTTACTGGAGCCCATAGACATCTACAACGTAAATGCACCACCCACCTTGAGATATAAGCTGTAAGGTCTCAGTATAGTTACAACGGCTGCCCCACCCTTCAAACCGAAACGCATTACTGCTTCACGGCAGAAATAGGCAGGGCGGTGGTACCTACCCGCGCGGACTCACAACAGGTCCTACCACCAGTAATTACGCAAATTATAATTTTGCGGGTTTCACTTTTATTAGACGATGTTATTCCTTCACCGTGGAAGTCAATCGTGAACATTTATTGAGTACGTATTTTATTAGAAAATTGGTACCCGCCTGCGGGATTCGAACACCGGTGCATCGCTTCAACACGAATGCACCGGACGTCTTATCTTTTAGGCCACGACGACGACGACGATAGTGAAAAAACATAGCTAAATATCTTGAGCATATGATTGGTTTAGTGTAGTTGGAGAGGGAGAGAACAGCCCTCCTGATGTTACATCGTCACATGAGCTCAGGGACTACGCAATATGCCTTTGCGTATCTTTGGAGATTAGCATCTCATTTGCAGAAGTACAACAGATATCTTATTTATAAAATCGATGTCAATGTCATAGGGACTATATTAGGGATGCGGTCCCAATACTTAAGAATACTTATTTAATACTTAGCTTACTTTAATGTGCTTGATTGCTTGAAATATTGTTAACAATTCGGTGGCATCCAGATCGAGCACCGAATAAAGTGATGTGATTGAGATAATTGCAGAATAAACAATCGGTACCGTGCCACTAGAGTTTCCCAAGCAGGTACACTGAAATATGAATAACATAATATTTGAGCTGTCCATCCATTTTTGTTACAATCGACTCCAGTACTTGTAATTAAAACGTCAACTTACCCAGTCGACTTATTAATAATTCTATATCAATCGCGATTTATACGAAGAATTATGGTCCGTTGGAAATACCTTTTTACCAATTAAATATTAATGTTCTAACGGTTTGGTTTATGTCACTTAGTTTTCATTGAATAAAATATTATTTTCACGATCGTTTTGCCCACAGATTTTAACTGATTTTATAGGGTAGATAGACTTTAGCTTAAAAGCTGTTTTATATCAACCGGTTGCCAGTCCACAGAAATCTCTAATGAAATCGATTGTCTTCTACTAAAAGGAATAACATCGACTAATAAAAATCAAATCCGCATATATTGTAATTTAAATAATTATTGATCTAAGGGACTGTTGTGATCTTGCATGGGCAGGTATCAACACTGTTCGCTGAAATAAAAACAAAGGCAACGCTAACTCCACAAAATGTATCGCACATATTTAGTATGATATGTTTCCTTGACCTTTCGAAAAGGTAAATATTGGTGGAACGAGAAAATTACTTGATCTGCTCCTGACAGGTTATAACAAATGCCCAAACAATAGGTAACAGCACTGTACGATTTAATTGTCTTTCAGAATTCAGATGTGTGGGCGACTAGAAACACGACGTGTGAAATTAAGGCTTTATAATGCTTAAAATTGGTATGTAACAAAGGTTGTCTCCGGATGGAATTTTTTTCTCATTACGCTTTGAACAAACAATAATAAAATTGGATGAAAATGTGGTTTACTAATGATAGAACAGTATTTTAAGATTACGCATTTGTTCCAACTTTAATTATTACGTTTTTAATAAAGGTTAAATTTATGTTATTCTCTACCGTTAAGATATAATTCTTTCAAAGCGTCTCAGGTAGATTTTAATAAGGTTGATATGGGAGAGATGGGTGATCCGGGGGACACTCCAGTTTGAAGAGGGCATTATTACAACGCACTTGGAGCGGCCTTGTCATCACAAGGATGGTGAGGTATTACATAATTTTTATTGGATACAATAAATCTGTTATTAATCCTTCCGAGTTGTATAATCTCGGTGTTTCTGCTCCCGTAGATGCTGTGGACGGGATTACACCCAGAATATGTATTTTTGTATTTCAATAACGATTAAATATCTAACACGTACTCAATAGAAATTCATGAACTGTTTAATATGTTGGAGAGGCCACAATTATTAACACTATTGTCAAACATCATAGGGCGATCGAGCCATGATAATTTTTTAGTATACCAATCACGTTTGTTGTCTTAGAACAAATTCAGAAATCTTCTCTTGACGTTAGCAAACGAAAACGAATGACAGTTCTTAGGACGGAGGCACCGCTCTTCAAGAAGGCTGGTTGGTGAGTGTGTAATATCGTCTATGCGCCTCCATCGGCTAGGCTCTGTCGTAGCACGAAGTTAGTCGAGTTCTGAAGATACCGCAATCGTGCTGCCATCCCTCGGTTTCGTTTAGCTATCAAACTAATGAACATCTTCGACAAATATATTATATTTGAGTGAGTTTACGGCCCAGCTAGTGTTAGTGACCATGACATTGTGTAATCAAATGTTTGATAGTCACGTTGGCTTATAAATTCTAAGTAGGTACTACATCAAAGTTTTATTCGCAGCCTGAGTGAGCACCGATCAAAGATATTAGATATTCTTGATCTGAGTGTAAATATGTGTTGCTATCTATAATTATTCTGTAAGGCCTGTTTTTGGGTTTTTGCATCGACCAGTCCCTACGAGCTTCACTTAGAAATTTAAAATGTATACTACGTTGTAAATATACAACATCGTAATTTTTTTTATCGTTTCCAACACAAACACAATAGTAGTAGCCTTGAACTTTATAGCACTAATCATAATTAAAATCGTAAGTTACTTTATCGAAATATTTGCTTAAAGCTTCACTGGCATCGTGTTTATATTAAACTTGATTAAGGTTATAAAATTTTTGTAATAATGCCATTCTTATTGGCTTATCTAATCTTCATCTGATGCCGATAGCCTCGAAGGTACAAGCATGTGAGTGAATCCAGAGTGATTGAACATTTCAAATATTACTTACTATAAAGAATCAAGTGTGATAGTTACAGTTATAAATTACTGTTCAGATGATCTGAGCCGTCAAGACACCTTTTTTTTTGTTTTTTTTTTAACGCTGGGGAATCCATTTACGGATACCCAGTCGAGGGGGGTAACGGACCGGGTTATGTCGGACTCCGGCGCCTCCTGAAAGGAATAAGGGGAGAAGAGAAGAGCCGAGGTCCTTCACCTCCCCCAATTTCTCACAGGAGACTACGCCTTGAAAAAGGCGCGCGAAGCACTTGCCCCGCAGAACGACTACCGACTAAACCCCATCGAGCCCCACCACTCCGACTCCACGAAACCCACGGTACCGCACAGTGCGCGCCGAAGGCTCGCCGTCGCTGGTACCCATTCTGTTAATAGGACGAGCCGTCAAGACACCTACTCATCCGAATTGGAAAAAAGATTAATTCAAAACGTCAAAATACATATATAGCTATAAGCCACAAAGTCAAGACCGTCAACCTGTGTTACGTAATCCCACGTTCCATTTCCTAAATTAGTTTGGGTTCAACTCTTCCCCGGAACCAGGGTCACGGGTTCATTCGAACACAACCTTCATCCGTTACGTAACGTGTAATCGCTTTTAAGACAACACTTTCACATATAATCCAGCTGAAGCCAATTATGGTGGCGCGATACACGCGTCGCCCCATGTGACCTCGTCACGCGAGTCTCCGACTATAAGCCTGAACGTGTGAAACATTGGGTCGAGGAAACTTATGTAATTCAAAGTTTTAGATTTTCTACGATATTGCGGACATGAACTTCTATTATGACAATACAAATATTGGTAGTAGGACCTCTTGTGAGTCCGCGCGGGTAGGTACCACCACCCTGCCAATTTCTGCCGTGAAGCAGTAATGCGTTTCGGTTTGAAGGGCGGGGCAGCCGTTGTAAAACTATACTTGAGACCTTAGAACTCATATCTCAAGGTGGGTGGCGCATTGACGTCGTAGATTTCTATGGGCTCCAGTAACCACTTAACACCAGGTGGGCTGTGAGCTCGTCCATCCATCTAATCAATAAAAAATAAAATTAAAATAAAAGCTAAATATAAATAAATCCGAAAGTTTCTGGAACTTCACATATTAAAAAAAATATATATTTAATAAAGCATTAGCTAATAAATATTAACATTAACATTAGCTAATATATACCATTAGCATATTTATAAATATATAAGTAATAAACTTCTGCACTATCAACTTCATATTGTAATATAAGCCAAAAACGCATTATGACCAATTACGGCAAACTTATTAGGTTTTTTTTTGTAATACAGATCGGTGTACGTGTTTACGGCCCGCTGATGTTAACTGGTTACCGGAGTCCATAGACATCAATACCGATATTCTTCTTGAGACACGAAGTCTAAGTCTCAATTGTATACACTTGTCTTGTATACACTACGTCTTGTGAAGGCCGCCCTACAACAAGTTATTAAATAATTCGTTGACATTGACTCTTTAAGTTGTGTCGGCGGAAAACTTTGTAAAAACGTCATTGTACACATTGAAATAGGCTTACGTCGCGTAATGCCTATGTGTTTATAGGCTTTCGTAGGCGCGTCTTAATACCTAACTTATCTTACACTTACGTATTTACCTAACATATCTGTGTCTATAATGGTACTCAATCATTACTATAATGTTACTCTTTTTTTTCTTCCTACCTATGCTGATAGCCTTGCGAGGCTATTTCAGTTTATCTTTGAAGTGTAGGTGAGCTCACGGGGTTCAAACCGGGAGTGTTGCTAGGACTGGTCCTAGCAAGAGTAGTGCTTCGCAGAATCTACCTCCGGATCGGAAACGCTACCCACTGAGAAGATCTGGCGAGTAACTCAGTGGGCTGCATCTATGGGTTAATTCACTTGTCGAGTTCTTCGTCGCAAGCGACGGGTTCGACCGGAGTTACTCAAATGTATTTAATATTTCGCATTGTTCATTTTGTTGGTGTACAATAAAGAATACTCTCTCTCTCTCTCTCTCTCTCTCTCTCTCTCTCACACACACTTATTTATATGCTAGCATAATAAGATATCCGTTGATAAACAAGATCGTATAACGTTACATATTTAGTATTTACAAGGGCACGCCCTCGATTTCATACCCTATTATAAATCACCGCATCTTTTTGTATTGTTCAACTGTATTTTTCATGCCGCGCAGTCCTTCGATCCGCAAATCCGCACCACTCTAGATACCACCGTATACGATGCCATACGCACCGCCGAGAACAGAGGAAGATGGCGAAACATCATCCAGAGAACGAGAGGAGAATGGGAGATGGGTGGAGATGCTCACGACCCTCAAACATGAGGAATGCGACTCAGGAAGGAGGAGGAGTCCTTCGATTTTGCTTGTGTCGTCAATGAAAAGTATAAGGCAATGTATCTAAGGTACTTACTGTCTTGTTTAAATAATTTTAATTCAGAAACCTTTTAATGTTAGGTTTGTAATTGCTGCAATATGTGAAGACGCGTTGACGCACACGCAGAAATATATTTTTTTTTGTCCCTATGTACCTAGATGTAGGTATCTAAGTAGGTAACTTAACATGTAAGTTTCATTCATGTTATTAGTTGCTGTACGACCTGATTAGTATGTAAGCTTTTGATCCATTTACTTTCAGCTTTAGTGATTCAGAATTAGAATTTTCTCGTTTCCATTGGAAGATTGTTTTTTGCTCACAAAACGTGTTACATCAGTTTCGTGACTATAGATAATGATCAAAGATATAAATTTTTATTCCATTGAAATTTCATTATTTTTTTTTAGTTGGCTCCCATCAAAAGCTGATAAAAATCAAATAGAGTTATTCCCGTTATGACGTCTATTAGGTAGCACTTAGGAACTAGTAAGCTAAATGTTACGTAATCTTACGGAGATTATAGTAAGAAAGAAAAAGGAGAGTATCACTAGTTTACGTAAAATATTTGTATTTATAAAAATTGTGATAAACAAGTGAAACGCAAATCCGTAAGCTACAAGCTGTCAGGCCCCCAGCACACACATGACGGGAGACCGGAGCATCTGCGTTGAAACGTGCGACCCCCGCCTATGCGACACACCTCTGCGGCCTTGTTGTGAACATGTGACTAATACATTTCTATATACGAGATGAAATGAACTATCTCAATAAATAATCTGTGTTTTTTCACGTAAGAAAGATTGATTTTTGTACTTATATGGTACTAGTTAAATTTACTACTACTAGAGGTCCCGCAGTAGTCGAAATTCGACTATAATTAATTGGAATTGTAAGTTTGTACACTATTATGATTATATTTTATATTTCTATAATTACAAATTTCGCCAAGACTACACTACAAAAAATATTAACAAAGACAAACAATATTTAATCTATTCTCAATTAGACAACAGACGTCAAGAACAAAAGTTTGACAATAAATAGTATGCATGTACACACAGTGCGACAAATACATGGTATGAGTGTGTGTAATGTTTTCTTTATTGATTTAATGTATCTTTTATGCATTATTTAAAAAAAATATTAGCATTGTGCACTTCTTCTCTATAATCTCTATTAGTGTGGAAAATTTCATACTCCTCCGTCCGCGCAATTTTCGTAAAAAGGGATACAAAGTTTTTGCTTCACGTATTAATATATAGATCTCGTTTCACGTTCGGATTTTGGGAGTGCGACAGGTGTTAGGTATACGATACAAGTGAGAATTCGAGTATGTCTCAAGCTGGATGGACGCCGCGAACCCTTTAGTGTTAGGGCGACTCTTAATTCGTTCTACTTGTCTAATGCAAAAAAGACAAAAATGGTTATGTTGTTGCTGAAAATGGTTATATTTCGCTGCGGTTTACAGTGTGCTTAGTTTTATAGAGTTGAAAAGTTTGCCTCTAGGGGCTCTGTTCCAAATTCTTACAAATTTGAGTTAACTTTTACGCTATCGAGAACGTTAAAAAACTCGCACTAAGCACACAGGATAAGACGCTCGCTACATTCGTATCGAGCTACGCAAATAAACCGATGTTCAACACCCGTAGACTGGTAGACCATAAGTACCGATTTTTGTAATGAAATATGTAACATAATATTGTACGATCAAACCCGCAAAAAATTATAGGTAGGTAATTTGGGTAGCCGGCACGGGTAGGTAGATAGGTACCACCATCCTTACTATTTCTACCCTAAAGCCGTAATGCGTTTTGGTTTGAAGGATAGGGTAACTGTTCTACTGTAAAAACGGAGACTTTAGAACTCTTCTCTCAAGGTGGATGACGGCATTTACGTTGTTGATGTCTATGGGCTCCAGTAACCACTTGGCCACCATAATGATATATGGTATGGTGGTATATAATAAATATATATATATATATATATATATAATGTATAGTCGTAAAATGAGTACATAAGCAACGCCATTCGCGATTTCATAATTTTATATGAAGGAAATATACTCGTCGTCTGCCCACAGACGTCCACAGCTGGACATAGACCTTCCCTAAAGTTGGCCATAATAACTGGTCCTGCACAACTTGGTCGCTGAAAATGGGCCTTATGAGAAGACACAACGTTTCGATTCGGGAACATAGCACGAAAAAATTATTGCCGGTTTTTTTTCAGTAGGAGATTTATGTTAAATGCATTTATGGTATCTATGCAAACACTAGAGGTACAGATCAGTTATTTTTATTGCTTTTATGGTTGAACCAACTCACAGCCAACCTGGTGTTAAGTGGTTACTGGAGTCCATAGACATCTACAACGTAAATGCGCCACCCACCTTGAGATATAAGTTCTAAGGTCTCAGTATAGTTACAACGGCTAGACCACCATTCAAACCGAAACGCATTACTGCTTCACGGCAGAAATAGGCAGGGTGGTGGTACCTACCCGTGCGGACTCACAAGAGGTTCTACCACCAGTAAATTCTTTCCGTACGCATACCCATAATATCGCTCTTCAACGTAATGTGTCCAATTAGTATGTAGCGTTTCATTAGTGTAGTTCTAAATAAAAGATCAATGAGATTTATTTAACCCATCCAAAACAGAAAAGCAATAGATAAGTACAATTAAATATTCAAGATAACTGTTTCGTTACTAAACTATGCGTGTAAGTTTCATGTACGGAACCAATAACTTATGTTCCACAGAGGCCAACCCCAAGAATCAATAAGCGTTGTATTATTCAGCCGATACTTCAAGACACGGCAACGCTCTTACAACACAATAATTGTATTAAGCCGCTGATAACTTTATATTGCGGGGACTGAAAATACAACGGAATCGAGTTACGTTATTATAGGCTTTATCAAAATTATTTTCTTTAGGTTCGTTGTTTTCTTATCTTTAATGTTCTGTATTTTTATTAACCATTACCGAATTTTTAAAATTCACGGTCTTTTTGGTTCGAATATCCTTATGGGACGATGCGGAGGGGTACCCTAACCGGGAAAAAACGTCCGTAACGTAAGATTTTTATTAGTAATGGACACAATGTACGACTTAACTTTGTAATAACGTACAAAAAATAACATATTTTTATTATATATTTTTTATAAATCATTGTGAATAAAATAAAGTTGATAAGTTTGTAAAGTATTTTTTATNCTTTTTGGTACGAATATCCTTATGGGACGATGCGGAGGGGTACCCTAACCGGGAAAAAACGTCCGTAACGTAAGATTTTTATTAGTAATGGACACAATGTACGACTTAACTTTGTAATAACGTACAAAAAATAACATATTTTTATTATATATTTTTTATAAATCATTGTGAATAAAATAAAGTTGATAAGTTTGTAAAGTATTTTTTATTTTATTTTTATCATTTTTTTATTATCTTTATACCTCGAATAGAACTTAAAATTTAATATATTTATAATAAGGAACTTTGTTCCTATCCGGTGTCCCACGACACCACTCATCTTTTTTTAATGACATAGAAGTGAAGACCTGCTTACGGTCTGCCTGAGGACGATCATATTTATGCCGCGAATCGGACACACGTTACGATAATTTAATACGAAAAGATAGAGACTTCGACCTATGCCAGTCTGGGTTTCGATAACCACTTAACGCCAGGCGATCCATGAGCTCTTTCACCCACCTAAGCATAGGCCCATATATACCACAGAGCGCCGATACCATCGCTCACCCTGAGACATGAATACGAAGTCTAAATAAAACTGAACAAATGCTGTAATATCCTTTAAAGGTGAACTTTGTAGCTTGAAGAAGCTTAGCTATTTCTGCCGCGAAATGAGTTCCTAAAATGGCAAATGCATTAGTTTCGTGATGTCTATAAGCTATCAGATCGGTTGCAAAACTACACCGATGAAATTTATATACCGAAAAATCTCAACCAACGAACATAGGAACGCGGGAATCACCTTCCATGAATTTCCCGTATAACAATCAAAATATTTTAAATAAATGTTTGAATTAAGTGTGCTGCTGTCTTTTCTTATCACCACTAATTTGTCCTAATGAAAATCTACCGCAGGTGTTCACTGTAATCACAATCATTAATGAATATTAAGCTTCTCCAGAGACTACTAAATTGTTATAGGACCCCCAAATTAATGTGAACACAGAACAGAGTGGAAATATTATGTAAATAGATTCTAAAGGTCGAAGGTATCTTTGATTCATAAAGCCTTTACATTTATTTTTATATTACACTAGCGGCGGAAAATATTCAAGATGGTGGCTCCGATCCGTGAAAGTCCATATTGTACTCCACGACCAGTAATTACGAATATTAATCTTGCGCGCTTGAGCGACCTCTATGGAGGAGTTACGTAGTTCCTTTGTTAAATGTGCAAATTATAATTTTTGCGGCTTTATTTTTATTACACGATGATATTATTCCTTCACCGTGGAAGTCAACATTTGTTAAGTACGTATTTCATTAGAAATTTGTACTTGCCAGCGGAATTCGAACACCGGTGCATCGCTACATACGAATGCACCTCTTCTTATCCTTTAGGCCAGGACAACTTCGAGTTCAGTTGTAGCAAAAAAAGTTGATCTACTATGAATAGCTCGGAAAACGCGTTTTAGAATGTTTGTTTCGAAATCGAAAAAAATTACTGTTAAAAAAACAAGCGTAAAGAAAATATATTACATACGTATAATAAGGGGACCCGAAGCATATTCTGAGTATTCGTCATAAAATGAAGGCAGAGTTGAATTTAAAGGTGTCGAAGGCATAAGAGCATACTATCTTTACTGTTAGCCTTATCTTGGGTACAGTCCATGGACACTATCACTAATGGAGAAAAAATAAGGCTACATACCGTAAAGTGTTCCGTTCTAATTTAATAATATTATAATTCTACTAGCGGTACTCGCCCGCTTCGCTGGGCATTTAAAATTAACATTATTATTTATTGTTACTATCATTAGGGAGTCCAACACTCATATAAAATATATTAGCCTATCCATTATGTACATGTATTTTCTGCATGGAAACCAAGTTTCAAGTCAATCGGATGCATGGTTCAGTATTTATAACGGAACATCCGTAAAAACCACTGTAGATTTATATATTAGTATAGATATCATATTATGGTACAATAAATTATAGAGTATTATGATATAGAAACGGTGAACCCGCAGTTTGATCTAAGTCGTTTACATAAACATGCAATTTAGAAATATGCTAGTCACACCAGGTGTTCAAAAACAAAAACAAAAAGACACTATCAGTAAATCTCACCGGTCGCTAACTTTCACTGTATATCAAAGTGACAACATTTGTTGAGACATTTCGCACCTTAAGCAGGTATTCTACAATAATAATGAGAGTGATAAATATAGATTTATTCTCGGAACAATGGGCAATACAATTAAGAAATAATCTCGGATTTTTAACCTAACTACGGGAATATCACTGCTGATTTACCGTCGAATGCGACGAAGGGTTCGGCGAGCAAATTAACCCTCAGACACAGCCCACCGAGTTTCTCGCCGGATTTTCTGTGGGTGGCGATTTTGATCCGGTGGTAGATTCAGCGAAGAACTGCCCTTGCTAGGGCTAGTGTTAGCAAATTCGCTAGGCTGAGCCCCGTGAGCTCGCCTACCCGCTCCTTGAAGCTGGTATAAGCCCTTGAGGTTACTACTTCTACCCCTTGAGGTTATGTTTGTACTTTTGTGGTTTGCCGTACGTTTATGATACAAGGACTCTATATGAACACCATATATTCCAGGTTACCAGGTTAACTTAGGTATAACCCAATACTCTCAGCGCCGTACCGCCGCCGCCGAGCCGGAGGTCGGAGGAGGGCGTTTGTCCAGCTCCGGCCCCTATGAGGAGGCAGTCTCCTTCCGGTGATGGTCACGGCGACCTAAGGGGGTTGAGGCTGCGCCGCACGCTACGGTCACTCTAGCGCGCTGGCATCAGGAGGGCACGGGACGACGCGTCGGCGACTACAGACTGTGATGACCGCGGGAGCCCCCCTACTCTGACCGGCTTTTGACCCCGGACGGAGATCGGACTTCGGGTGTAAGAGTGCAGGGGAGTCGTTTAGTAGGTGGGCCCTAAAATTCCTTGGGCTCGCGGTCTGCTCTCAACACCTGCAGATCGTTGAGTCCCACATACCCCGCGCGCCCCTTAAGCGCGGGTACCTCGTAGGAGGTTCGGCCCCTGGCCCGAAAAAAAAAGAAAGGTTCCTAAAACCATTTATAACCGTCGAAAAAATGCGAGATTATATATTCAATTGCATTGCTCGTTCTTCCGAGAATAGAACTATATTTATTACCTCGTTATCATCATAGCAGCTATATTTTCATAATAATATAATAAACTATCAGTTTACAATACTACTACTCTCCTTAGTCGATTTCGGCCACGGCGACCACTTCAACTTTCTAATTGTCACGGTGTCCTCGTGTGTGGCTAACATAACCGATCTTATTCCTAAAAATTACAATAAAAAAACCAATAAAGTATGTTTTTTTCTTTATTTATTTTTTTCTTTCCGATGCACTATTCACACATACATGACAAATATATATTTGGTTTTACGGAAACCTACTACATCTTATATAGAGGTTACACATAATAACATTCAATAAAGATATGAATTTTATTAATACATCAAATACCATAAGTATATTATGCTGATACATATAAAAAACACGTTCAGATCTGAAAGCACAGCGTTATAACTGCAAAATAAAAAAATGGATAGTAAAAAATACTTTATAAATATAACAACACAGTATAACATTTTTGCTAGGTATATTATACTATAATAAAACGTGTTACAAAAATAAGAAATTAAAATTATCTCTTTAAGTACATTTTTAGTACTTATTAAGTTTAAGTTGATTGCAATGATTGATTAGTAAATTGATATACTTAAAATTATAACTAAAATCTTAATTTATTATAACGTATGTGTTTTTAGCAGTAGAAACAGCGAGATGTTTTTCGAAACAGATTTGAATTCAGTAAGTGGCTTTCCAAATATTTGAAAATACCATACATTAGAATGATAAAATATGTAAAACAACAATATGAATTTAATAAAATGGAAGAAAAATTCAATTATGATACATATTTAACATACATAGTTTTTCTTACAATCGTAATCCCGCAGTTATTAGGAAATATAGATTTTCCAGCTACACTCAAAGAACGGTAGATTAAGAGATTTTATTTTTAAATCAGTCTAAAAGATTGTTATTAAGGTAGCCTCACATTTGAGGCGTTTCGTTAAAAGGAGAAAACATGTTTTTGCCAAAATTTTAAATAAATGTATTAGAAATTTAGGATAAACTTTTGATGAGCTCCCAATATTTGAATTATCATAAATTTGAATGCAATAACATCAAGCATACATTTGGCGCAGAACTCAATTCTTGTAATAATGTTTGTTAGTTATTTGACATTGCTTCGTTTCTACAGTCCACTGTATTTTTGGTTTGTATGACAGACATTAGAATAATAGGGTTTGAAAAAAAATCACTGGCTTGTTTTTATTTAATAATATGTAGATATAAATAGAAGTTTATAAAAGATATATTCTATAAATATTATTTTAATAGGAATTTTTATTAATAATTCTAGACATTTTTCTAAGCCAATAAGGATCAATTATTTTGTATTTAAAACGATATTTCTTATTTTATGAATATATTAAATCTGCATGTTACGCATTTATGCGAATTAAATTAAATAATGTTTAATTTAATCAATAAACTGTATTCAATTACAGTTTTGTAGTAGTTTAAGGGACTGTTTCACTTAACACTGTTGCTTCGGTTTCATAGTCTTTATTTATTTGTTTGTTAAGGTGATTATGCATGAATGAATTTATGATGAATTATGAATATGTATTAACGGTTTGCAGATGAATATATCCGTTTTTTTTAATTGATAGATTCAATTCTTAAGCAATATTTTTCACGTCAGGTGATAAATGGGCTGTCGGATGTTTTAGATCCTTCGGCATGATACCGTAAATTCATCTTAACACATAAATTCTCAACTTTACTGAAGTTATTACTAAAACTTGTTTGTGAAACAGTCACTTATTTGGAGTCGTACTATTAAAAACCACGTTGTACACGTTATAGAGTAAAATAAAGCATCTGAAAAAGTATGTATAATAATAGTATTTAATACTAGTTTATTTACATAAATCGAAATCCAAAATGCGCGCCGAGTCATCAATTTAAATAGATGTTTAAAATTATATAGATATTTATATAATAATATTTATTGAGATTTTGTAAACTTGAGATAATATAAACAACTTATGATTTGTTTTATTCCGCGTTTATTATATTCTATTATTTCCGACTTCTTAAATGCTTAACTATGATGGTTACCGATCAAAGTCGCCTGAGATAGAACCGTAAAAGCTATTTTCATTTTATTTACGACTCGGGAAGGTTAGGTTATTTTTAATTGTTTTAATCATGTATAGGGTTAGTTTTAATTATTTTAATCATGTATACTATTGTGGGATGTTTAAACGACGGAAGGGAAGATTTTCCACCGAGCAGGTGATATTGCTCGGTAGACTGACGGTCCGAATGTTGTTGTTCGGAACTTGTATATATGCAAGCTTATCTTGAAAATGTCGTAAGCGAGATTCAGGCATCCGTCAAATATCTTGCGTAGTATGATGGCCACACTATTCATTTTGTTATATCGTGGCGCATGTTGCGATTTTCCATACGAGCGCACCATTCTCAGCGAGCTAAAAGTTGAACGGAGACTATCCATGATATGCCTACATAGTTTCTAGTATCTTGTTTATATAGCAAGAAAATCCTGGATAGACTCATAGTGACGGGTCAAGTGGATGGAAAGATGTCCATGGATCGGAGCCTGGAAGATGAGAGTGATCAAGCGTCCGAGCATCTGGACAGGAGATTGAGTGACGTACTTCACTGTGCTACGAACCTACATAAGGACTAGATCACAAGAAGGATCACAAAGCTCAACAATGAGCGAACGATTAGAGGAGGAAGACTATTTCATGATCTCTTATTGTATTTCACTTTATTTACTTACTACAATAGATAGATTAGTTTGTAGATATGATATATAGTTTAGCATTAGATAAATTACTATAGTAATCTATCTACACTACCTGTGTTTTTTTCCCAAATATAGCATAAAATTAAAAAAAAAAAAACTATGTTACATATTATTTTGCAGAAGATAACACTGCTCCCTGTTTCAATATAAATACTTGCTTTCGTAGGTAAATCTTGTAATGAGTAAAGTTTAACACAATATCATATTAAGTTTACAAAATCTCTGAACAATATATCTCTTAATACTAAATACAGATAATTCATAACTACACAGACAATTATTCAATACAACGATTAATAAATTTTATAAAGATAAAGAAGATTTAAGTATTTTTCTTATTATGTATTATGTATTATTGAAGGAAATATTTCAATTTATTTTAAAATGTTTAGTCTGACTAGAAACATATGCCTTATAATACGTACAGTATTATAGTGTTTAAAATAATCAGGAATATTTTAATGTGTGGCCATTGTGTGTATCGAAGAAATAGTTTTTTTTTATTGCTTAGATAGGTGAACGAGCTCACAGCCCACCTGGTGTTAAGTGGTTACTGGAGCCCATAGACATCTACAACGTGAATGCGCCACCCACCTTGAGATATAAGTTCTAGTTCTCAGTATAGTTACAACGGCTGCNTTATAGTGTTTAAAATAATCAGGAATATTTTAATGTGTGGCCATTGTGTGTATCGAAGAAATAGTTTTTTTTTATTGCTTAGATAGGTGAACGAGCTCACAGCCCACCTGGTGTTAAGTGGTTACTGGAGCCCATAGACATCTACAACGTGAATGCGCCACCCACCTTGAGATATAAGTTCTAGTTCTCAGTATAGTTACAACGGCTGCCCCACCCTTCAAACCGAAACGCATTACTGCTTCACGGCAGAAATAGGCAGAGCGATGGTACCTACACGCGCGGACTCACAAGAGGTCCTACCACCAGTAATAACGATAACGATGCTTGCTCTAGATTAATAGATCGATTGTGTGATACAAAGCAATAAATAATAACCGGCTTTTTTGCGGACGCCTTGCAAGCTCCCTGCTCTTTATTTTAAATAAAATCCTCATTGTATTATATATTATTCATATTCATTTTGTGAATCATCATTTTGAAGCGATAAGCTATAAAATATTTAAATATTTGAATATTTCAACGATTTAATGTAGCACAAAAAATTAATAGCCCGTCTCATTAGCGGCGTCATAATTTTTTAACAATATTCTTAAGCTTAAGCTTTAACAGTTTTAAATTCAAATTACCTGAACAACGAAGGTTTATTTTTGTAATTAGTGTATAGTAATCGACTTTGTTTAGCGACGATAACCGAGTGCGGGTTTCATATTATGCATACAGCACAAATACGTATCGATCTATTGTCGATGTTGGGTAATGCGAACCTATTTTCTAGTTCAAATCACCTTTATTAAATGTACTAACTGAAAAAATATTTTAACTTTTCTATAGGTACGCTTTTTTTATTGCATAGATAGGTAGACGAGCTCACAGCCCACCTGGTGTTAAGACATCTACAACGTAAATGTCGCCATCCACCTCGAAATATGAGTTCTAAGGTCTCAATATAGTTACAACGGCTACCCCGCCCTTCAAACCGAAATGCATTGCTGGTTCACGGCAGAAACAGGCAGGGCGGTGGTACCTACCCGTGCCGATAAGAGGTCCTACCACCGGTAAATATTTCGGAAGAACGAAGCCTGATTTTGTTATAGGTTCTTCTAAGTGACGTATAAACGTGAATTTCAAATCGATGATAGTCATGACGATTTAAAAGCGCTCGTGAATTCATAATTTTTTTTTTTTTTTTATAAGAAACATGTATTTTTTTTCTTAAAAATAACTAGATACGTTTCCCCGATGAAACGGCATTGTGTTAAAATTTAAATTCTGTAAATTGTTTTAATTTTTACAATAAATGAAGAATCCAAGTTTCTTTTTTTTACAATTGACTTTATAATTGTTTAGTATAATTATATGTAAAATATTAAATTTGAAAGCTTACATTATTTGTAAGTTGCATCGTGTTTTTTTTTTAAATAAACACGGTTTCGTAATTTGGATAGGTTTTTCTCAATTAATACTACTCACTACCTCAAGTACTAATTAAAGTAAAATTATTTTTGAATAAGATGTCTTTTAATACACTGTTTTATATATAATATTCTTACGGAATGTTCCATACAGAGGGTTCACTTGATTTAGGTCCGTTGCGGTTTTTTTTAAATACGTCTACTCCAAGCAGTTGTCTTATCAATTATTATGCTAATACAGCCATAAAAATATGTGTTTGTTAAATAAATGAATAAATAAAAATATGTCTTTCAAAATCTTTAAATTTGTGTTATAATGAATTTATTAAAACAAACCAATCTCTTATTAAAATACTCTGTTGCGAAACTATATTTAAAGCCAAGTTATTAGAACTAAAAATGAAACTCAATTTTTATTTTTATTTAAAAATGATCTCAATAAATAGTATTTTTTTTATAATTTAAAAAAGTCTTGCCAAAATCAATAAAACATCTGAAAATTACTAATTAAAATTAAAGCATTTCATGGAATGTCACGTTATTATATTTCAGATCGTTCGAAAAAAAAATCAATAATAATATAAGGTACGTTGTGAATTATTGAGAGTGACAAAGGTCAAAAATACAAATTAAACCTTAATATTTCTTATTTGAAAATTGTTATATACTAATTTCGAAAAATATTATCAATATAATTCATTGATTTCTTTTAACATCTCCTATATCACAAAATATTAATATTGGTCGAATGAAAATCGACTTCAGAACCAAGTAGTAGGATATCCATTTCATTATTTATTTTTTACTCAAATACTTTTGTCCATATAATATCCTAAACGATCATGGAGTGTCAGAACTCGAGTGACTTCGTTAAGAGATGATAGACATCCCACAAAGATACGATAAAACGGATATATCTGGCTCCTTGTGAATTTCATTCTACAGATCATCATTTGTTTAATATACAACTATGTACATAAATAAATAGTTTATCAGTGATTTGACAACAAAATAGGACAGATTCTTTAAGAAATAATACTCAATACTTTATTTAATTTCGGTACGAGCAAATTTTACATTTGCCGAATTTTTCGTCGAAGTATTTTTTTTACTGGTCTATTTATCTCAATATTAATTTCGTGTCTTTCTGTAACACTTGAAGACCTGTATCTTTCAAACCGAAACGGCTTGACGTGAAGGTGATAATGATTACAGAAGAGAGTCGAGTACACGTGGTTACGAAACGGACGAACATTAATAACATTACTAAACCAAAATTTAATGGAATCGATTTAAGAACACCCTATATAGTCCGAAATTTTCTATACAAGATTTTTTTTTGATTTAAATTAGTAAATAGTCTAGATTAATTGATTGTATTTCAAGATTTGGATGCTCACGACCGCGGTGTAACATTGTAACGCCAGTGGTAGTATGAAGTACCTTTCAGAGTTAAGGAGTGCTCGCTTCAAGATCCGGGATCCAGTTGAAGTTCTCGTGGGCTTCGCTCCAATAGTAGTTTGGAGGGCCGGCCGTGAAGCAGTACTTCTGTTTCAATGGCGTGTCATTTTCAACCCAATACATCAGGTAGAAGTTGCACATTTCGTCTTGATTTGTGGCACTGCAATTGTTGATGAGTTTTTTTTAAGATCAAGACAACCGAGTCAAAACTATTTTTTTAAATATTAATATTAGATCACAATACATGTATGTAGCATGAAGTGTTTATGGGTGCTCATGTTTTACCCCTTGGCAATATATTGACAGTTTCATTGGCTTTAGTTGCGTTTACCCAGTACTCATTGGTCTGTGTAAATCAATAAAAGAAGCATAAAGGTCATTGAATTTAGAATTATTTATAACAAACGTGAATGAGTTGAAACGACTGCGCTGCATAACTATCATTTTGAAGCTGAAATTTAATGGTAGGTAAATCATTTTTGAGTTGTTCTATTAATCAAAACGAATTTATTTAATTGATATCTTCAAAATCAAAAAAGACATTATATGTTTGTTCAACAATAAATTTTCGACCTATTCACGCATCACTACATTGTATATAACAAAGTCGCTTTCTCTGTCCCTATGTATGCTTTAAGGCTTCGTCAAACAGAACGCGTAATTAGCGCGCGTCAGAGCGCTAAACTGACGCCGCGCTATGACGCCGAGATGTGTTGTACTAATATAGTAAGTAACATACCGTCAGAGCCCCAGCGCTATAAGTACGCAGCGCTATGTCGCGGCGTTAGGACGCTTTGACGTCAGGCGTTGTAATTTTTTACAAATTTTATTTAAGCGTCCGAGTGAATGTGTATTAAAATACTAGATAATGCCCGAAAAAATGATATAAATAGTTAGAAAATACCCATGCATATATAATGCCACATCTGAATCACTCGATCTCCTAATACTTTTAAATTTTCACACTGCTATCGAAAGGCACTATGATTTGGCGAATGCGTTGCGTCAAGGAGCGTTAGACTCATCTAGTCAACTGGTGTGACATGAAAAGAGCGCGACGTTAAGTACGCGGCGCTAAGTACGCGTTCTGTTTGAGGAAGGCTTTAATCTTTAAAACTACGCAACGGATTTTTATGCGGTTTTTTTAATAGATAGAGTGATTGAAGAGGAAGGTTTATATGTATAATAACATCCATTAAAAATAGTGGAGAAATCACTAATAAATTACAGTTTCTGAAGCGAAGCGAGGGCGGATCGCTAGTTAGTTTATATTTATTAAAATTTATATTTGTATTTTTTATTATACTATACCACAAGAAAGGGT
Source organism: Bombyx mandarina (assembly GCF_003987935.1). The sequence continues at coordinate 445,738 of NW_021011527.1, read as the reverse complement.
GCGATAAAAGCAAAAACAAAAAAGACAAAACAAACCCGATCTTGACAACGTATTCGTGGCTATTATTCATGGTGCATCGAGCAGCCAGTACATCATTTTTCTTGATCGGATCTCGGTTTTCTGTCGGATAGAACATCTGAGGCAGCTGAGGGTTTTTCTTGCCGAGCAATGTCCATTCGTCTCCGTCCTTATTCCGGTGGACGACGTAGCCGCTCACGAGGGTGCCTGTTAAATTGTGAAATAATAATCGTAGCTTTATTTCTTAGGAGTTAAGGTTCATTTTATAATGAGAATTTGTGTCAATGATTATCTTTACTCAACGAGTACATCCGTAAAGGAACCAAGACGAAACGACAATACACTCCTTCCCCCACGGAGCGCTCACGAGGGTGTCTGTTAAATTGTGAAATAATAACCGTAGCTTTATTTCTTAGGAATTAAGGTTCATTTTATAATGAGAAGAATTTGTGAAAATGATTATTTTTACTCAATTAGTATATCCGTAAAGGAACCAAGACAAAACGACAAAACACTCCTTCCCCCACGGAGCGCTCACGAGGGTGTCTGTTAAATTGTGAAATAATAACCGTAGCTTTATTTCTTAGGAATTAAGGTTCATTTTATAATGAGAAGAATTTGTGAAAATGATTATTTTTACTCATTAGTATATCCGTAAAGGAACCAAGACAAAACGACAAAACACTCCTTCCCCCACGGAGCGCTCACGAGGGTGCCTGTTAAATTGTGAAATAATAATCGTAGCTTTATTTCTTAGGAATTAAGGTTCATTTTATAATGAGAAGAATTTGTGTCAATGATTAGCTTTATTCAACGAGTACATCCGTAAAGGAACCAAGACGAAACGACAATACACTCGTTCGCCACGGAACGCTCACGAGGGTGCCTGTTAAATTGTGAAATAATAATCGTAGCTTTATTTCTTAGGAATTAAGGTTCATTTTACAATGAGAAGAATTTGTGTGAATGATTAGCTTTACTCAACGAGTAGATCCGTAAAGAAAAACGAAGTGTCAATACACTTCTTCCCGGCCGAAAGGAATAAAATGTATTTACATTAAAATAGACACTAATTTATTTTTCGAACCTTTAATGGCAAAAGATACATATTACATTGCAAGATAAGTATAATAAATTAATATTTCTCGACTAAATTTTTGTGTTATCGGCAACTAGTGTCCCATCTTCGTTGTTGAAATCAGTAATAAGCAACTAACAGTATAGTATATTTAGTATCTTAATGAAATACATTTTTTTAAGCAAAACACCCTGTATATGTGGAAGTTTAGTAAGATCATGTGTGATGTTATGTTTCAACAATCTAATTGTATCTTTTTTTATTTATTTTTTATTGCTTAGATGGTTGGACAAGCTCACAGCCCACCTGGTGTTAAGTGGTTACTGGAGCCCATAGATATCTACAACGTAAATGCGCCACCCACCTTGAGATATAAGTTCTAAGGTCTCAGTATAGTTACAACGGCTGCCCCACCCTTCAAGCCGAAATGCATTACTGCTTCACGGCAGAAAACGGCTTTTTTGTGTATAAGCCTATATAAGCAAGCGAAAAATCTAGAAAGCTCACCAAGCGAATGCGTGTGAGTACGGAAAGCGAACGGGTGGATCGTCTTGTCTTCAGTCATGGTGCAGGCCGTCTCCATATGTTCCACCATGTTGGGCATTATTATACCGCTGGTGCCGAGGAGTATGACGCCGGCTTGACGAGGCATACTGGAATAAATTAATAAGTATCAGTTAGATCGTAAAATGTTACATTTGTAACAATGCAAGACGTGCTCTATAATTACACTCGAATTGAACATTTAATTCAGAAATAATAAAGCTCGTTAATTTTTTCCCGGCTAGAGCTGTTTGTGTCATTCTCCGAGTTGGTATTTTTTTTTCTCTTAGATGGGTGGACGAGCTCACAGCTCACCTGGTGTTAAGTGATTACTGGATCCCATAGACATCTACAACGCAAATGCGCCACCCACCTTGAGATATAAGTTCTAAAGTCTCAAGTATAGTTACAAGTTTTCTAGGCTAGGGTTGTTTGTGTCATTCTCTGAGTTTGTATATGCGGTGGTATGTAACCACAAACCAGCGAACAGAATGTAGTATTTTTTTAGGTTTGACCAGGACAAGTGGGCGAGCAAAGGCTCAGCCAGGAAGGAAGGGATTTGCTAACAGCTACCAGAGCGCCTCCGCAGAAGACCTAATAACTCAAGAGCGACTGCTTCGCGAATGAGTCAACTACCGGATCGGAATTGCGGCCAGCTCAGTAGTTGCACAGGTCATTCACCATAATAAAAATATCCTATATGTTAATCCAGGTTCTGTGTGGGATAGTTCATAATGGCTGAATTAATTTGAAGTATTGTTTGGTTATTTGTGCTTTATTGGAATAAGCATAATTAGACAGTCGTCAGATGTCAATTTTTTAATTAATTATTAATTTCATCCATTCATTTAATTCAATTCGTCTTTTCCCACTCTCGCCCCTGTCTTACAAGTTAATGGGGAGAGTTGCAAGCGGGTAGGTTTGGGTACAGCCGTCCTAACTTCGACCCAGAGCGGACATTGAACTGTTATACATGTCAAGGTTATTTGAAAAAAAAAAAAAAAACACCTATATGGGATGTCCTTGAGTAGTTTTACTAAAGCGTACATTTCTGATTAACTTTCGAGTTATAGCTGGCTGAATTCATAAATTACGAATAATTTATTGAGAATGGAACGTTGAACTTACTGTGCTTTAGTGTACTTCAAGAATACACCTGAATTGTCCGTGTGGCCCTCTGGAAAAAAATACACGATATTGAATAATAGCTATGAAGATTGAAATTCTTCTTTTCAGTCGTTTGCATTCTTGCCAGAGTGGTCGTGGTCATCATTAATAAATAATTATCAATAATGGTTACTTAATTTAAAGATGAAGTCAAAAACCTGAACACTGCGAGTTATCTTTGGTTGCGGATTAAGGATTATATATTGTAATATTTTACTGGTGGTGGGAACTCCGAGCTTATACATCATTTTGACTATTTTTACTGCAAAGCAACTGTTTAAAGGTGATAATAAAACTCGTTATTTATTTAGTACAGCTTAAGTTTCGCATGTTATCTATATATTAATACGTGAAGCAAAAACTTTGTATCCCTTTTTACGAAAATTGCGCGGACGGAGGAGTATGAAATTTTCCACACTTATAGAGAATATAGAGAAGAAGTGCATAATGCTAATTTTTTTTTAAATAATGCTTACAAGATACATTAAATCAATAAAGAAAACATTACACACACTACGTACCATGTATTTGACGCACACGCATGCATACTATTTATTGTCATACTTTTGTTCTTGACGTCTGTCGTCAAATTTAGAATAGATTAAATATTGTTTGTATTTATTAATATTTTTTTATAGTGTAGCCTTGGCGAAATTTGTGATTATAGAAGTATAAAATACAATCATAATAGTGTACAAACTTACAATTCCAATTAATTATAGTCGAATTTCGACTACTGCGGGACCTCTAGTTTATTCAATTAGTCGGAATCTAATTCCGACCGCGATGTGGATCAGTATTGACAGAGCAAGGAGGCATATCGAATGGTCTTCAAAACCGTCATCAAAGTACCATTGCGTTTATTATTCATATGATTGAATCGTGTGCCTTTGCCATAAATGTGAATTTTTTAAACATTTCTCGTAGTGAGATTCAAATTTGAAGAGTTTATGAACTAGTCTAGACTTGACTTATATACTAGTTGATAAGGTCGTATATTTTATTGTGTTTATTGTTTGAAATGAGTACGAATTCGTTGCTCTCGGTATATCTCGCTGGTACCTTATCTGAATCTGCTCAACTTTTCATGAACGAATTTTCGCCTATCAATTCAGGGCTATCATCGTATAGTTGAAAATAATTATAAATTAAATAGTTTACTGATTCCGACTAGGCCTCTTTATTATTATTACAAAACAATTTTTATAAAATTTTAGGGATACCTACTCTGTCGATAGTAATATAAGATATGCAGTTTACTTACTAGGGAATCGATGCATGTAATGAACTTGGAGAACCAGGTATTTTATAGGCGACCCCTGTCCAACGAGGAAGCCAACATCTTTTGGAAGATGCAAGCTTGGAGCGTCTCGTGCCCAAGCGTACACTATCTGTTTGAGTTATAGAGTTAATGAGTCTTCGAAAGGATTTTTCATAATCGACATGAACAGCTAATAAGACATTTAGAAAACCTCTAAAATAATAAAATATATCGAGGGGTAAAAAGGTAATTAGTTTAAGCGACATTTGCCTTAATACTCGAAATTCATCTGTATAATTAAAGGTCTATTTTATTTGGTATTAGCATCAACAGTTCGATGTTTTTTATTCGAACTTCAATTATGTTTACTCCATTCAAACAGCTTAAGAAGCTTTTTTCATGATATACTCTAATTTTGTACTCTAAATTGCTCTCCTGTAAAGTTTCAAAAATGTTACTTAAACCATCAGTCTTTCACCCCTCGATATGGTTTATAAAGTAATAAAAAAAAAAAAAAAAAATTTTAACATTTTTTTCCCTTGTGATCCTTGTGATATTAGGACATTAGGTCAAAGTCACAAAAAAATTGTACCGCCACACGTCCTTCATACGGGTGGAAATTTTCAAGTAAATCAGACTTTGGTGAAAATTACGTTGAAAGATAAAGGTCACACTTATGTGTTAAAATATACGAAATCGGTTTTCAGGTTCGAACAAAATGTACCAAGAAGAAATACGTTTGATAGTGATTTATACTTTCATGATACATAGTGTATTACTTATAAAACGTAATATATTATATGATAATCACAATATTATCCAGAGTTACAAGATTTTTTTATTCCTTAATTAATCCGTATGCTATTAGCAGAGTTATCTCCGTGTTTTACGTTTCTTAACTCTTCTTTAATTTTAGACTTTACGTCCCATGAAATAAGGAATATAATTGAAATCTTACTTGTGATCCGGAGCGGCAAGGACTAGCCGTGCTGTATATTTCGTCGATAACATTTCTTTGCATTTCACCGCAATTCCTGTAAACGATGAATGCTCATTCGTAATATATTTAATATAATAAAGTGACATTGTAACTATTAGACACTTTGTTACACCGTCATTTAAGCCATCTAAAAATATGATAATAGAAAAACATTTAGCGACATAATATGACGATGTAATTTTACGTAAAAAGTTAAGGCTTCGTCAAACAGAACGCGTAATTAGCGCGCGTCAGAGCGCTACGCTATGACGCCGGGATGTGTTGTACTACTACGGTATCATACCGTCAAACAGAGCGCCAGCGCTGTCTGGCATACAACACATCTCGGCGTCATAGCGCGGCGTTAGTTTAGCGCTCTGACGCGCGCTAAGTACGCGTTCTGTTTGACGAAGGCTTTAGACGTAAAAAATATTAACATTATTATATTCTATTTAGTGATTTGAATTGTAAATCGTATGTGTTTCACAAAAATATTGATTTGATAATCTGATCATTTCAATGTAATTAAGATTTCTTATAACTACATAAAATATAATAAGTGGAATCAAATCACGCACAGTCATCCGTCGCCAATTTAGGATTCCCTGTGTTATGAGTACTAGGGACTAACATACATACTTATATACGTTTAAATATATACATATTTAAGTAATATACACCCAGACAAAGAGCAAACAAACCTGTTCATCACACAGTGTTTGCCCGATGCGGGAATCAAACCCACGACCCTCGGTGTAATAGTCAGGGGTGCTGATTGCTACACCAGCGGTACCATCAGTCAATATAACAACAATTATCTTTCCAATAACAACAATTTAGTATTTTTGGTGTCAGACTATTTATTTATGGTGAATGTATCAAGGAAAAACATATAATAATATGAAACATACAAGGCAAATCATTCAATCGTAACGGAGACGAATGCAGAACAATAATATGTACATTTTTTGCACGTCCTACATCTTATCTTATACCTTTAACCGAGCAATTCTTGTATATTAATATACCTAGTCAGGTCATAAATTCTGTCACATGTTTAATGTAAAATAATTGAAACAAGTTTATTCATTATGTAACCATTCATATACCAAAATGAACTTAACAAAACATAGATTCTTATGACACTAAAGTTTATTCAAAATGACTTCCGTGATTTTGAATACAGGCCTTCAATCTGCGCGGCCAGTCGTCTATTGCAGCACGAACCAGGTCCAAGTCAATATCGGCGGCTGCCTTAATCAAGGATGTCTTGAGTGACTCCAAATTGGGATGAGGCTTTGAGCACGCCTTTTCCTCCAAGTGTTGCCATATCTTGTAATCTAACGGATTCAAATCTGGACTGGAGGAGGGCCAGTCTTCGTGCCGGATGAAGTCGATTTCACGCGCCGCCAGCCAGTCTTGTGTGCNTTGAGCTTGGTCTCGCCCAGGAGGATAACCTGAGGGTCATACTCCTGGGCGAGTCGGATTAGTTCCGACCTCCGGGATCCTATCCCGTCGGGGTTCCAGTAGATGATGCGCAGCTCCTGGCTAGCCATTGAGCTGCGCAATCATCCGGTAGAACCCCGCGAGCAAGGCCCCGAAGGGACTGGCTCCCGAGGCGATCTCTCGGATCACTCTGGAGATCACCTCGGACAGTTTCTCCCACAGTGAGAGGAGCCAGGCAGCGAAGCCGGCAGGCTGCGTGTCCTGTCGGCCGCTGCGCCGCTCTCTCTGCGGGCGGGGTGGTAATGGGGGCTGTATGCCTGAAGTGGCCGGTTGGGCCTGGGGCAATGAAGATGGTCCAGGTTGTTGATCATCGATTATGTGGTCGGTAGTGGNATTGGCGCGTAACCGCAACGATGCAACGCAATAACTGCAACACGGTCTTCTTTAGGCGTCCACTCCATATTTAAAAATGAGTAAAATTCTAAAAGTATACATTTTTATTTTCATGAACAATTCGAAATTCGAATTCAATAAACTTTTTTGTGGCCAGCATTCTAAAAGAAAAGTTTTTACTGTGTGACAATACTTATGACCTGACTAGGTATATTGTAATATTTTACTGGTGGTGGGAACTCCGAGCTTATACATCATTTTGACTATTTTTACTGCAAAGCAACTGTTTAAAGGTGATAATAAAACTCGTTATTTATTTAGTACAGCTTAAGTTTCGCATGTTATTTATTCAATTAGTCGCAATCTAATTCGGACCGCGGTGTGGATCCGTATTGACAGAGCAAGGAGGTATATCGAATAGTCTTCAAAACCGTCAATAAAGTACCATTGCGTTTATTATTCATATGATTGAACCGTGTCCCTTTGCAATAAAGGTGAAATTTTTAAACATTCCTCGTAGTGAGATTAAAACTTGAAGAGTTTATGAACTAGTCTAGCCTTGACTTATATACTAGTTGATAGGGTCGTATATTTTATTGTATTTATTGTTTGAAATGAGTACGAATATTCGTTGCTCTCGGTATATCTCGCTGGTACCTTATCTGAATTTGCTCAACTTTTCATGAATGAAATTTCACCTATTAATTCAGGGCTATCATCGTATAGTTGAAAATTATTATAAATTAAATAGTTTACTGATTCCGACTAGGCCTCTTTATTATTATTACAAAACAATTTTTATAAAATTTTAGGGATACCTACTCTGTCGATAGTAATATAAGATATTCAATTTACTTACTAGGGAATCGATGCATGTAATGAACTTGGAGAACCAGGTATTTTATAGGCGACCCCTGTCCAACGAGAAAGCCAACGTCTTTTGGCAGATGCAGGCTTGGAGCGTCTCGTGCCCAAGCGTACACTATCTGTTTGAGTTATAATGTTAATGAGTCTTCGAAAGAATTTTTCATAATCGACATGAACACTTAATAAGACATTTGGAAAACCTCTAACAGAATAAAATATATCGAGTGCTATTTGGTTTAAGCGATATTTGTCTTAATACGCGAAATTCATCTGTATAACTAAAGACCTATTTTTTTTTTATAGCTTAGGTGGGTGGACGAGTTCACAGTCCACCTGGTGTTAAGTGGTTACTGGAACCCAAAGACATCTACAACGTAAATGCGCCACCCACCTTGAGGCATAAGTTCTAAGGTCTCAAGTATAGTTACAACGGCTGCCCCACCGTTCAAACAGAAACGCATTACTGCTTCACGACAGGAATAGGCAGGGTGGTGGTACCTACCCGCACAGACTCACAAGAAGTCCTACCACCAGTAAGATATTTGGTATTAGCATCAACAGTTCGATGTTTTTATTCGAACTTCAATTATGTTTACTCATTCAAATAGCTGGAGAAGCTTTCTTTATGATAATTTTTTCAAATATTATAGTCCTCTAAATGGCTCTCCTGTAAAATTTCAAAAATGTCGCTTAAACCATTAGTCTTTCATCCCTCGATATGGTTCATAAAGTTATTTAAAAAATAAATATTTTAAAATAGTTTATAAAAAATCACCCAAAATTTTACCAATTTTTTTTCCCTGTGATCTATGTTAGGACATTAGGTCAAAGTAAAAAAAAATGTACCGCCACACGTCCTTCATACGCGTGGAAATTTTCAAGTAAATGAGACTTTGGTGAAAATCACGTTGAAAAATACAGGATAAATTTATAAATGTTAAAATTGTATATAAAATCGATTTTTTAGGTTCAAACAAAATGTACCAAGAAGAAATACGTTTGATAGTGATTTATACTTTCATGATACATTGTGTATTATTTATAAAACGTAATATATTATATTATTATGATAATCACAATATCATCCAGAGTTACAAGATTTTTTTATTCCTTAATTAATCCGTATGCTATTAGCAGAGTTATCTCCGTGTTTTACGTTTCTTAACTCTTCTTTAATTTTAGACTTTACGTCCCATGAAATAAGGAATATAACTGAAACCTTACTTGTGATCCGGAGCGGCAAGGACTAGCCGTACTGTATATTTCGTCGATAACATTTCTTTGCATTTCACCGCAATTCCTGTAAACGATGAATGCTCATTCGTAATATATTTAATATAATAAAGTGACATTGTAACTATTAGAAACTTTGTTACACCGTCATATATTTTAAGCCACCTAAAAATATGATAAAAACATTTAGCGACATATGACGTTATATTTGTACGTAATAAGTCAGACGTGAAAAGTATTAACGTTATTAAATTGTATTTATTGATTTGAATTGTAAATCGTATGTATTTCACAAAAATATTGATTTGATGATCTGATCATTTTAATGTAATTAAGATCTCTAACTAACTTATAATAAGTGGAAACAAATCACGCACAGTCATCCGTCCCCAATTTAGGATTCCATGTGTTATGGGTACTAGGGACTGACATACATACTTATATACGTTTAAATATATACATATATAAGTAATATACACCCAGACAAAGAGCAAAAAAACCTGTTCATCACACAGTGTTTGCCCGATGCGGGAATCAAACCCACGACCCTCGGTGCAATAGTCAGGGGTGTTGATTGCTACACCACCGGTACCATCAGTAAATATAACAATAATAATCTTTCCAATAACAACAATTTAGTATTTTTGGTGTCAGACTATTTATTTATGGTGAATGTATCAAGGAAAAACATATAATAATATGAACCATACAAGGCAAATCATTCAATCGTAACGGAGACGAATGCAGAACAATAATAGTATGTACATTTTTTGCAAGTCCTACATCTTATCTTATACCAGAGTTACTATCGCATTTATAATATTAATATGGATTTGATAGTATTTCACTACACTTGTGATCTTTCAGAAACGCTTTATATTTAAAAAATACTTTACTAACGGCGGAACGGTAATATCCACCTCCCAAACTATAAAATAATATTAAGGAATAAAGGTTACAAAAAGAAAGAATCATTTGATGAAAAGAATAAAAATAAAAAGTTAATTGGTCAGTCACTATTCATTAATTCTTTTTGTATATTTACAAACCTGAAAATATATTTCTCTTGTTTAAATAAAAAATAAATATCATAAATAAGATATTTTTTACTTCTTAATAACACACCCTAAACCTTTAAACGAGCAATTCTTGTATATTAATATATATGTATATAATCTGAATCTCGGAATCGGCTCCAACGATTTTCATAAAATTTACTATACGGGGGATCTCGGGGGCGATAAATCGATCTAGCTACGATTTATTTTCAGAAAATGTTGTTTTATTCGTGTTTTCAATAATCAACTCTTCCCGACATCTATTGGCGAATAATAATACTATTTTTCTTAATTGAGGGGATCTAACCGCATTAAAGTTATCAAAAAAAAAAAAGAGCAAAGCTCGGTTATCATCTACTACTGTTTGTCAGACTACACATACCGAACTAAAAAATTGGCAAAAACAAAAAAAAAAATTAATGACATTTATCTTTATTTTCTAATACCAAAACAGGAACGAAACTAATAGCTTTAATCTCTAAATGACGTTTATTTGCTTTGCTTGAATAATACGAAGTGAGTAATGCCTAGGAATTCCCAAGTTAAAACGTTCATAACAATTTAGTCGGATTATTCGAGAAAACATTACCATAGTTCTACCTATTACTGCCTAAAAGGAAATCTTTTGATATTTGGCATTACCATTATAGCTCGAACCGTATTTGTAGCGTTACCACTATAAATATAACTATACTGTATATGTAACTATACTGAGACCTTAGAACTTATATCTCAAGATGGGTGGCGCATTTACGTCGTAGATGTCTATGGGCTCCAGTAACCACTTAACACCAGGTGGGCTGTGAGCTCGTCCACTCAACTAAGCAATAAAAAAAAATAATAAGGTTCGGGTTGTGATTTAATATAATCTATTAGACCGTTACCAATTATGATCAAATACCTTGATTTTGACCAAAAACTAAAAATTCGACCATGGAATTTGGTGCGGGTTTTGACTATTTTTGGGTGCTTGAGATCGCAATCCGAATTAAAATCCCCTCTATGCTCATTAATCAAATAATCTGATAATCCGATAATCAAATTCCTGTTGAGACAAAACCCGAAAATGTATCTAGTCATAGCATGTGACTTTTCAGTATTCGGGTAATAAAGTATGTTTATGTTTTTCCCTACCTAACTCAAGAGCAGCTGCTTCGCGAATGAATCTACTACCGGATAGGAATCGCGACCCGCTGAGAAGATCCGGCGAGAAACTCAGCGAGCTGATTCATGGGTTAGATTGCACATCGAGCTCTTTGTCGAGTTCGATGAGTACGTTTACCGGGGTCCCTAAGCCTGCTCCTAGTGTTATAGCTGAAGGCGTCTAATGCAAAGGTTATTGGATCTGATGGATCCATAAAGACGCAAATCAGATTATCGACCCACCGCTGAGCTGAGAAGATAACGCGAGAAACTCAGTGGGCGTATATGTATTGTTAAGCACGATACATTAAGATTAAATTCAAGTAAGCAATCTTTAGTCTGAATGTGCCGAGTGCTTAAGGTGCCAAATGTTGTAATTAACTTACCAAACAGAGTCATTAGATCCGGGTTCAGAACATCCATAGAGGAGCATGTGGTGAGCGGTGTGCATGCTGGCATTGGGTTGAAAGCCGACTGTAAATTAACGAGGCGATGCAATTTAATAACAAGCTTGGATGATGAAGTGTGAGAAGAGTATTTAGAAATATACTCTTGTGAGTCCGCGCGGGTGGGTACCAGCACCCTGCCTATTTCTGCCGTGAAGCCGTTTTAACTATACTGAGATCTTAGAACTTATAGGTGGGTGGCGCATTTACGTTGTGGATGTCTATGGGCTACAGTAATCACTTAACACCAGGTGGGCTGTGAGCTCGTCCACCCATCTAAGCAATAAAAATAAAAACGACAATATAAGCCATCCACGGTCCTTATTTTGATCCAACCTTTAAACTGTGGATATAATTTTCATACCAAACAGGTTCAATAGGCCTAATTTATTTAAATAAAACATGGTCACACGTGTATAAATATAGACTCTGATACCAACATATAAGGTAGACTATGAGTTAGTTGGTAACCTATTGAATTCAGTTGAAATTTGCGACTTCTTATATATTTCTAATATTATCAGTTCTCTAAAATGAGATATTAGAGTACTATAATTACCTATGTTAAATCTGTTACGAGGACTGATCCTGATTGGTGTGCAGAGGTACAATTCGTCCTGTGAAAAAAAACTAGTGTTATGTGAAGTAAATACTTTAAATTCTTAAGGAAATTTCATAAGGAAAAAGTATAATATATTTTTTTAAGCTAAAAAGAGAGTAGTGTTCTTCGTCTAATGGTTAATAAGCTCGTTATACGTTTATCAAGAGTAGCTACTACGCCGGGGTTCGGATTCCACAGCGGGTACTATTTTCTTAATAAATACCTATGTTTTTTTTTTTCGTTGATATGAAGAACTAAGCCTAGTAGACGGCAATCGAAATCTTTGGATTGATTATCTCGAGCGGTTACCACTGTCCGAAGGGACCACAGCGTTTAGGCATACCCAAACTACGTTTGTAAGTCAAATTTTCATGTTCATAATATTATACTCATCAAATAGATCCATGTAATTGATTTAGAGCTTAAATCGGCATGGCAGCGGACCTAACTGTGCTGGTTCACAATAAGCTTCGCTATCTCTAAATAAGCTGCTACGCATTCCTTGGACAGCTATGAGAACCAATGTCTCCATCCTCGAAGAGCTGAAGGTCACCAAGCGCCTGCTGACTACGTGCCAGGAAAGGATCCGGAGTTTTTGGGCACATAATGCGATCCCCATTGCACAGCCTGGAGAAGCTCATCATTCTCGGACAAATGGAGGGGAAGCGCGCTAGAGGAAAAGCGCTTGCTAGATGGGTGGACCAACTCAAGGAGGTGACTGGAGGCCAGATACAGGGAGAGGTACATATGGCGCAGAACCGGACAGAGTGGAGAAGATTGACATACAGTCACGATCCTCAGCATTGAGGGAACGACCAGAAGAAGAATCTCTAAATACGTAAATATTTTTTTTGGATTTGTATTTATTTACTTAAATGTTCTTATTATTTTATAAGTAAAAGTTTGTTTAACAAGTTCTAACAAGATGTAAGTACGTTAAGCTTTACAACAAGCTAAAAATAGACGTAGCAAATTCAAATATCGATCTCATGGCAAAACTTCACTGACAAATCGTAACACCCACATCGTTTTAGTGTTACGCCTACGCCGGTAGGCTTCGTGGGCGTTTAGAGACGCGACGTCATAACTTAGACAATATAAAATTAAAAGGGTCTCCTGCTATGTTAATCTATCTTTGACATATCATAAGTCGTCGTGGACTAAAGGATAAGACGTCCGGTGCATTCGTTTCGAACGATGCAACGGTGTTCGAATCCCGTACCAATTTTTCTAATGAAATACGTACTTATCAAATGTTCACGATTGACTTCCACGGTAAAGGAATGGCATCGTGTAATAAAAATCAAACACGCAAAATTGTAAGTCGCGTAATCACTTGGGTAGGACCTCTTGTGAGTCCGCACGGTTAGATACCACCACCCTGCCTATTTCTGCCGTGAAGCAGTAATGCATTTCGGTTTGAAGGGTGGAGCGGCCGCTGTAATTGTACTGAGACCTTACAACTGATATCTCAAGGTGGGTGCTGGCATATACGTTGTAGATGTCTACGGGCTCCAGTAACTCTAAAATTTTACTGTATTATTATAATAAAATGGTGTAAGCTACACACTGTCATTCAATAATAAAAATCTATACAAAAGTTGGCAAGGACTCATTGCTGTCTCAATTAATTCATTAAAAAAAATGTATTGGTATACCATTATCCACTTTAACATGCAAGTAGCTCAGTTAATATGCTGTTTAACACTAGATATCCTTTAAAAACTTCATTTGAATCAGTATTAATTGTAATGAGTCAAAATATATGTATTACTAGCTGACCCGACAGACTTTGTAGTGCCTCAATCGATAAATACACGACAAACAACAGGAATCCATCCGACAGGGGACACATCAAAGGGAAAACAAAATTGTAATTTTTATTTAATTTGGAGCATTTTCATATTTATCTACCTTTTAAACCTTCTCTGGACTTCCACAAAGAATTCAAGACCAAAATTAGCCAAATCGGTCCAGCCATTCTCGAGTTTTAGCGAGACTAACGAACAGCAATTCATTTTTATATATATAAATTTCAGAGTCTGTTGGTATGTGGTATAAAGATGATCTTTTGAAATATACTGTAGATGAACACAGAGGTTTCAATGTGAAAAAGTGAGTCTATTCCATTGGTGAGTTCCGAGGAGGTAAGAGAAGAAATTATGAGATAGACAAAAGCAAATAGATTTTGTGAGCACTCCCAAGGATCATACCATACAAAACAGAATCATAGTCTATCCTTACACATAGAGGTTACAAACTGCATAAGAATTTATAAAAGTTTTACAATATCTAGTCAAGATATTAAAATTTATCCACCTACTCTTGTAATGAAAGTAGCTTAAATATAATCAACTATTATCGATCTATACTCTTATCAACTTTTCATTTTAAGATAAAAATATGATAAAGCACTTGAGATTGCCATATTGATCCACATATTAATGTTTAATTAAGACAGTCTCTTTTATCTCTATAACACGCTTTTAAACTGAAATTGCTTTAAATTTTTTTTTATGAATATATGCTGTGTTGTTGGAAATTGATTATTTTCAAAGCGACTTATTTATGTGCCTTAATTTTATTGATTTTATAATTATATTTTTTTTAAATCTTTCCTTTTACTGAACCACACACAGTTTTTTTATAAATACTCTGAGAACTATGTGAATATTTTATTCCATAGTTTAAAAATAAGGGAAGCCCCATGATCAAACTAACAAGTAATTATTATTTTTAGCTATATGATTTGAAAGCCACTATACTACTACATTCATTTTAGTTTAAATTTTATTGTAAATTTCCAGTTATACACAAATCTACTTCAATTACCAAGTAGTCCTAAAAAAATCCTATTTCAAAAAGTAGGATTTTTTGTTTATTGAACAGAGTTATAAAATAGCTTTTATTACATTTAAGAAAAAATACGTATGATTGAGACATCAAATCATATCAGTTTTCTTCCAGCAAACAACAAGCAAAGTGAAACAATTTCAATTAAATTAGAAAAAAATATGCAATACATTATAATTACAAATGTATTAAATAAATAATTTATTAAGCTCAGCTGCAATATAATTTATTTAAAGTTTAAACTTAAGAACTTAAGCCATTTAGTTTTTATTTTATCAAATACTTAATATTGTACTAAAAATATGTAATTTTACATCCAGAAAGGTCTTTATTTTTTATTAAATGGAAAATAAAAGTTAAGCTATGGGTAAACCATTTTATTTCTCATAGAACAATTCAAAGTCAAGTGTAGAGTAAGAAATTTTATAACGAAATCTAACAGGAATATAAATCTATGTGGAATTTTGTGTTATACCATTTTTAATTAAAGATAATCAGGTTTTTCTAAACCTATACTATACCCTCAGGAGACTAGAGTTATACATATATGACATTTGACATAACACTATGACATTTAACCCTGGGAAGTCCGCTGAGCAAATGGAACAATTTGGTGAGGATTATGAGATTTGACATGACACTGTGGAGAGGATAAAAAATATACTTTTTATCATAAGAATTCAATACATATAAAGACAATAAACATAAAGTTTTCCTTCATTAAAACATATAGGAAGAGCTGGAGAATATAAAATAGGAAAGATTCAAGGTAGCAGAAGGTCTTGCCATAAGCTGAAGTGTTTAATCGATAGACTTTTTTTCCTACAATATAATCCTGTAAATTTAATCTAGTAGGTAGTCAATTACTACAAGTAGTCAATGATATTATTTTATTGCGTGTACAAATTTATTATGAATGCTTATTCAACTTAAGTTATTATGTACAAGAATATGATATCAAAGTAGCCAATTTCGTTTATTTGTTTTAATAATAAATGGTAAATGTGTTAGTAAAGGCTGATAGTACGAAAACGTTATGGAAAATACATTGTGGATATTATTATGGTTAGTACTTAATTCAAGAAGCAACAAAAATATTTCTCTATAATTTTCATTTTGATAAATACTTACAGAGTGCGGCCATACATTTGGCATTAAAAATTCGTACATGTCCACCTCGTACGCGTTAACATTATAAACCGCAGCCGTGGCAAAAACACAAAATATTAATCGAAACATTTTACAATTTAATTTAAATTTTAGTTCTAGAGCAATTTTTTTTATTAACGCAACCGTAATTTTTTTCTCCGGTTATTTACCGTCGAATGAGATGGCTATTCGAATGTTATTTATGAGGATGTTATCGTCATCACATAATTCACGTACGCTTCTAATGTGAAGCGACAGTATACTCCGACAAGTGTTTGTAAATTATTTCTACAAATAAAATCGATAACACTTCTTCGTTGCAAGTTTACAAACGTCACACACTCACGCTGTAGTTACCAGCCTTAAAATCTGTTGTTTTTTTTTGTAATCTTAAAAGTTGAAACAGTTTTTTGTTTTAGTCAAGACGATCGATGTATGCGTCGATGTTCAATTATAAGTGCCGGGCAGCGTCAACGAAATTATATTTGATTTAGATTAACAATGTTAATAACCTTTTTTTTCCAAAGTACAATTTCTACACGTTTAATTTTTGGGTGAGCTTTCTGTTTTTCAGATTAATTTATTAATTATTACCTACCTGTTTTTATTCAAAGCCTTTTAAGGTACTTATTAACTCCATGACCCTTATTTAGTTCATTTTTGTAAGGGATTTTATGACCTGGTAACTAAAACCCTTAGGTCAAGTCAGGCATAAAATGAAAATGAAATGAAAACGAAATGAAATGAGATGAGATATTCTGAGATGAAATATAATCTTTGTGTTTACCACAAACTATATCACTAAATGATAATTGGTGCTGCCAATAGTTGACCTCTATGAACTTAACACCCGAAAATATTTTTTATCAACTAGCCGTTTGTTCGTGGTTTGTTCATAACTGTTTGTTAAAATACTTAATTGTTCGTTTCTTATTTAATTAAAAAAAAATACAAACTTATTAATAAGTTGACGCATAATAAATAAAATTCATTTGTTTTATTTTTATTATAAATGTTCTTCGATAGCTTGTTTTTTTTACTATTTGATAGATTAATTGAATCATTTGTTCGATTGCCTTTAATATGTATTTCTTACTTGATTTTTTCCAGAATTAATTTATAAATTTTTAATTGTCATTGTATACATTGAATCACGTGACCTTAAAGCATATTCAAAATTATAGGTACTATATGTGCATATTTTTGCTGAAATTAAATAATGCGACTTATTATTGACTGACGAGTCAACTACAACATTTCAATAAAAAATATACAAGTAATATAGCTTTATTATAAATTTAAGTTTGATAGATACAAATTTTGAAAACTTAAGCACACAAGGGGACAGTTAAAAAAAATTGCTTATGAAATTTATTACATTACGTAGGTACTTTCTATAGCTGAAGATCGGTAAGTTTAAAAAAAAATACATTTCATAGAAACTCCTAAGCATAATGTCTTGTTGTGTTTATTTAACTACTCTAGTACCCTTTAGTAAATACTAAAACACCTCTAATAAATATCGCATTTATAAATATAGCAATAATTTAATAATTCATAACGATTCCATACTTAATTAATTTATTGGTCATTTTTAAACTTAGTTTAATTCCAAACTTTCAGTGGTCAACCGTTAATCTGCCAAAGAATAAATTATTTACCATTGCGTATCAAACGGACTTTTTCGATATTATTATGAACAATGAGGTTAAGTTACCTATGACGACTAAATTGCTTATGGTAAGACTTCAGACAAAACTTCACATAATACATAAATCACTTCATTTGAGATTTTCCAATACCACTATTTGTTAGTTTTGGTGTATTGTTGGTATTCTGAGGCGCTATTCCAAATATGCGCGGACAGGTAGGTAAGCTCATGGGGTTCAACCTGAAAGGACTTGCTAACACTAGCCCTAGCTACAGTTCCTTCCCTGAACCTGCCACCGGATCAAAGTCGCCATCAGAGTTGTGTTTATGTAAGCTAAGGTAAATAATTTAATTTTAAGGTACCATGAAAAGATTGTAAAATAAAGCCTTTTATATTTATTAAGGAAATTATACCTAAAAGACGAATGATTGCTTTTTGCCTGTTTAGTTTTTTTTTTCCTATCTATGTTGATAGCCTTGAGAGGCTATATCAGCTTCGCCCTAACATGTAGGTGAGTTCACGGGGCTCAAACCTGATGACGTTGCTAACACGAACCCTAGCAAGAGCCGTGCTTTGCAGAATCTACCACCGGATCGGAAACGCGGCCCATTGAGAAGATCCAGCGAGCAACTCAGTGGGCTAATGCTTAGCAAGAATTTGATCAAAGCCCGGAGCCATTCTTGGTATAAATAAGGTTAATAAAATTGTCTTCCTCATTTGGACTTCCTCAACTATTGGAGCTACAAAAACCGCTCATTCAGTATGTACAAAGTGGATTCTATTAATTTAACTATCGCTAGAGGTCGCTTTACGCAAGAAATTTAGTTTTAAATAAAGGGCAGTAGATGGCAGTAAAACATAGAACGGCTCATTCTTGTATTTTTTCTGAAAATGTATTGTTTATTATTCAATTTTTTTATAACATATAAGCTCTTAATATTTGTTAGTATAAACCAACAAATGTTAAATAAAAAATAACTAGATGATGACCGGTTTTTTTTTTGATAACGCTATCTTGTTGTGTCTATAAAGCGGTTAGTTGCCCTCTAGGATTATTATTCGCCAATAGATGTCGGGAAGAGTTGATTATTGAAAACACGAATAAAACAACATTTTCTGAAAATAAATCGTAGCTAGATCGATTTATCGCCCCCGAAATCCCCTGTATACTAAATTTTACGAAAATCGTTGGAGCCGTTTCCGAGATTCAGATTATATACATATATATTAATATACAAGAATTGCTCGTTTAAAGGTTTACGATGTGTTATTAAGAAAGTAAAAAATATCTTATTTATGATATTTATTTTTTATTTAAACAAGAGAAATATATTTTCAGGTTTGTAAATATACAAAAAGAATTAATGAATAGTGACTGACCAATTAACTTTTTATTTTTATTCTTTTCATCAAATGATTCTTTCTTTTTGTAACCTTTATTCCTTAATATTATTTTATAGTTTGGGAGGTGGATATTACCGTTCCGCCGTTAGTAAAGTATTTTTTTAATATAAAGCGTTTCTGAAAGATCACAAGTGTAGTGAAATGATATCAAATCCATATTAATATTATAAATGCGATAGTAACTCTGTCTGTCTGTCTGTCGCGCTTTCACGCCAAAACGACTGAACCGATTTAAATGAAATTTGGTACACAGATAGTCTAGACTATAGAGCCTTAGAAAGGACATAGGCTACTTTTTAATGCGGAAAAAGTGTTGTAAAGGGTTGAAAGGGGGGGATGAAAAGTTGTATGGAAGTATCGTCATTTTTGGAGCTAATAGTTTGAAACTTATTTTTTAGGGTATGGATTCGATGTAAATAAATATGACACTAAGCCCACACATCAGTATAACAAATAATTTATAAAAATACCAATCAATTACCCAAAATATACCTAACGATAATTATCAAAAGTAAGAAGGAAAAAATCTACCATTAGGGGGCTATTTTTGCGTGTGCCGCAAAAATCGTTAGAATTACACGTTCATAACGTAAAATGGAAATGTTTATCTCAAATAGACCTACAAAAAGCCCGTAACAGAATTTATCTATCTTTTATTTGTAAGCCATTATCGCAAAAATAGTGAACCATTGATATAAGAAGAGAAAAGATTAGATTTTTTGTTTGTTACGTTCTTTTTTTATTGTGTTTGTTACTGTCAGGACCAGATTTGTATACAAAAATATTAAATAAGATCAATAATAAATTACAGTTCCCGAAGCGAAGCGAGGGCGGGTCATAAAATAAAAGAACAAACATTAAATAACGACATACATTGCAGAAAAATACGTAATGTTGTCACAGATCTGTTTTTCTATATCTATATCTATACTAATATTATAAAGAGGAAAGATTTGTTTGTTTGTTTGTTTCGAATAGGCTCCGAAACTACTGGACCGATTTGAAAAATTCTTTTTCCATTAGAAGCTGACATTGTCCCTGATGAACATAGGCTACTTTTTTTATTTAATTTTTTTTTTTTTTTTTTTGGTTTCATGTGTGTTTTAATGTTTCCGAAGCGAAGCGAGGGCGGGTCGCTAGTGTATAATATTTTACGTTTACTAGCAGTAATATTCTAACGGTCTATCGAGATATCTAATAATAATACAGCATTCCTGAAAAACTTAATAAATCGGTGACTCTTAAGGCAAATTCCGGACTACAGTCCTGGGGGAAATTGTGCCAATATCAATTTCAAGTAAGTTTGTGAGATAAGGATGATATACGTTACGATATTATTTTATGACTTTCAGATATTTTCGGAATGAAATCGAGTCATAGAATTGACAATTTTCGATAGCTTTAGTGCCTTTTTGTTGGGAGAAAATTGCTGGGCAGAGCTCAGCTTTTGGGGCAATGGGGTGGCAATTGGGCAGTCGAACCTGAACTAAAACTCGACACTCTATACCCGAGAGTCCGATACCCATTGGAACTAAAATTGAATAGGATAAGAGGAGCAACATCACCCGGTATTGTTTAATCATTATATTTTGCTGTTTGTCCTTATAGTACGAGTATCTTATAGTTTTCATATAGCTTATTCTCTTTCAATTATCAGATCAATCATTAACACGTTGACTGCCATGTAGGTCACCGGTGCCCTACGTGGCGCACTAAAGTGGTTATTTCGTTTTCTCTCTTCTAGTAGTAGTATCTATTACACTCTTAGAAAGATGAATACGAACATACTGAGAATGAATCTATTTGTAAAAGACCGAAAACACTAAAATATACATTAACAAACAAAACATTATAGGTAAGTTTGCCTAAGTTAGGCAATCCAGATACGTTAGTAACAGAAATCGACATAATTACTTCACAGCGCCACGTAGGGCATCCGTGACCTACATGGCAGTCAACGTGTTAATGTAAAGATCATAGATGAGCTTATAAATGAAATGAAACATAAACACAATTTTATACTAACACAATCTTATATATATTTAATAATAATATCTTTTATATAATTAAAAAAATAATGCCGAGTTCTTCTCGGGTTCAATTTAGATTACCTTATAGAAATTCAGCACAGCTTTGCAGTTGACTATACCCTTTAATAATACTAGACGGTGACCGGTATTTTTTTTGTGATAAATCGTGAGTTAAAAAGACACAAATCATATAAAAATAAACAATTCACTTTCTTTGTCTAACCTTAAACCAAACACTCATTGGCTTCGGGTGGCTTAACAACGCCATCTGCTGAAATAGCTTTAGTGTTATTGTATCTTGCTCTCAATTATGAAAAATAGTATTATTATTCGCCAATAGATGTCGGAAAGACATAAAGTTGATTATCGATAAAGTTGATTATTGAAAACACGAATAAAACGACATTTTCTGAAAATAAATCGTAGCTAGATCGATTTATCGCCCCCGAAATCCCCCGTATACTAAATTTTATAAAAATCGTTGGAGCCGTTTCTGAGATTCAGATTATATACATATATTATATTAATATACAAGAATTGCTCGTTTAAATGTATAAGATAAATAATTTTATTTTTAAGCTCAAGATAAGTGAACAAGTTCACGACCCATAGACATATCGACACCGACCTTGAAACGTGACGTCTTTAATGTATTCAGGCCTTCCCACGTTTCAAGGTGGAACGCATGATTGCTGCGGAGACAAATAACAGTGAAGACAGAACAGTACTGAGACCATTTAAACGCACATTATAAGGGTGGCTCGCTAAAACGTCAAGTATCAAAATCAATAAAATTCAAGTCAATTTATTTTTCATTTTAAATTAGCCGGTCTATGAAATTCTATTCTATGACCGAAATCCGTTTGTACAAACGTCACGTGCGCTCCCTTGTATCGAGAGATAGATCAAGCGATACCGATCTTCTACATTCACGTACGACCTTGACGTAGATTTACGTTTTGATCTGATCGGACACGTAGGGCAAGAAGCTGTCAAAACGAGAAGTCACAAAAATAGTAAATAGTGAAAACTTCGGAGAAATAACTGAAATGTGTGAATCCCTAGGCTGTAACTAAAATTATGCTTGAAATACAGAGCGCGATACATTGTTAAGCCTGTTTTGTGTATTTACGATTTCAAGATCCTCGCAAAATTTTAAGAACTACTTTTTTTAGTTTAAATTTTATTTCTATTTACTGATCTGTTAACCTGCTTGACCTATTCTTCATGGGTCCAGCACGATCATGCCCATTGGATCAATTTTCGCCAGTTTTCCGTGTAGATGTTTCGTATAATGGAGAGTCACCATCAAAATTGGGATGGCAAATAGAAAGAGTATGAGACGCGGCTTTTTTGTCGTTCAAATCTGATCACGGCATAAAAGCAGCACGGCAGTTTATTTATTAACCGATTTAAAATCTGACGTAAGCAATTATGCACTTAATTGCATTTTAAAATTGTAGGTCTAACCCCATGATGCTCCATCATCGTGAATGTATAAAAAAAAGCTTATCCTAGTCATTTAAGTTTTTCTCTCTTTCAAATTATGTTAGCTAATACTTTATGCTAAACAATCTAATATTTTATGGCCATTGTGATGTCCATAAAACGTAGGGCCTATTTCCTATCAGTCTGTATCCACAGATTCGGTAGAATCTGGCGCCAAGTTCCGTTCAAAAATCCTGTTGTAAACGGAGCGCCAGACTAGCGACTGTGTTTACTGTAAGCAGGACGGTTTTTTGAGGTGTTTATCTACGACAGTTGTAAATTAATGAAAGTTTTAGAAATAATTACAAAAAAGGGTCGAAAGGACCCGTGAGGGTTAAAGATGCTAACCCGGTACTTATTGGACTAAGAATTTAACGTAGGCCATCAAGGGCTTCCTAGCGGTAACGGTGTCAAGTCATAAACGTATAGCGAGTTACAATAAACAAAATTCGTTAGAGCGAAAGGAATTGTTGCCGTAGTTAGACGAGCTGGTGGGAGATGCTTACCGAATCCGTAGACAATCCGTAAACAATAACTCGGAGATGCGGAGTCGAGGTCTTTATTACTTTGTTAGACAACGGCTGCTCTATGACGTAAATCGGAATTCACTGCTCCGCTGCAAACCTACTAAGCCCCACCAGCTGCAAACCACTAAGCCCACCAAGTGATGTTAGCTAGACACAAGTTCTAGAAATTAATATTTTTTTGAATGCTCATTTTTTTGATCATCTGCTTTTCGTCATCATTCTCCTGCCCTTCTCCCAGTCACCTGGGGTCGGCGTGACATTCTTTCTCCTTTCATACTCCTCTATCATATACCATTTCTTCGGTCACTCCCCTCATACACATATCGTCGTCGACACAATTCATCAATTTTTTTCTTAGGTCTACTTCTTCCTCTAAATCCTGATCATCTACTTTGATAATCATAAATTCGTATACCTTCGAAGGCAATAAAAAACAAACATTAACGTTCTCGAAACAAAGTCTAGGATTTTTTTGCATTTTTTCTGAAAAAGACACTTGAGTCGCTTACTCTTTGCACCATAGAAAATCTTTGAACCCCTAGACTTCAAGTGGAATGAATCAAAATACCGATAACATATCGTAAACTTGCAATCGTGGTGCATTTGTCCCTAGCTGAAATGATTTCCAATATTATTTTGTT
Organism: Bombyx mandarina; assembly: GCF_003987935.1. The sequence continues at coordinate 421,762 of NW_021011527.1, read as the reverse complement.
GGTAAAAGAAAATAGGGAAGGAAAAATGATGAGGGAATTCCATTTCGTTCGTTTTTTATTTGTTTAAGTGTTTTGAAGTGAACACTTCTTAGGTTATGATTTGAAACTGGATGAAACATAAAAGCGACGCTAAAACGAGACAAACATAAACTTCTATAGGACTTAGTTTGCTTTTTTTTCCTAACTATGCTGATAGCCTTGAGAGGCTATATCAGCTTCTCCTTGACGTGTAGGTGAGCTCACGGGGCTCAAACCGGGTGTGATTAGTTTGCGATCGAATGAGATATATTTCTGAAACTTTCATTAGACCGCGTGTGAGTAGCATGTTTTTTTTATTACTAAAGAAGTCTATTTAAAGGCAACGTAAGCCATTGAATAGCACACACAATAGAATGTGTACTGTTTGACTGACTCCGTTTATAAATTGATTCTTGAAGAGAAAGTCTATATTGTCATATTCCGCAACTAAATTGTTTCTAGACGTTCGCATACTTTAAAATCTTTTATTTAAACCATCCCATACTAATTATTTAGGGTACTTGCATTTTTGCTATTGGATAGTTAGCTTATGTACTTAAAAACTTTACGAGACGAAGTGATAAAACAACGTTAAATATCTACTATAAAAACGTTTGAAATACAATATACCAATAATACAACTTGATTTTATGTGTAAATATCATTTGTACATATTAAAATTTGAAAAAAAAAAATTTACTATGAATCGAAATCATCAAACGAAGCGCGCTCATCCAGTTATTCAACATTATTTGAAAAAATAAAATACCATACTTAATATCTCACTGGTTTAATTAAGTACGTTTGCGCTCTGTTCACAATTTCCTCTTGTCACGCAGGGCCGTACCGAAAGAATTCCAACAGTTTTGATAAGGGACACGGGACACTTCCTGCTTTTTCTGTCCTGTATTTTTAAAATACAACCACTACGGCTAAGGTGGCTTTTAATATAAAATTAAGTAGGCTAAGAGGGATATCATTGAAGATACGGTTTTTTTTAAAAATCCTCTGAATAGATCGTGAAATTCCAGAACGATACGTATTAATCATGTTCACTAATTACGTTGTCAGATTTTCAAAAGCCCTAGAGATGTTCACGTCTTCTCCTTTTACTATAAGCATCCCGGGGTAGAGCTCATCTCTACTACCTGATTCTACAGTAACAGTCCACAAACCTTGCTGCTACGGACGGTTGATAAGAAAATCCAGTCGAGCAGATCGAAGTCATGGTATATTCTCCTGTTTTTGCGAGTCATAGACATAATTAAAGCTACTCTTATGGCTTAATCTTAAAAGTCTGTTTATTATTACTGATATACCTATATGTCGTTAATTTCCAATTTTCATGGTCACGAACGACTAAGGTGTTGCTCGTCGACTTTTGAATATTATGTCAACTACCTTCAAATTATCTTTAAAAAATATTCTTTCCATATTTTTCCCGTAAAAGTTTTAATTAACACCGAGATTACATACGTATCTTCTAATCATTGCCATCCTCCATTTGTTTCTCAAATAACAGTAACGGTTGAGAAAAATACATTTTTAGTACGAAATGGACATTTCTCAGTTGATTTGCGTGTCGCAGGGTAATTTAATAAAAACACATCTATCGTAGGGGAAGTACGGGTCAGTGGGCCAACTAAGTCATCGGCTTTAGGGCATTCTCCATACTTTGTATTTTGTGTTAATTATTATTTATTTACTTTATTTAATAATAATGATAACTTTATTAGATATTTTTATTCTTTACTATTTTAATTAAAGTGCTTTTGTTTAAAATAATACTTGCATACTTTTTGGTGTTTCTAAATCAATCTTTCAACGCCTAATGATTAAAAGCACTGTGAATAAACAGTGATGTCATTATAGGAATTTTAGTCTGCAGTATTGAAATTCAGATTTACTCACTAAAAAAGCATACATAAGTTGCTGTATTTTGAATGATTAAAAACAAGTATATCGACAACTAAAGATTTCACTTTCATACAAGACTGACATAATTGTTGATTCACACATTGAAGATCAGACACACATACGAGAATACATAGTTGAAAATTGATAACTCGTTGCTTTTGATGAATATACGATTTATGCATTTTAGTTACCAAGATTAAAAAATAATTTAACGGTATATTTCTTTATTAATAAACTAAGACTAGGGTCCCAAAAGGACTATAATACAAATCGGAATAGAACACTGTGTTAAAAGTAGTATATCACTCAAGTTCTTAAATTAGATATAACTGGTTACCTTTTGGGGTGCTCTGGTCACAAATCAAAGCGAAAGACACCATCTACCTTGTAAATTGAGATTCAAATCTTAATTGTCCTTCAACTCTAGAAATTTACTATCGATCCTGAGATCTCTGCTCTCAACCCAATTACGCGGTAGCTCCATCGAATTTCATACGCGAACGAACTGTTTCCAGTAAGCAATTTCATTTCATCTGCATAAATACACCCGATAACAACAAACGCTGAGAATATTCATGCGAAATTCGATGAAGCAATAACACAAACAAATTTGAAATTAGGAAATGGCTCGGTGTACGGTGAAGCATTGGCCCGAAACGATCCCTCCGTAAATGTTAATACACTTGTTTACTTTTTACGGTACATTTAATCTTTTATGACTGACGTACGTATGGTCAGCCTGTTCAGAATCGAGGCTGGCTTTAATAGGACTGTTTCAAAGTTAAATGAGGCGGGAATCTCATTTTCTGACTCAATAATTTCTAATAATAATCGTTGGAATTTCGCGATCGTTATAAGTTAGCTGAAGTCGTAATTCGAACTGAGTAAAGTTGCGAGTTCGAGAAGTTAATTATTATTCTTCCACAACAATACTTATATTAGTTGTGAATATAATTTCGACTGTGATATTACAATTTAAAGTTCAGTTCGTGTTAAATTGCAAATTGTATTGTACGTATGAACTTAGCGATGAGCTATTCACTCAGTCTCACATTATAAGGTACAATGGATGGCGTAAGGATTTCATTATATAAGTCGAGTTTGAGGTCGTCGTGGCCTAAAGGATAAGACGTCCGGTGCATTCGTATTGAAGCGATGCACCGGTGTTGGAATCCCGCAGGCGGGTACCAATTTTCCTAATGAAATACGTACTCAACAATTGTTCACGATTGACTTCCACGGTGAAGGAATAACATCGTGTAATAAAAATCAAACCCGCAAAATTATAATTTGCATAATTACTGGTGGTAGGACCTCTTGTGAGTCCGCGCGGGTGGGTACCACCACCCTGCCTATTTCTGCCGTGAAGCAGTAATGCGTTTCGATTTGAAGGGTGGGGCAGCCGTTGTAACTATACTTGAGACCTTAGAACTTATATCTCAAGGTGGGTGGCGCATTTAAGTTCTATATGTCTATGGGCTCCAGTAACTACTTAACACCAGGAGGGCTGTGAGCTCGTCCACCCATCGAAGTAATAAAAAATAAAAAAACTCATTAATCACAAGATGCAGCCTACTTGAGCCCCAAGTTTCCCATAGTCTACACTCTTATTTTATATGCATAGCTCTCTTCCTATTTTTACCTTAGTGTATGTGTTGACGAGTACTGGGTATACATGATTCGTTTACTCCAAATGATTTTCTACGAGTATGTACTGAATGATAAAAAAAGTGTGCGATGACAAATGTAATATCAGTTTGTCGGTTACTTCTGCCAGGTCTATGGACGAGACAAATATGTATCACTTTGATGCATCAATTGAGATTTTGACCTTAGTGTAGGACTAGACTACACTATTAGGCTTCGATTACTTCTCTTAGTATAAGAGCGAGCTAGGAACTTGTTCGTTCATATAATTAAAATTGTAAATTAATAAAAAATACAAATGTTATTAGGCTGAAGTCTAAATGTGGTTTTCAATTCGAAAAACTAGTCCTATCTTATAATTTGTAAAAATAAACCCAAAGATTATTAGTGCATGTATTATGTTTATTTGTATGGCGCAAGTAGTTTTCAACAAAAATCAAAAACTATGTTTCCGCCCGGGATCGAACCGGGGACCTTCTGCGTGTTAGGCAGATGTGATAACCGCTACACCACGGAAACGCTGGTCATTGGATTGAAACAGCTGTATACTAATACAAAAATAAATTTGTTCTACTTTTAATATGCATTGAAGCAACTATTTTTAATTATGATGATATTATATTAAGATAAAGATTTGAATTTACAAATTATCATTAAAGATAGACCTTGAACTGTAACTTAGTTCCACTTTTAGCTGATATCATGAATAAGGTAGAATGTATTCATATATTTTTACCACCTCGTGGGACTATGTATTAATTTATTACACACCATGGCGCTGGTTTTGACGAATGCTCTTATCATTTTATTACTAATATAATATAATCTACTATATTTTTATATAATTCGCTAATGATATAAGAGGCAAGCACAAGCGTACCGATAATACTTGAATAAAGTTTTTTCACCTTGTCCAATCTAATAGTCTTGTATTTGGGAGATATAACATTAGTTACAATCTACATATTGGTAATCCATAACTTAAAAAAAAGCGATCATAGAAGCAATTGTCTTAAAGTTACACGAGATGTAATTATAAGGCATACTTAGAAATTCTTGGTTTGTTGTTTTGATAGCAATTTGAGTAGATTACCAAAATTGTCGAAACCAACGATGAGGTCTATAAAAAATAACTGACACGATAGCAATGTTTGGGTAAATGGGAATTGAGTAAAACTGAGCCCAAAACATTTATTAGCTGCATTACTGTTAAAAAAAAAAATGTTTACATATATTTATGATAATCATTCACGAATGGTCTTTCCGTTACCAAACATCCCGTCCATAACAATAAACAATCAATGAAATATTAATAAACAAACAATAATTCATTTCAAACAAACGAAAGCAAAATAATAATAATAATAAATAATAAATAAATAAATATTTACTAACAATCACACCACGTTAACTGGTCCCGTGGTAAGTTCGTAAAGAACTTGTGTTACAGGTACCAGATAACGGAAATAAATGTAATATTTTTATTATACACATTGTCATACATATATTTAATATACATCCATAACCCTGGAAAATACATTTTTTATATTTATCATACAAATATCTTCCCTTGGCGGGATTCGAACCCGCGACCCCCTTGTGTAGTGACCATGTCACTTACCACTACACCAGACGGCCGTTAATACAATAACAAAGGAATGTCTCGAGGATTTATTGTTTAACGTTAAGTTAATGGTGGATACAAGGAAAAACTTTTTGTAGGTCCATCTTCACTGAAAACTGTTTCGAGTTTGGTTTACGTCTTAGCCACAGTAGCGGCACGGGATTAATGTATTGCTTTTTTCTTCTCTACTTAGGTACTTTGTTTAAAATATTTTTTTCACCTCAGCACCTCAAACATGCCGCTTTTGTTGCGAGACAACAGTGAACAAAACGCGATTTTGATTCGAGCGTGGGTCAATGTAGCTTTTTAATTTTTCAATCTTCAGTGCCACGAATTGACATTGTTCAGCCATCAATTTGAAACATTCGAATTTTACTGTGCTCTGTCTCTTTCACGTGCATATAAAAAAGCGAGTGAAAAAACAAACCCCTTCGAAATTCGATTTTGGAATTCGACCTCAAAGAAAACACGTTCGGAAACGCGTAATACCCTAAAATTTAAAGATATTTGTAATAAAGAAAGTGCGTTTTTTTTTAATAGTTATTTCAGTCTATTCCTGATCATTTCTATGTCATATGTGTTCTCACTGCTGAGGTGAAAAGTTATGTGTGCTACACGAGAGCAAAGTTTTATTGCATCTCGTGATGTTGAGTCCCTCACTACGTTCAGGATTCTAACTTTGAATCACTCACTACGCTCATGAATCAATCATAGAATCCTTCGCTTGCTCGGAAATCAAAATCAGTACTCGAAACAAAAAACAACTTTGCTCTCTTGTTGCACAAATAACTGTTTGGCGTGTCTGTTTTTATAGAACTCTTTTTTTTTCTCCACAAATTTGAGTCTCACGATCGATCGCCTGGTGTTATTAATACGCTTTTATTAGCTTCAGACGTATTTAAGGTAGCATGTTAGTATGTAACGGAATCTTTGAACATGATTTTGACCCCCTTCAAAATGTCGGATTAACTCGAAATTTGGTATACTTATTAAGGACCGATGACCATTAAATATAAAAAAAATGAAAAAAAATATTGAAATATTTAAAATGCAACTGAAAAATGAAAAATAAATAATAGTTAAAAATCTTTTTTTTTTTGGTCAGGAGGAAATCGCCGGACTTCCGCCCTCCCCTGGGGATGGAGGGCGGGGCATGTCGGAGTCGAACTCGGCAAAGGGGGGAAAGTGAAGCATTTTGTGCGGAGCACATCTCTCCCATCACTCTCCCCCTCGGGACGCCGGACCAGCGGTCGTCGGCGCCACGACCACCAGCCCTCTCGGTCGGCAGGCTATCCGGAGCCCGCCTAGATGGCGCCGGTTAGAATGGGTTATCCTACGGAATACCCCGCTGGGTCAGAACCAGCGTGGGTCGAGGATAGCCGGCCTTCCATCACCCGGATGCTCTTGCGTAAAACGCGTGCAGNCGTAGGATTAGCAAGCTGAAGTGGCAGTGGGCTGGCCACATAGCGCGAAGATCGGACGGCCGATGGGGCAGAAAGATCCTCGAGTGGAGACCACGTACTGGCAAACGCAGTGTGGGACGGCCACCTACCAGATGGACCGACGACCTGGTGAAAATTGCTGGGTCACGTTGGATGCAGGTGGCAACGGACCGGCCGCACTGGACATCAATTGGAGAGGCCTATGTTCAGCAGTGGACAGAAGACAGGCTGAAATGATGAAAAATGATGACATATTGGTAATCCGTACCAAAAAAAGGCGATCATAGAAGCAATTGTCTTAAAGTTACATGAGATGTAATTATTAGGCATAGTTAGGAATTATTGATTTGTTGTTTTGATAGCAATTGGAGTAGATTACCAAAATTGTCGAAACCAACAATGAGGTCTAAAAAAAATAACTGACACGATAATAATATTTGGGTAAATGGGAATTGAGTAAAACTGAGCCCAAAATATTTATTAGCTGCATTACTGTTTAAAAAAATAAATGTTCACATAATTATATTTATTATAAACATTCACGAATGGTCTTTCCATTACCAAACATATCCCGTCCATAACAATAAACAATCAATGAAATATTAATAAACAAACAGTAATTCATTTCAAACAAACGAAAGCAAAATAATAATAATAATAAATAATAAATAAATAAATATTTACTAACAATCACGCCACGTTAACTGGTCCCGTGCTAAGTTCGTAAAGAACTTGTGTTACAGGTACCAGATAACGGAATTTTTATTATACACATACATATATTTAATATACATCCATAACCCTAGAAAATACATTTTTTATATTTATCATACAAATATCTTCCCTTAGCGGGATTCGAACCCGCGACCCCGTTGTGTAGTGACCATGTCACTTACCACTACACCAGACGGCCGTTAATACAATAACAAAAGAATGTCTCGAGGATTTATTGTTTAACGTTAAGTTAATGGTGGATACAAGGAAAAACTTTTTGTAGGTCCATCTTCACTGAAAACTGTTTCGAGTTTGGTTTACGTCTTAGCCACAGTAGCGGCACGGGATTAATGTATTGCTTTTTCCTTCTCTACTTAGGTACTTTGTTTAAAATATTTTTTTCACCTCAGCACCTCAAACATGCCGCTTTTGTTGCGAGACAACAGTGAACAAAACGCGATTTTGATTCGAGCGTGGGTCAAAGTAGCTTTTTAATTTTTCAATCTTCAGTGCCACGAATTGACATTGTTCAGCCACAAATTTGAAACATTCGAATTTTACTGTGCTCTGTCTCTTTCACATTCTGTCACTTTCATTGAAATAACTATTAAAAAAAAACGTAAGTTCTTTATTACAAATATCTTTAAATTTTAGGGTATTAGGTACGCGTTTCTGAACGTGTTTTCTTTGAAGTCGAATTTCGAAGGGGTTTGCTTTTTTCACTCGCTTTTTTATATGCATGTTTTTTTTTATTGCTTAGATGGGTGGACGAGCTCACAGCCCACCTGGTGTTAAATGGTTATTGGAGCCCATAGACATCTACAACGTAAATGCGCCACCCCCACCTTGAGATATAAGTTCTAAGGTCTCAGTATAGTTACAACGGTTACCCCACCCTTCAAACCGAAACGCATTACTGCTTCACGGCAGAAATAGGTGGTGGTGCCTACCCGTGCGGACTCACTAGAGGTCCTACCACCAGTCAAATTATCATTATATCCGTTTCAGGGACGGGAATCGGCAATTTTTTAAACAAAATAAAATTGACTACGCTGTCATTAAGCGCTATAGTGTTATTATGCTTATATCAGAGAAACGAAACTGTATGAAACTCGGCGTAATTGATTTAGCTTCGCTCGCCGGCAGGAAAACGATAGTAATGATATTATAAATGAGCTTTTAGCTCGCAGGGACCCCGGACTAATTCTATTAAATCGCTTTAAAACGCCCACTGAGATTTACCTACGCTTCTCCCATAGACACTGAAAATATTAAAATGATTTCGAGAAAAATATTTTAAAATGTCAACGAAATCTGAAACGTACTTACTGATTCATATAATAAAAAGAAATTCTTTTTGTTTCTTCAACGATTTAATTAAAATCCCCAAACTAAAATCAATAGACATATTTTATATAAGTTGAAATTTGAGTGAGTTTTTGATCCGTAAATAAAGGTTTTTTAGCAATACAGTTATTTTCACTTTTCTAACTTACTTATAGGTACTAAAAATTAGTCTAAAACTCTGCCTGTTTCTTGTCTACGCAAGATTAGACAAATTGTAATCTTAACTTTAGTTTCGAACTGATTCAAAAATGATGGGTATTGATAATGCATTTCTTCAAGAGTAAAAAAATAATACAAATAGAAGTGAAAATTGCGGCACAAATGCAAACCGATTTTTTTATGTAAAGAAACTTTTTTCAATTTTGTCTAAGATGTATTTTTTTGTAGGCAATCAAATGATCTCAAATCTCAAATCGTTTATTGTTAATTAGTTTAGTTCATAAAATCCGGAATTCGCCATAACTCATTTCGAATATAATTATGTTCGCAGGCTTTAACGGCTTTCCTACTCTGTACACCAAAGAAGGCGACTGTTACGCGGCGGAAATAGGCAAATCGATACAATTTAATATCTATCTGCTTGCGCGAACTGCAACTGGAGTGAATCGTCATCAGTACATTTGTGTAAGGTAGTAAAATGTAGGCTACGCTGGTGGTAGGAACACTTGTGAGTTCGCACGGTACGCACCACCCTGCCTATTTCTGCCGTGAAGCACTAATGCCTTTTGATTCGAAAGGTGGCGCAGTCGTTGTACTGTAAAAACTGAAACCTAAGATCGCATATCTCAAGGTAGATGGTGGCATTTACGTTGAAGATGTCTATTCCGGTAACCACATAACATCAGGTTATCTAAATAAAATGAAAAGTATATCATTTGAATATTATACTTTGGTTTCGAGAATTTTATGCATCTAAGATATTCCGCTAAGATTTTTGACAACCGAAATCATTTACATATAATCTCAGCATAAGACAAAATATTTCGATACATATTGTCTATAGGGACATGTGTGCGCGGTGGTTAACGCTCTCTTGCTCGACTTAATTGAATGTGGGCTCCGCCGTATAACGTACGTTTGAGAAGTTTGTTTATACCGTTTGATCGTGTTGTTGCTTTTGTCTGAATGCGGATATTAAGGAAACGTGTTTTGACAGGACGCGTCGGTTATTTGAGAAGTCAGAAGTTTGAGAACCAAAGACCGCCTCGACAATATTTACGGAGTTTATTATAAACGTATGAATTATGTTATGTATTAGATAAAGGAATAACGCGGTGTCGTTGACTCAAAAATTATAATAGTGTTGTACATTGTATTAAATATACTTAAGTAATATTTCAACTCTCTGGTGTTATGGAAATGGAATACGTTCTATATAATTCTGTTATCTTTTACCGAAAAAACCGTTAATTCTATCTTTGTCTATTTTCTGCTTCTTTGTAAACACTGAATCACTATGATGCTTTATTGTGAAAATTGCAAAATGATATCTAAATTGTCATAATAATATGATGTCTTCGGTGTTATAAAAAGAATCTTCCTTGAAATATCAACGCAAACACAAACAAAAATACAAAAAATTGTCTTTGCATAGGTACGTATGTCAAGGTGTATATTTGTATTTTGAGCTTAGTTTGCTATGTAATAAGGTACACTCTCTCTAAACTATAACACTCAGCTATACACTGTATATAAATATCGTATCAACAAAAATAAAGTATCGAAAAAAATACGCGATCATTGGCATCATTGTTCTCCTCGTTCGCCAAACTTCAAAATCAATTTAAACTTATTAAACCAAATCAGAAGTCCTCCCTCAACTAAAACAGGAAGTAGACATTCAATAGTCTATAGACACCCTAGGCTGCGTAATTAGCATCCTTCCTCGTCTGAGAGATATTTGAATAACGTAGGGCGGGTGTCATTTATTAGGGCTCGTACATACTATCAAATACTATTATTCGTATAGTACTCTTATAAGAATCAAATTGCCGTTTTCGTGTTTGTTAAATAAATGCAACGGCTAAGATAATTTTTTATTTCAATTGGCAGATTAATTTATTACTCTCGTGGTGGAGAAGCTCTACTACTAATACTAGAACCTCTATTTACCTAGAGACGTAAGCTCAATAGGTCCATTGTAATGTTTAATTGCTGTATGATCCTTCAAGCTGGTTTCCACGATTTCTTTTTGGCAAAACAATGCTGAATGATCGTACCTCCTCATTCGTTTACACAATGACGCCAATAATTTCGCGTAGAAATCGTTCTTTAGCACTAGCTCGTTACGTATAGTAGGAGCCATATCACTTAATCCAAATACAGATAATATTATATTGTAATAGATAGCAGGGTATCTGCTGTCATTCAAATATCAACTAATATATATGTGTCTTTTTTATGACTAAGTTCATTCTACTAATCTGTTTTTTGTTAAAGTCTCACTCGATAGTAATTAAAATATTAGTTTAATATATTTGATTCAGAGAGTTCGAAGTGTGCACCGACCTTTACACCACACGCGGTGTAGGGCGGGCTCGGCGTTAACGCTTCTCTGGACACGTTAATTGAAAGTGGATTCGAGGTGACAGTGTAGAACGGGGTTTTTATTTATTTTCCAACGATTCAGATTTATACGTCCCACATTTGAAGTAAAGTGATTTCATAAAATTCATTTCGATGCGAGTGATTAGGAATTTTATATCTTTGACCGGAACAGATAAAATATGTGAAAGGATAATTAGCATGAAAATCGTGAAATCAAGACTATCTACGGCTCGCTATAGAAGCATACTTTTTGATCAACTGAAACAAATACAATAACGCCAACCATTTTGAGAAATCAAAGCGCCAAAGGCTTTGTGTAACGACTTTTCTAGCAATAAAACCATTTTTCTTGCGAGTAAAATACTCCAAAAGTCTGATCCGTTTGTACCACAAGCAAAAGTTCTTAAGACCCATATCGCTATCCGTTCTCGCGTCTATTCGCCCGGCAAAATGAGATATCAGTGGATATTGAACGACGCGAGTGAAACCGTGTACTTTGGTTCTGATATATTTGTTACTACTAAAGTTTGAACTTATTCACACGCTAAAAAGTCAATTTCTTAATAAGCAAAAAATCAAATGTTGTTTGCTCGTAAGCACATTTAGCGGATTTTTTGGGTATAATAAACGAATAGGGTAAGAAAAATTTAAACTCGTCTGTGAATCAGGATATTTAGAAAGCTATGAATAAAATTTTAAATACAATTCCATTTTTGCTAACAACTATTGCCAACGCCTATGAGCGACACTATTCGCGTCATGGTCATGTTCATTTTCCTATAAATATAGAGTAATTGTGGCCATCACATAAAAAAAAAGCCTATCGGATGTTGAGTGCCATATACCATAGCGCCATTTCATAGCCACCGGATTCCATAGATTACGACGAAATCAATTTCAAAAATTTGAAAATAAACCGAAGCTGAAGTTGGACTGTGGCACATCACTTCTTCCGTATTTCTTTCGATATAAAAAAGGGTTTTCGTTTCTGGCTGTTACGATTGTGCAAGGCGTGGCATAAATTGTATTATGCGGTCGGATTAGAGATAATAAACAGTTTGTTTGGCCGAATCGATACTAAAGCCGAATTCTTATTTACTTTTGTATAGAAGAATCTAGTGTGATTTTTTTTCGGCTTATTTCGTCTTAAAAATAGTTTGCTCAGAGCCAAAGTCATATATTTAAAAATGTTTTCTCTCAGTTAGTATTGTTTTTATTTTTATAGGAAACTTTACTGTGGTGCGTCGGTAGGAAATTTGCATTTTCAAGTTAGACAAATACCTAGTTGGTTTGGTGATAGTTAATAAAAAAAGAAAAACAACTATGGAAATTGATACAACTTAGGCGTCATAGACCATCATAGACTGTTTATTAATCTATGTCACGTACAAAAACTGCGCGGACAAGAATGCCATCTTTGATTGATGGAATTAGTGACATAAACAATGCGTGTCACTAAATATTTTTTTATAAATAAAAGACTACATTAACATTGGTCTTCTTCTTTTTCTCCACCTTATCTCACATCTAATTTTTCTCTTCCATTCTCTTCTATCAGCCGTCATCTCAACACTCCTCTCTCTTTCTCTCTCATATCGTCATTCACACACTCCATCCATGACTTCTTCGGTCGACCTCTTCCCCCTATACGTTGCACTACCATTTTCATACATCTCCTACCACATTAGCATTGGTATCCGTACAAAACGATTTTAGCAAAAAAAGTAGAATACTTCTGACATTAAGACTTATTTATATCATTTTATGTTTGACTAACCACGTATGTATGTGTATATTATAGTTGTTTACCACCGACTCGACTGTACCAGGACTCGGTAAACACGTCATTAGGATGTATACAGGCGCGGCGTTTTACTGTATTTAACCTGTCACTACCACGCGTAGCTGACGAGGGTCGTATCAGCACATACGATTATTTACTTGACCTCTATGATACGTTTGATCTATCTTGAATTTTTCGTCGTGATAAATTTTGATCGCATTCTCTGTGTGTTTGCATAAATCTATTAAATGTATGGGAATTATTTTGACATTTGTTCTTTGGCCCGTTCCAAAATATAAAACTAAATAATCAATGCCCCATTTGTTCACAAAAAATCAAATCGTAAATTGTTAATATTAGTTTGACTGCTTACATAAGAATTATTAGAAATGCATTCCGTAATATTATGAATAGAATTAAAACATTTTTATTTTGTATTTATGTTTTATTACTTAGATGGGTGGACGAGTTCACAGCCCACCTGGTGTTAAGCGGTTACTGGAGCCCATAGACATCTGCAACGTACATGCCGCCACCCACCTTGTGATATAAGTTCTAAGGTCTCAATACAGTACAACGGCTACCACCCTTTAAACCGAAACGCATTACTTCTTCATAGCAGAAATAGGCAAGGATGTGGTACCTACCCGTGCGAACTCACAAGAGGTCCTACCACCAGTAAGTGATTCACTTCAAATACAACTTGCCTAATTATATTGCGTTGTTTAATTAAACATCGCCATGGTTCGTCGTCTACACCCAAAGTTACTTTGACAGAAATAGGCGTGATGGATGTGTCTATAATACGCTATACCGCCTACAACTATTACAATGCATGTCCTTGATTCATTGGACTTGATTCCTTGGAGCATCGTTTTCTTAAAAACCTATTTTAGCACGAATATTTCATACATTTTACTCCGTTTGCTTGCACGTCCTCACGTAGAATCACGTAACTCAATATCACCTAGACCGGACGCTGAACGTCGAATTGACCATTGAAAATTTCCGCCCGTGAAAATGATATTTCTATATTTACATAGACGATATTTGATTTTTAAAATACATATAATGAAAATGTATCTTGTATTTTTGCATTTATATTGAAACTTTTGAGTGGTTCAACGAATTCACGGAATAGCACGTGAATAGGAAAATAAGTCGTAAAGGTTTTGTTCTATTATTGCAGCTCGTTTTTAATCATGTTTAAACCTTCTTATATGACTTTGTATTTGGCTTTATATGAAGATAACTACAAAGGCTGACATATGATCATCGATTCTGTGTGTACCTAAAACACCTGCAACTGATTTAGAAGTAAAGCAATAGCTTTACCGCGGCAGTCTCCGAGTTCCACACGTATTTTTTACATGCGTATTGAATAATTTGTTTTAACTTTTTTTTAGCTGCCATAATATAATATTAAAAGTATACTTCATTTATTCTAATTCAAACGACACATCCTTTAATTTTTCATGACTTCTTCGGTTGATTGATTTTAACTGTCGTATGACGAATTGTGTGCCCTCGGGTGTTGACACTATGTGTACTATGTAGGTATTTTACATTATAATTAATTTATCTGCTTATAATAAAATACTTACTCTGTATATTTGAACAACAGCTACATTGTTATTCTATTGTTTTTACTATGACGATTTTGCGTATAATTTCAACAACAATAATATCTATTTTGTACATACCATAATATTTATAACTTCCAAAGTGTAAAGTAATCCATGGATACGGATGATTCGTGGACAATGAAGTTTTAATCATGTCTGGAACTTTTGAGAGGCTCCAACTAAAAACTGATATACATGCTTGACCCGTAACAAATAAGTAAATCGTATCTTCGGACGATGTGGTCTGGACCGCTTAAATAACATAATAACATGTAGGGGTAGTGAAGTTTTCAGGAGTAATTCTATCTCATCTTCATCTATTCTAAGCCCAAAAAATTCATATGATTGTCTATTTTGAGTCGAATGTCCAATTTCATTTCATCGAATGTTAAATTAGGCCGGTGTTAAAGAAGTTTACGCTAAATTTTTCATCAGTTTTAAATAAATAAAAAAAAACACGTTTATTGAAGCTGATAAATCTATATAGGTATATATAAAATGAATTGCTGTTCGTTAGTCTCGCTAAAACTCGAGAATGGCTGGACCGATTTGGCTAGTTTTGGTCTTGAATTATTTGTGGAAGTCCAGAGAAGGCTTAAAAGGTAGATAAATATGAAAATGCTCGTAATTAAATAAAAATAACAATTTTGTTTTTTCTTTGATGCGGCCCCCGTCGGACGGATTCATTTTGTTTGTTTTAAGTTTATTTTATACAAAAGCTTAGGTCTTTTATTTATCGATTGAGGCACTACGAAGTCTTCCGGGTCAGCTAGTCTCAAATAATTATGTATAAAGCAATTCTGTGGGTAAATTTTGTGTAAGTACCGTCATATAAAGCGTCAATACAATATTGAACAAAACACCATTCAGAGTTCAATACGATCTTTTCAATCGTCAGGCGTATTCATTTTCGCCATCCCAGTCCGAGGACCGGAAGTGCTGAATATCTCGACGCGACGCAGCCCCCTGCAGCAGACTGCTACATCCGGTTCTAACTTCCCACTCCGCGCAAATAACGGTTTTTAGTTTGTAACGTTACAATACTGTTTTATTTATGCCTTCCTTCGCAAACAGAGGGTGTGGCATTTTTTAAACGCTTGTTTAATTTCGGCAATTGAAATGGTGTTGAACATTTATTTTATTTATAAGGTACCTACTAGCTGACCCGGCAGACTTCGTAGTGCCTCAATCGATAAATAAAATACCGAAACTTGTCCGACGGGAGACACATCAAAGGAAAAACAAAATTGTTATTTTCATTTAATTCCGAGCATTTTCATATTTATCTACCTTTTAAACCTTCTCTGGACTTCCACAAATAATTCGAGACCAAAATCAGCCAAATCGGTCCAGCCGTTCTCGAGTTTTAGCGAGACTAACGAACAGCAATTAATTTTTATATATATAGATAGAAGATAGATAGATAGATTTAATTTTAACAGCAATTTGTTTCACCGTTTGAAAATTCAATCGTGAATATAAAAGTAGTAGGCTGGAAAAACAGATTTTAATGTACAAAGAGAGATCGCAGTTCAAAATGAAAGCCAGCGACTTAAACTCTCATATTTCATTTCAATAGTATAATATTTAAATAAGAATCTAGTTCTATTTACTCTGATTGTTTGGCTTGATTTCACTACCGCCACATAGTGCATGTTAGCGGAGTTTTTGTTTTACGGTGGGGAATGATTACCTGGCCGATGAGGAATCGGACCGGGTTATGTGGGACTCCTACGCTATCGGTATTTTTCCTACTATCCAAATCCACTGCGTTCACTCACCGTTTCTTTTTTTTCCCCAAGAGCTTCATTGACACGTACCATACAGCGAGGACATCTTCCGTAATGTTCTTCAAGCGACACTGTAAATCTTGACAATATTCCTGGCAGTCCCAGAATCCAACAGCGACGGTCAGCAACTCAGCATTTGGTGGGCAGTAAGCTAATCTTTTATCAATGTCGAATGACAAATTACATGATAGCAATACTACGTCCTTTACCTCTCAATATTTCAATAAAAAAATCGTCAGCTATATACCTGCATTTTTTTTTTTATAATAATAAACCACTTTCACGACTCTGGCGTTAAAAACTATAAAGTACTCGAAAGGACAAAAATAATATAATAATAATAAAAACGGACAAAATTAAATCGTAAACGAAGTTTAAATCAAAGCTGCGCTTCACAAAAAGTGAAGAAACTACTTTAAATCTTTTAACATCTATCAAGCTTAAAAGTAAATGCTTTTAAAAGAAACGACAAAAAATCTCGAATATTACTTGCTATTACAGATAAAAGCTTCCATAGCGAAGTACTCAAAACCCCGGTGTAATCATGTTACAATATGATCGAGTTACGTTCCCGATTCCGCGCTTGATCCCGGGGAAAGGGAGACTGAGAGGATGCCTCAAATGAAAAGCTGAAGCGTTTTTTTACGCGGAAAATACGGCCTGATCTCGGGTTTATTTCTTTTATTAGTGTTATTTGTGACGTTTTGAATACTGCACAGTTTTGCTCTCACTGACTGACTGCCGTCTATTTTGTTATGTTATTTGTAATTAAGTCTACGATTCGCAAAATCTGGAGAAACGGCTAGAAGTGAGAATAATAGAGAATTTAACATTTTTTGTTATGATAAACAAACTCCGTTAAATGCATTTGTTTTGGTTGTGAAAAAACCAACAACTATTAACTAACCTAACGAATGTGTGTACACGAACGACATACATAGTGAAGTAATATTATTATCATCGTCTAATTAATATGAAATGCGCAGTTTTTGTAATTATACGATGTTACTGGCACAGCTTCTTTGACGATGAGGCAGTAAATTTTACAGGATCTAATATAATTATGATTTCAGTTATTTTGTAGAGAAAAAAAACTTATATTTATATATATAAAAATGAATTGCTGTTCGTTAGTCTCGCTAAAACTCGAGAATGGCTGGACCGATTTGGCTAATTTTGGTCTTGAATTATTTGTGAAAGTCCAGAGAAGGTTTATAAGGTAGATAAATATGAAAATGCTCAGAATTAAATAAAAATAATAATTTTGTTTTTTCTTTGATTTTGTTTGTTTTAAGTTAATTTTATACAAAAGATTAGGTATTTTATTTATCGATTGAGGCACTACGAAGTCTGCCGGGTCAGCTAGTATTAAATAAATGTAAATTTTGAATATTTTTCTTGTATGTTTGTACCAAACGATTTCCGTTTCCGCCTCCAACTTGTGTTATTGAATGAAGTCCTTGAAAGTACTGAAAATAATTTTGATTAATTCTTGTAAAATATTGATCAATCGTTTACTTTGTTTAGTTGTTGATCGAACGGAAAATGTTGTCAGATTTCTTGTTTATTATTGACTAATTTCCGAACAGTGATTCCAGATTTGGATTTAAATCATATTCAAAGTGGCTTAAATGATTGTGTCATTCTTTGTTATAAATGAGTCGACTATTATCAAAGCCGGCAATCTTACTTTTGGACAATGATTGGTAAATCAGAAAAACGAATTATTGACTTTGTATTCCATTGGCAGTCACAAAACTCTTCGGAACGACATCTTAGATAAATAACAGGTTAACTATTAACCTTTATTTAATGCAGGTTTTGAACCGTATTCTTTGATGGAGACGATTATATTCAAATCAATCTGTATTGACATATCAAAAAAATTTTTTTGTCAAAATGCACAGATTGCCGCCTTTGATAATGGACGACTCAAATGCTATTCATAAAAAATCGATCGCGGAAAACGCATGCTCCGATTCCGATAAGAACGAAAAATGCAGTATTAACAAAAAAAAAACGTGTGGCACTCGGGAACTGCCGCGGTAAAGCTATTGCATAGCATTTTTTATCAATTTATGCAATTATAATTAGACAATGATAATTTAATATTAAAACAATAATAAAACAAGTCCACGCTATATTAAACATTAATAAAAGCAAAACATTAACTGTCCCCTTCACACTCATACGAGTATCCTAAAAGTCTGTTTACCTCTGATTTATTTTAACAAAAATCTAATTTATGTAAGCTGCGTGTATACCTAGACGAGTGATTTTATCATGCCTTTATTTCTAATAATGTGAATTTTAATGTGAGTGGACTTTATCCCGTTGTTTGAAACAATTTAAGCAAAAACAGGAGTCTAATTATTTCTTGCTTTTGCTTTGATGGAAACAATCTCATGGAACTGTTGTATTTTTTTGTGTATTTTAAATAATTTTGCTTACAATTAATTAATAACAAGATTGTTTTGCTGAATACAACAATTTTCACAAACACTACACAAGCGCAACGTGTGAATGTGTTGAACGCGAGCTACATGGTAGGCGGAGTGAGGGGTGTTAGGATTTTTTCGTTACGGAATTTCATGATTCGGTCGCCGCGCTCAAGACCCGCGATAAAAGCAACTCTGCCTAGCAGGAATATTAAATGAAACATAGAACATTCAATACTATTTGTGCTCTTTATATACTTTTAATAGATTAATGAAGTTATATTCTACCAGGGCGAGGTGTGAGCACATCTTTATATACTTTTAATAGATTTATGAAGTTATATTCTACCAGGGCGAGGTGTGAGCACATACATAAGTTATGTTATTCAAATGTACAGGTGCTGTGGGGAGGAGGAAGAAGCCGTGTGATTTTACTTCTGTCCTTGAGACAGTCTTTCAATGAAGAAGGTATTGTTGATTTGCCTCAAGGAAATCCGGAAGAACATTATCCGCCTAAAGTAAGCAGACCAGCTTATCCACGATATTATAATACTTTATTATGTAATGTAATTTAAGGTAATGAATAATAATATGATCTAATTGCGGTACAAACAAACGAAATTGTACTTTATTCACATAGAACAACAATGATAGTTGAAACAATATTAAAAAATTAAACTCCTTGATTTTTCTTCCAGTTCAACTATAGCTATTAAATATATACTTAGTCTGGCCATAAATACTGTTACAATTAAAAATAAACAATATATTACATTTGAATTTGGAATCTGTCATTTTTATATGATTGCTCATTGAGTTTTCTCATTTTGGCGCCAATACATTGTACAATATTTTACGATATTAAAATGGAGTGGGGTGATAAAGAGAACCGAATCGCTGTGATTGCATTACACAAAGTAGGCATAGAGCCAAATGCAATTTTTAACACTCTCCATAGGCTTGGTATTAGTAAAATGGTGTGTACCGGGCTATTAATAGGTGCAATGAGACCTTCCCTGTTTGTTACAGAAAAATAATTATTGGAAGATATGACTCATTATTAGAAGTATGAGTCAACCTTCGAAATTTGGACACTGGAAATTCGAAGTCAATAACGCTATTGTCACGCGCCGGAGCTCGGGATAAATAAACTTTTACCAAAGTACAAATTAAAACTCTGTTTAACGCTTAAAATACTTAAAGCACACTTTACAATTCGTAATTAACTTCTTCCGTTTCCCTTCAAGTGATCCGTTCGCTGTTTCACTTCGAGTAGAACCGATTACTAACTACCTTCATGTCATCTCTGCAACGCTTTTATAGTCGACACGACAAGTCTACAATTATCGAGAATATTCCTGGTAGGAGTGATCGCTTCGATATGTATTTTGGCTATTTGATAATAGATAGCGTTACACTTCTCGAGCGTTCTCGATATTACTAGTTCTTTTGATATTCGTTTCTACCATTTAATGATAGATGGCGCTACTCTTACCGGCGTAATATTATTATTAACACGTCATATAACAATAATCCTTGAAGCTCCTTATTTAGTTTGCGTACCAATTTTTTTTTAATCTAAGTGAATTCAAGTATATATTTTAATTTAGATCGTTTATTTCGTTAGCGAGTTCTTTTTTAATTATCTTTACTTTTTGTATATACATGTTTATTGCAGCAACATCCTTGTCACTCGCAGCGTAACGAGGGTGCCTCTAATTTCTGCCGGTCGAACACTCGTTGGTTCCATAAATCCACTTAAATATCACAAATGTGAGGGGACGCAGGCAAATTTCCAGTGTAATCACATTATCGGTCTCTAATGTTTTGATGTTTACGGGATCTTACCGGGTGAATGCCATAAACAGATGCGATGGAATGTATTAAAATTTTAATTTTCTGTCTCCCATTTCGATTGATATTAGGTAATTTGATTCAGTCCGTGCATAACTGGAATAACGACTTAGACTTACAACAGATTTTTTTTCTTTTTCATTTTTCCAAACATTTATGTTATTGGATTAATTTGTTTACTGATATAATGACTCGAGAATGACGGTGAATTAAAACACCGAGAGTTTTCAATATGATTGGAACTGTTCATATTAATCCGAATATCGCAAAAGTTGTAACCATAAAATCGAAATGCGTTCATATTTGAAGGATTTTAAAATCATTTTACAATACAATATACCGTAGAACTGACGATCGCTGGAGTTGACGGGTTCCTTCTCGAGTGGTGAGCTTGCAGGGAGAGTGGAACGCCCCCTGGCTAGGTGGTGCGATGACGTCCGAACGATGGCCGGCAAGAGGTGGATGAGGAGTTCCGAAGACCGGGCTCAGTGGTGTGGATTGGGAGAAGCCTATGCCCAGCAGTGGACGACCGTGGGCTGATGATGATAATGACGATACAATACAATTGAGAAAATTTCGACGTCATGTCTCAATGCTGTCTTTGTAGTGACATCAATAACACAAGCTGGGCCGAGGGAAAGTTGACCCACGCACGCAATAAAAAAGCTAAGAAATCAATTTAAAATTAACCAATTATTGGATTGTCAATGTTCAGAAGAATGAAATATTTGAACTAATCTCAAAAATTTACCTTACCGTGCAAGTCATAGAAATCAAAACGAGAAATTTGTAAATTATCTAACGAGAACATTAATTTTGTAAAGTGATTTCCCATTAAATTACAAATAAATTCTGAGTTATTGACTTAACATCGGAGCAAATAATAATTGCTAAAGTTATAGTAGTTCAGTTATGAATATTCTATTAAGGTGGCCGATAAGTAACTATAGAGCAGTTTTTTCTTTTGTTACCCTAGAAGGGGAAACGAGCAAAGAGCATTAGGCCCTGTAGATTTCACAATGTACAATGATGGCATTCACTTCACTTGTAATATTCATGAGTTTGAATATTTGCTTATCTCTAGGAGAACCGTCTGTCTATTAAAGTCCATTAAAAAATAACAAAAGTAGATTCGCAATTTCAAGTCTTATAGATAAGTCTTGCGGCCATGTAATGAAATGAAGGTTATTGTCAAATACTATATCAGACCCTAGTATTTACATATTTATATATACATAAAAACGCCAATACAGTAATTGAAAGATCAGTAAGCAATCGATAAATTACCTTATATTTATAAATTGAAAACTCAGCCTGGAAAAATCATTTTTTATGTTTAAAAACGGCACGCTAACACTCATTTAAAATTTTATTATTCAATCAACTGTTTGAATTACTAATGAATCGAACGTAATAAAAACGTTTGTTTTATGAAAATGGTTCCCAATGTGAAATGTTTGTAAAAAATCGTTAATATTAAATCTGTGACAACATTTGTCAGACGATGGCAATTAATAAAAAAACAGATGACATTAAAAACTGCATTAAGGTTATCGTAACGCTATCTAATTATGTTATTAGGAAAGGTTACCGACATTTAAANTTACTAATGAATCGAACGTAATAAAAACGTTTGTTTTATGAAAATGGTTCCCAATGTGAAATGTTTGTAAAAAATCGTTAATATTAAATCTGTGACAACATTTGTCAGACGATGGCAATTAATAAAAAAACAGATGACATTAAAAACTGCATTAAGGTTATCGTAACGCTATCTAATTATGTTATTAGGAAAGGTTACCGACATTTAAAATCCTTCTTTTTTTTTTTTTTTAGAATGGCAATAATTTTGTTTTGTCATTTTTTTAAGTATCGCTATTGGCTTCTTGCGACGTCATTGTTGTATACTTAATGTTATAAGAAAATTTGTATGAAGTTGATTCATCTGAGACTTTAATCAATAGGGATATAATTATATGAAAAAAGATGAGATGGGATGTAAATCAAGTATCAATAAAATGGTGATTATTTACTTAGACTATATCAGTCGACTTTTCGGAAGAACCCAAGAAGCTACTTCCATTGGCTTTTGTTAATTTTCTCACTTTTGTGCACTTTTACAGATGCCAAAATCATCGTTATTACACATTTAAACCAGGAGCTACAACACTAAATTCATAAAATAAAAAACTTCACTCAACTTCGCTCAACCTAAAAAAAATTTTTTGAGACGGTATCATTATATGTAGTTCATTATAATAAGTATGTATAATATAATCTGCGATATTATTAAAATTACCGACAAAAGTTGAAGAAGTGAAAATTGATTGTATAAGCTGATGCGTATAAATATTAATTAATCAGTAAATAAGTAACATCGCAGGTTTGAAAACGAACTTGTTACATGGATTAGGAAAATGATGGATAAGCTAATGCACATTTAGCTATCCAGACTATAGACATTGAAGCTTGAGGTTAAAATCTCATTGGAGCACAATGCTGTTCAAGACTGCTCACAGCATAAACAGGCGGGATTGCGTTATCAGCCCATGCGGGCTAAGAATGCAGACAATTAGCAAGTACTTAATTCTGGTTTTTTTTTCTTTCTAAACTTCACATATTATGTGACACGTGGTCTTCATCTGCCAAGGCGTAGGTATATTTTATTCGATGGACAAAAATCAATGGTCTAAATTTAACAGTTCGATAAACAGCCGTAAAACATAAGGCTATTAAAATAACGACTGTCATAACAATAACGTGAATGCAAGCAAACGTTTATTATTTTGTTCCCTAACGTTGATGATCACGATTTTATGATAAGCAATTTGACAAGATCATTATTTTAGCGGTGATGAGTATAGGGGACTAAAGTGCGCACGGTCCGTATCGTTTTTGATACGTCATCGTAACCTTAAAGCATCAGTCGCCTAATAAACTCGCTTAACGGGAAACCACTAAACTTAAGCAGAAAAACTTTAAAAAAAATTAACTGTTACTGTAAAAAAGTTGTTTCTGATACATAATAATAATAATAATAACTCGGGACAAGTCACACACGATCATCTGGCTCCAAGCTGGGATTCCCTCTCTATGGGAACTAGAGACTGTTAAGCACACTTATATACTTAGTCTGGCCATAAATACTGTTAGAAAGGAAAACAAAAAAAATCTATGGCAAATAACATTTATTACTTTTACAGTCTGTTAGTTTAATACATAAATATAAAACAATTTAAAGTATAAAAAGCTTATTCGAAGTGGTCTCCACTGGCTGCAATACAGTCCTTTAAACGTTGAGGCCAGCTATCAATAGAAGCACGCACTCTTTCCATGGGAAAATTTTTCACTGCCAATCGTACGGATTGTTTTAGGGACTCCAAATTATCATGGCTTTTAGAGCAAGCCGTACTCTCTAAAACTGACCATAAATCATAATCCAGGGGATTAAGATCGGGACTAGGCGACGGCCAGTCTTCAGCTCTGATGAAGTCCGAAACGTTCATTTCCAACCAAGCCTGCGTAGACCGAGCTTTATGACCTAGCGCCGAGTCTTGTTGGCAGGACCATTCTTGATTATTTAACATGGTGTTGTTAAAGGGCTTCACTACCTTCTCAAGCATGGTATCTTGATACACTTGTGCCGATGTTTTGATACCTTTTTCATAAAAGTATGACCCAGTCACTCCTTCATAGCTAATACCCCACCAAACCATCACTGAAGTCGGATAGTGCCCATGTTGCACTCTGTCGAGTAATTGGGAAGCTTCCTTAGGACTTTGAGCATAGATACGGTTATTTTGTTTGTTAAAATGTTGCTCAATTGTAAAAAATTTCTCATCCGTAAACAACATTTTTCTATGACCTCCCTTTGCGTACCGCTTCAGTAGTTGTTTCGATTTTACCACCCTATTCTCTTTTAAATTATCAGTTAAGAAATGACCAGCACGTCTCTTATAGCCTATAAGTTATAGGCTGCAAGTCCTAAGTCATCTTTTAAAATACGCGACATGGTTCTAGGTGCTATCTTCATCTCCCGAGATAAAATCTTTTGCTTTCGGACAGGATTTCTTCGAATTCTTTCCCTTACTGCTTTGACCACCTTTTTAGTATTTATGGCCAGACAAATGTGTGTAAGTTTAATACATAAATATGTATTAAACTAAATTTTTTAATTTACTTTACTCACAAAAATTAATAAATAGTACAAAAATTAATAAAATAAAGTAATAAATGTTATTTGCAATAGATTTTTTTTCCTTTGTAAGAGTATTTATGGCAAGACTAAGTATATATATAACTAGTCAGGTCATAAGTATTGTCACACAGTAAAAACTTTTCTTTTAGAATGCTGGCCACAAAAAAGTTTATTGAATTCGAATTTCGAATTGTTCATGAAAATAAAAATGTATACTTTTAGAATTTTACTCATTTTTAAATATGGAGTGGACGCTTAAAGAAGACCGTGTTGCAGTTATTGCGTTGCANCGTTCTCGTCGAACCCGTCGCTTGCGACGAAGGGCTCGACGAGTAAATTAACTCTCAGACACAGCCCACTGAGTTTCTCGCCGGATCTTCTCAGTGGGTCGCGTTTCCGATCCGGTGGTAGATTCTGCGAAGCACGGCTCTTGCTAGGGTTCGTGTTAGCAACATCGTCAGGTTTGAGCCCCGTGAGCTCACCTACTAAAGTTAGGGTGACGCTGACATAGCCGCTAGGGCTATCAGCTTAGGTAGGAAAAAAAAAAAAAAAAAAAAACTCTCGAGCTCAGAAGCGAGCGAGTCGCCGTATGAGACGGAACGCTCCTGCGTAATATACGCTCTGAGTTAACATTTCTGGTTTTATTGACTTACGAAGACCGCCCGCTTACCATGTCGCTACCCGAAAGTGGAAATACTCCAACATATATAATAATATATTAGTTAATACGTGAAGCAAAAACTTTGTACCCCTTTTAACGAAAATTGCGTGGTCGGAAGAAACCACCGTTTTTACGCATTTAAACCTGAATAAACACTAAATTTTAGACAAAATAAAATAAATCACAGAACTTCACTCCTCACGTTCCCGCCAAAAAGTCTCTTTATGGTCAAACTTTTCTTATTGCTTACGGTCTGTCTGTGGTTAAATTGAGAATAGATTACCTAAATATTGTTTGTCTTTATTAATATCTGTCTAAAATGTAGTCTTGGCGAAGTCTGGCGTCGAAATCTTGGCGTGATTATAGAAGTATAATATAAGATTATATAAGTCTTCGACAATAGAATCATAATAGTGTACAAACTTATAATTTCAAGTAGTTATAGTCGAATTTCGGCTACCAGATGAGATTATAAGAAAGGATATTATAAATATAATAAAATAAATATCTGTCGTTATTAGTCAGGACTGCATATATTGCAGTGATAGCACTAAAATAGCCGTGAAGAAAATGTTGCCGAAGTCCAAACAGGGTTAAGCTGTTAGAATAAAGTAAACGGCAAACCGATATTGATTTAATAAACTAAGAAAAAATACTTGCAGTTTTCGTAAATTAATATTCCGTGAAGCCGTAGTAAATGTTAAGACAGCTGGTGGTCGCCCCCCGCGTTCCCGAAAGATTGTAGATTTCGCGCGTCACACTACAACATTTTATTTTTAATATCGATCAAAACTGATTAAAAAGTCGATGGTTATAAAACTCGATTAAGTTACGCATTATGATAAAATAAATGGATGTAGGGATGTCATATCGCAATGCACTAAATATGTATAAAATTTTCTCACACCCATCAAGATTGGATGACAATAGTATAATTTTATAACTTCGCTCTAATATATTGAACAAATCTTAATATGTATATTAGAATAAAAAAATAAAAAAATCCTTAGTTACTTCAATTTGTTATGTAAACGTGTTTTTGTTATCATAATAGATACATATATTATTATTGTTGGAATATTGCTTGAAATCAGTAATACTACTAAAGCTAGTCTTTACTTTCGAACCTAGAACACCCTGTATAGAAACAACGCAGACAGCGTATACCAAAGTTCGCAGATGTCTCCGTATTCGACAACCCCTTGACTATTAAGGGAACGTCTGTTCTTTGACGTAATTACTGTTAATGTTAAATTTTTTTATCATATTTAATTGAGATTTTTTTTTTTACTGAAGTATTTTTAAATTTTCAAACATTTACCACTAAATCTGAGCGTAATTTAACCACCGAGAAAAACGAACCAAATATGGGCTTGCTTTGCCAACGTAAAGCTATTAAAATTACTTTAAAGCTAGTAACTAGACGTACACTTCATGAGACCACCAAACCTAAACAATTATCATACTTTGATCACTACTAGAAATACAATTAAAAATTACGAAAATCACTGAAAAAGAAAAGCCTGCGGTATACGCTCTGGCTAATCAACTTGAGATAGGAGTGCTATTTTAATCTTCAGGGGGCCACAGTCGAAAGTTTGAAGAACCAGGCTGTGTCATGGTAGCCTCTAGTTAATAATATTCGTAAATGTTAGACCCTTAAGTACAACACAGTACTTTAGCTTTGGAACGTCTAATTAAAGTTAGTAGCACTAGTTCAGGCCGCCCGCTGGTTGAATATCACTTTGTACGTGTTTTGACACAATGTGTGTTCACATCCTATTGTCTAACGTCGCTTGTTTCTCAAAACTATGGAGGAACGCTCACACAAAGAGCGGAACACTACATTTTGTGATGAAGTACGAATTCAAAAGTATAATTTAGTAAGTTCTCATAGGTATATTATGTCTGAAATAAAATGAAACATGAAACAAGTTGTTTAAGGATGCCTATTTCTCTTTACAAACAGATTTTCATACAATGGACAGTATTTAAACGCCATTGTTTGGTTACTGCAGACCACGAACATCAAACGCGATTGACTTTTTTTTTTTCTACCTAAGCTGATAGTCTTGAGAAACCATTTCAGCGTAGCCCTAACAAGTAGGTGAGCTCACGGGGCTCAAACTTGACGTCGTTGCTAACACTAGAAAGAGCAGTGCTTCGCAGAATCAACCACCGGATCAGAAACGCGACCCACTGAGAAGATCCGGCGAGAGACTCAGTGGGCTGTATCTGTGCAAGTGACGGATTCGACGAAAAGGATGACCGGAGCGATTGACACTACCCACCTTAAGACCGTGTCTCATTTGTTAAGTAACTATGCATAAAATATCGGCAGGTTTGATTTTTATTACACGATGCTATTTTTTCCTCGTGGCAGTTGTCCTTGACCAGTTTATTAGGTACCAACTCGTATTTCAATATAAAAATTGGTGCCTGCCTGCGGAATTTAAACACCAGCATAGTCGCATCTCTTTATCACTCGATACTGGATAAAGAGGATAAGATCCTTTAGGCCACGACGACTTTATAACTATTACATAAAAGTATAGAAATGAAATACTACATAATAAGTAAAATAGATATATTCCGAGAACCTGATGGCTTCCGTTGTTCTGAAATACAAATAGTGTGGCGGTATATCTGATGACGACAATGACTATTTTCTTTGACTTCTTATAAATTGCTCATCTCATAGGCTACGTCGTCTTTGCCTTTCAATTTTGATCTTTAAAATATATATTTTACAGTCTAAGATTACACACCGGTACGTATTGAATTTATTTGATACATACACGAAATGCGAAAAATGTTGAAAGCTTTCTAAAAATTCTCTACATTCTCAGAAAATATAGCCAAAATGAACAGTAAATTTTTTTATGGGTTTGGTTCGTAAAAATGAACAGTTTATCGCTGGTCATGGTAATAATGTTTTCAGTGTCGTGCCGCTGTAATTCATAAAAGTGGCGTTAAAGGCTATTCATCATTTCGCGTCGACGTTCCTTGCGAAGATGCCTCGCTTTACAATATTTTATCAATACAATGAAGATTAATCTTTTTCGGAATGATAACGGGTTGCTTATGAAAATTATGAAACAGAATTTATGTATTACTTTGTAGTTGAGCAGAGGCACTAAAAGTCTAACATCAGCATGAAAATGTAAATGCTATCGTCCACTATTGAGATAGTTTGGGGTAGGAAGGGACTTGGCTGTGCTCCTAGCATTGCTGACATCCATGAGTAACACTGAGCTTAAGGAGGGCCAATAGAAAGAAACAGATCGAAAAGGGTCACTCACTTGGAACAATAACTACATTTGAAGCAGGTACACGGCACTTGGTTGAGATTTATAATGAAATCGCTGCACTCTTCCATAGCGTTTTCAGAGACCACTATATACACATAATGGCCACCCGGAATTACGAATAGTTTTCCTCGTTATGAAAAAAGTGTTATGAAATGAGAAGGATTTTGTGCTCTAGATAACGGATAGGCTCAGCCACTGGCATTGTCAATGTCCAGGAACCGTATGAATATCGGGTCGACTAATGTAGCTAATTTTTATTGTCGAGTTTTTAATACCATTAGCGATAGTCACAGCCGTGACTGTGTTTTATTACTGAATAATAAAGATACAAGATATACCGAATGAGCTATAGAATCGTCTGTAGATGGGCCGTATCAAAATAAATTCAATCTACGTTGCAACTACGAATGACTAAAGTATACGATCTTGATAAACTAATAAAGAAAACTGAACAAAATGTTTCCTTTATCGTGTTTAACAAAGCAATCAAGTCCAGACACTACCCAGAGGAAACTACTCCGAAATCTGTTAATTCTTTGGAACGTTAGAACAGTCCTTGAAAGTTATAGTAAATTGCTATAGCTTTCGAGAACGCAAGGGAAGACTTGAAGAGCTCTCGATATCTGACGTACATCACACCGGGCGTGAAGCTCTGAAGGGCTGTGAGTGGCTGTTGGATAAATAATGTAGGAGGTATTAGTTTAATCAGGTTTTTTTTCTAAATGGTATCCGAGCTTTTGCTTTCGGTTCCTATCAGATGCTTTTATAAGTGGACTATTTTTATGAATAGTATTTTATTGTATTTTCTGAAAAATATGATTTTAACTTTTTGGGGAAAAGACATAAGAATTATTTTTGGGTGTTTTGGGTTTAGGCTTTCGATAGACTGACGATTCGAGTATTGCTATTCGGAACTTGTATAAAATCAAACTTATTTCGAAAATGTCGTTAGCGTGATTTATGTTTTTTTTTTATAAAAAAATCTTCTAGTTAATGACGCTACAAGATATTTTTTTTTATTGCCTTTGTAGGCAGACGGGCATACGGCCCACCATGGTGAGTGGTTACCGTCACCCATGGACTTCAGCAATGCCAGGGGCAGAGCCAGGCCGCTGCCTACCTATATTCTTTTGTGAGGTGAGATTAAATAGTGTTAGGCCCTTTCAATCACCGATTCGTAGATTCATCACTGAGAAAAGATAGAAAAAATATATACAGTATTAAGAAGTAGTCTATTTTTTGCTGTTGGTATTGATGTTTGAAGAGCCTTGGGTGCCTCCAGCTTACCTATTTGTGCGAAACAGTAATTTCGGTTAAGCGAAAAAAAACATGAAATCGCATATCAGTAGATGATACTCTTCAGATGGCATTCGGTTGAGATTAATAATATCCAACAATAGTCCTTCCTTAGAACGTACTTTTTCAATTTAATTCGCATTGTAATTCACAAAAACACATGTTATGTAAAATCGTAATACACAAAATACGCTGTTATCACTGGCTAACGAACATTAGTATTCAGCAGTTTATTGCGATTTTTTTTGTTACTTGTAACAGTTTTTATACTTTTTAAATGGCACCTATTTGAGATATGTATGGTAAATCGCTGTGTCACCATACATTTTTCCGTCACGAAATTCCTAACCCGCTGTCACCTCTTAGAGCACAGCGCGATAAATCATACCCCCCGCAACAAAAAGTATACCGCGTTGAAAGCGGCCGTCACCAGAAAATTTCCTATGAAACCCAACAAAAACCGAAACAGGGCGGAATGAAGTTTCATCTTAATATGTTTCTGAATTGAGTAACGGCTCAGACTTATCGATGAGGCTTATCATCATTGACACAAAATTCAAAATCGCTTGTGAGTACCTATTAACTTATTTCAGTTTTTTTTTAAACTTAGATAGGTCAGGGTTTGGTTGGCTAAAAATTTCAAATTAGTTTAGATTCCATCCTGCTCGAATTTGTGGGTAGTATATTTTATACACGAATATTTTTAAATGAAAAGATATGTCGCTTTGATATTTGACATTTGATATTCAATTTAAAAACTTCAAGCAAACAGCTATTGCATCTTTCTCGGTTACTATCTATTTAGAAACAATTGTTTTATTTGGATTGTTCCATCATTGTAATACGCGTGAACTTTATCTGACATTAGTTGTCTTTACAATAAGATTGCGTTTTATTTACAATTTCAACTGACCACAAAATCTTTACTAGCACTAACTATATCAATTTGTAGATATAGATTAATATTTAATAAACATCTAAAGTATCGACTAACATGTAGCCGCTAATTTGTGTGCTAACTTCATTAAATAATGCACTGAAACTTGTCCAATGAGAGCGTAACTGAGAATATTATAAACGATTATGAAATATCTGCTCATTGGATGCGGTATATTATGAACTAGTAGCAATCTGACCTAAAAAAAATGTTACTAGTTAGATATGTGAATGAACTCACGGCTCATCTGATAATAGATCTGTATATCTTGGATAGACTTGGAGCGCATAAACATCAAATTTCACCTCCTCTCCCATTGTCATGGGATGTCATAATCCCCATAACAGAACGCATGAATGATACGCGGTAGAAATAGGTAGGGTGCTGCTTATATGTCTGAAAAATCTGTTCGACATCTCAGTCATAGTTATCAAAAAAACAAATATCGTGTCCAAATATTTGTACGTCCATGTTAAAATGCACTGTAGTGTGGGAATATCATCACCTGAAGTTTGAAACTTCTACGTTAATATGAGCTAACTT
The DNA here is from genome assembly GCF_003987935.1 of Bombyx mandarina. The sequence goes on along the minus strand of NW_021011527.1, from coordinate 390,070 downwards.
CAACTATATTGAATTTTATGAATACTCTAAATACTTTCATAGTTCTAGTGTGGAATAATTCAAGTAGTCATTAACGCTGAGAATGTTTAGAAACTAAAGGGAATGGATGAACAGATTATGATTTAAATCGATGATGTGTAACCATAATATTTTGTTGTATTTTTTGTCAAAAATAATCTTTTTAACATGTATGAATACTGAACATTTTGGAATGCTTATTTGAATTTTCATATTTGAAAATGTGGAATAATAGATTTATTTCATTCCATAAATAAATCAATATTTACTAACAGTCACGCCACGTTAACTGGTCCCGTGATAAGTTCGTAAAGAACTTGTGTTACAGGTACCAGATAACGGAAATAAATGTAAGATTTTTATTATACACACACGTATTTAATATACATCCATAACCCTGGAAAAGACAGAATGGATGAACAGATTATGATTTAAATCGATGATGTGTAACCATAATATTTTGTTGTATTTTTTGTCAAAAATAATCTTTTTAATATGTATGAATACTGAACATTTTGGAATGCTTATTTAAATTTTCATATTTGAAAATGTGGAATAATAGATTTATTTTATTCCATAAATAAATAAATAAATATTTACTAACAGTCACGCCACATTAACTGGTCCCGTGATAAGTTCGTAAAGAACTTGTGTTACAGGTACCAGATAACGGAAATAAATGTAAGATTTTTATTATACACACACATATTTAATATACATCCATAACCCTGGAAAAGACATTTATATTTATTATACAAATATCTTCCCTTGGCGGGATTCGAACCCGCGATCCCCTTGTGTAGTGACCATGTCACTTGCCACTACACCAGACAGCCGTTAATGATATATACATATAATAGATAATGACAGCAAATGCAAATCCAACGTTATGTATGTAATATGGACGTACCCGAAAGTGGTTATTACACGGGTTTTCAATGTATGCATATTTTAAATGATATACATTGAAAAGTCGTGCAATACCCGGGGGCATATAAAATATATGAATTATAATAATTTATAAATAAAAAAATATTACTAATTAATATTACATATAATATAAATTCTAATGATAACCGTTATTACAGATATGTATTACCCGTATAGCCCGGGTTAATACCACTATCCTGCTTATTTCTACCGCCAACCAGTCATGCTTTCCAGTTTGAAGAAGTGGATAGCCGTGTAATACAATTTAGATTGCGACCTCATGTCTCAAGGTAGGTGGTGGAATTCACGCTATGATGTCTATGGTTTCAGGTAACTACTACACTAGAGGAGCTGCTAGTTTCTTAACTAATCTACGCAATCACCAAATAAAAGTATAAGAGTGTAAATTAGAAAAACAATGCTTAAACGGTCAAAACTTTCATAAAAAACTGTAGAAGGGAATAAATACTTCTTCTGTGTAACAACCTGTCATTATATGTATCAAGTGAATCAATTCTATTTCCATTCAAAATGTCCTTGTCAAATCAAATCCACAATATAAAGCTGATCGCGACTTGGATTCAGTGTGCGGAAAATCTTATTCTTTAATCCGAACATTTTCCTCTTATCGCCTATTTTTGACGATATTCACCGTAAATTTATGTGATGTATCTTGCTAAGTTTACTTTGCTAATTTATTATTGAACTTTAACACAAAAAGCGCGTTAATTCTTAATGCTTTTTAAAATGGAGTTAAAATTATTTGTGCGTTTTCGTTTATTTCAATTATAAAATAATTTTCTCATTTTAATGAGAGTTAAAACATTCTGTATAAAGATTTAGATCGTTTCCCCGAGGTAAGCACGGTAATAATTTAGAAAATTACCATAAAATTTAATTAATTAATAAACGAACAAATGGAAAAGAGAAATATTGAGAAAATGTGTTTTGAATTTGTCAGAGTTTAAATATAGTGGAGAGATCCGAAACAGCTCCTGGCCTTCGATGCTAAAGAGATTCCAAATACGTGCGGTCTTTTTATTGCATTTACCGGTGAACGATCTCCCGGACCATATGATGTTAAGTCGTGACTATATCTAAATAATATTAGCCTAATGAGGATAGCAGCATTGCCGAAGTAATTCGTGCATATAATATACTAGCTTTTGCCCGCGACTTCATCCGCGTGGAATAGTTCACAAATAATGCTTTATTTTAGAACAAATTTGGTTAGCATAAAAAACGTTATAGTGAGCCAGCCTTAACATATAGACATATGCTGTCGCGGTCTTTTTTTTAGATCTTTTGAAGGGGAGCAATTCTGTCATACATTTTTTTAGCGAAACTTTAACCGCTTCTGCAGCGCACGCAGCGGAAGCTCTCAAAAAGGAAAAAAAACCCGATTTTGAAACATTCTTTATTGGTGCTCCGCTTGTATTGGTCTTAGCGTGATGTTATATAGCATATAGCCTTCCTCAATAATGGGCTAGCTAAAATTGAAAGAATTTTTCAAATCGGACCAGTAGTTCCTGAGATTAGCGCGTTCAAACAAACAAACTCTTCAGCTTTATAATATTAGTATAGAAGTATGGATTAGAATCATAAACAAACTTCAGAATAAGAATAAAATTTACTCCAGCACTTGCAAACTTCGAACGAATGAAACTGAACAGACTTATTTCCGCCCCTGGGTTATCCGGTAAATTGAATCGATACACATAATTCAGTATGTTTTTCAACTACGATCCTAGTCGATCGATTCGCATATGCAATTTAATAATCAAAACATGCATAACAATAAATATGGTTTGTTGGCACCAAGTAGGTACTTAAGCTGTGAACTTGTAACGTTTCACTAAAAACTTTCATTTAATATTGTACTGATATTTAAAACATACTAGCTGACCCGACAAACTTCGTAGTGCCTCAATTGATAAATAAAATACCTAAACTTTTATATAAAATAAACTTAAATCAAACAAAAGGAATCCGTCCGACGGGGGACACATCAAAGGAAATAAAAAAATGTTATTTTTATTTGATTCAGAGCATTTTCATATTTATCTACCTTTTAAACCTTATCTGGACCTCCACAAGTAATCCAAGACCAAAATTAATCAAATCGGTCCAGCCGTTCTCGAGTTTTAGCGAGACTAACGAACGGCAATTCATTTTTATATATATATATTTAATGAAAGGAGATTGCATGCAGCTAATATGCGAATGTTGCGTTGGATGTGTGGAGTAACGAGAATGTATAGAATACGTAATGAATATGTTAGAGGAAGTCTGAAAGTGGCACCTGTGACAGAGAAGTTGAGAAGCGCGCATTTGGGATGGTATGGGCATATGATGAGACGAAATGACAATGAGGTTGTTAAGAGAATTTTAACTATAAATGTGGAAGGCTATAGAGGAACAAGTAGACCTAAGAAAAAATGGATGGATTGCGTGAAAGACGATATGTGTAAGAAATGAGTGAGCGAAGAAATGGTATATGATAAAAGAGTATGGAAAGAGAAAACGCCGAGATTGCGCCGACCCCAGGTGACTGGGAGAAGGGCAGGAGAATGATGATCTAAAACATATATTTCTTTTAGATTTGTTTTATATCTTTTTTTGTATATTATAGATACATGTATCTTACATAGTTTTGGAATAATATTCATCACTGAATTACCTTAATAATTAATGCCCTTAAATTACTTTATTATTATTATTGCTAAGATGAGTGGACGAGCTCACAGCCCTGGTGTTAAGTGTTTACTGGAGCACTTAGACATAAAAAAACGTAAATTCCGCCACTCACTTTGAGAAATAATTTCTAAGTCTCTGTTTTCAGTACAACAGCTGCGAAGCGCATTACTGCTTCAGGTAATAACATAAATAGTATTATATAAGTAATAGCGCTATAATTAATCGTTACTTTTCTAGTTTTATATTGAGCAATAATATTGATCATTTGATTCTAAATGGCTTTTATAATGATAAATCCAAACATATTTATTTATGTAACAGATATACTCATGAAATTATACAATGAGTTGTTGTTTTCAAAAGTGAAAACTACGATCATTCTGTTACTCTCATATCGCACATTGGCAAGATTTACTACAAAAACAAGAGTGAAAAATTCTTGCAGATTCTTGCCAAAATTATCTAAAATTTGTAAAGTTTGCAATTTATGTAGTGAAATCGTTTATACAAATTTAGTTCAGCCGTGCGATTCTCTAAAATTCAAACAAGAACTCGCATCTCACTACGAAATTCTCCATCACTTCGCATTCGCAATAGAATGACCTTGATTTGGCATTCTGTAAACACTAATTTAAATTACCCTGCCTCGAGCGAAGTGAAGTGACAACGAAGTTTGTTTACAATACTACTAGGGATAGCCGTATACACGCAAATGTAAANAAATTTAGTTCTTAACCCTACAAGGGGACTTCAAGAGGGTGCTTCAGAATGCAATTTCCTTGACAAAAGCCTCCGGGCATCGCGTCTTGGGGAATATTCGGCCGTTACTTGTGTTTGAATTTTTATGTAAAACTTCAAATATACCCAGTAATTGTGTAGATTTAGATCTATCCATACTTATACATAAAAATTTACTGCAGGGTATAAATAACATGGTTCATATTTTAAGATGGTTGAATATTTTATTTAACATTACATAATATTATCGTGATATATTTAGCTAAATAATTATTGTATATGGGGAAAACAATACCTAGCAGTAATTGTGTAGATTTAGATCTATCCATACTTATACATAAAAATTTACTGCAGGGTATAAATAACATGGTTCATATTTTAAGATGGTTGAATATTTTATTTAACATTACATAATATTATCGTGATATATTTAGCTAAATAATTATTGTATATGGGGAAAACAATACCTAGTATCTGCAATGATTATGAAGCTACCAACACCAGTTCTTGCTCTTCCGTACATTTAGTATCTGAGGATTTATTATATTATATATATGCCAATACCATATCACTCATTTGTAAGGATCACGTACCTAAGTTAGGCGTCCGACCGCAAAACTATTAAGCAAAATTATATTTGAAAAGCATAAAAATCTAGAAGATACTAGGATATTTTTTAAAGCTAATTCTATGAAGGAGAAATAGGCACTTAGCACACCATAGTTACTATAAATTTTGTTGTTTAATTTGGGTACATCAAAATACAGGTCTCTAAATTATCGAATTACAAATGGACTATTAGTTCATATTCTATCGTTAATTCATAAATTCATTTCAAATTCCAGAACACTGTATTCTCTTATGAAATACACGAACAAATTACTGGACGTATCCGACGATTATTCTTCACAACAATCGCTTCTACCTATTGATGGCTGTCAAATTGAAATGAAAAGCCGAAATATTGATCAGTCAGCCCCTTACTTGGGGTCAATAACCGCTGATTGCCTTCATTGACGGACGGATTGGTAGGTGTCGAATAAAATCGACCGATACACCTATATAAGCAAATTGGAAAGTAGGTTTACGGTGTTTGGGCGTTGACGGAAGGTCTCTTAAATTACTTATAATTTAGGAATGCTTTGCTAAAACATTAAAATGTTGGATATAGACCTGTCTATTTAAAGTTTAGACCTAAATTAAGTATATTTTTAAGTATCCTTAACCTTTTTAGAGATTATATACGAAATCCATTCATCAAGGCATATTTAATAAATAAAAAACTCCTATAACAAAAACAAAGAAAAATATTTCACATCTATTGGATAATTTGAGTTGGTTGAAGGTCGTTAGACGACATGTTATTTTGTAATTAAATAATTATCGGATCTTGCATTGAGTTTTTCCATTAATGGAACCCCGGCTGACCTGTATTCAATTCTAATAACGCTAAAAGCCGAACGATGGTTGTATTACATACAGCAGCTATTTTATTTATTTGAATCAAGAGTGTTTACTAATTATTTGGGAAATGATGATAGAATTTGATTTAGATGGAAATCTTTTTAAAACTCCAATATAACGAATAAAAAGTGATGTTACATAAGTAATTTTTTGTGAATTTGCACAACAATTTGTTTTACCTGCAGCTTGTGAATGAAATCGTTGTGCCACATTTAATAGAACATTTTCGCGATATCGAAGAAGAGGGCTCCATGGGGGCAGGTGTTACTCTATTTAGCTCTTCTAAGTTGTGCTCCGCAAGGCTGTGCACTTATTAGACGCACGAGTGCTTAGCGCGGAATCCAAACTGCTTGCCGATGAGAATAACTTTCGAGGTAATGAAGTCCCAAAGGCGTTTATGAAGCAGGTTTGTTTTTAACTTAACCCAACTTATTTATACCGATAACGCCCGCTTCTATCCACAGCGCGGGAAATACGTAATTCGTCATAGCGGCCATCATGATTATCACTTGGGCGGGTAAAACTAAAACGCGGTTGCGGATGCCGTCGGAGCCGCAGGTTGTCCGTGGTTGTAAGTTTTCGATTAATGATTTTACTTCGGTAGTGGTAATACCGGGGGTACTGCATCCGAGGGTTTCGCGNTTTATACCGATAACGCCCGCTTCTATCCACAGCGCGGGAAATACGTAATTCGTCATAGCGGCCATCATGATTATCACTTGGGCGGGTAAAACTAAAACGCGGTTGCGGATGCCGTCGGAGCCGCAGGTTGTCCGTGGTTGTAAGTTTTCGATTAATGATTTTACTTCGGTAGTGGTAATACCGGGGGTACTGCATCCGAGGGTTTCGCGAACACTTTGGTGTAGTGACTAGTGCATTTTATCTACGGGCGCTTCAAGCATTTTTTTCATCCTAAATTAAAAATAATGGTAAAGGGAAATCAACGCAAACGGTTTTGAACAATAGACGCGCGACTTTACCGCCTGGGTTATGGAGATAGGGACATTCCATCACGTATGAGCGAGCCCGTATAACGTAGTCCGAGTGTACTTTTAGTTTTTGTTTTGTATGAATTCTTTCCTAAAAATAACGCATCAAAATGTTCTGTTTCAATTTTTTAGATTGACAGCCGAGTTAATGGCCAACTCGACGGTCTGCGGCCGTGGAGATTGAAGGGTGGAATTCGGTGTTGTGGTAAGACCACTATGACCTTATACCTCAACACGGATGAATACGTAATGATTTATATATAATATATATCGCACATACGGTGCTATAATAAAGTCACTTATGCAATTTTTGTTAACACTGAATTGAGTATGAGAAAATACATTTTTTCATAGTTATTAGTGAGACGAGAGAGATGATGATTTTACTGATGATGTTTCTTGTTCATTTTATTTCTATAGCCTAGTAGAACTATATAAGAATTACATAATAAGAGTTTGAATTTTTTGAAAAATTACATATTTTACTGGTGGTAGGACCTCTTGTGAGTCCGCACGGGTAGGTACCACCGCCCTGCTTATTTCTGCCGTGAAGCAGTAATGCGTTTCGGTTTGAAGGGTGGGGCAGCCGTTGTAACTATACTGAGAGCTTAGAACTTATATCTCAAGGTGGATGGCGCATTTACGTTGTAGATGTCTGTGGGCTCCAGTCACCACTTAACACCAGGTGGGCTGTGAGCTCGTTCACCCATCTAAGCAATAAAAAAAAATTGTTTGCATAAGTGACGTTATCTCACCGTATGTGCAATATGTGTCCTTTATTGTCAAATAATAAACCAACCGTAGAAATAGCTTTGTTTAAATAGTCTCGTACAGCATCGAAAGCACAATCGGATTTTAAAACCAATTAAACTGTGAAGTTTTCAACGACATTGCCTCCGTATTAATTTAATAGTTCATTAATATCTCAATTAAAGCATCTGAGGTTTCACGTTCAATTAATTGGAACCGTTGAATATCATTATAAAAAGGTTCACAATTTACCATATCATTTTAATTATTTGTCTTTTTCAGTAACGTTACGGAGTCCATATCTGATGCGATACTCTCATTCAAAGTATTGTTTGGAATCTCTGTGTCAACTATTCAGGGACTTCTGTTCCTTGTGTGTTTGGCACCAGATAAACCTTACTTCAGCTTTGCTATGTGCGGTGGTGGGATGATAATGGCTTTTTTTTGGACAATAATGACGTAGCTCAAGATGTTTTCTTAGTCGACTCTTCACTACATAGTATAAAACAAAGTCGCTTTCTCTGTCCCTATATACCTATGTATGCTTAAATCTTTAAAAATACGCAGCGAATTTTGATGCGGCTTTTTTTAATAGATAGAGTGATTGAAGAGGAAGGTTTATATGTATAATAACATCCATTAAATAGTGGAGAAATCAATAATAAATTACAGTTTCCGAAGCGAAGCGAGGGCGGGTCGCTAGTGTTTAAATAAATTAACTTGATTCGTGTTAGGATGTCTTGAGAGCCCGCACAGGTAGGTATCACAATCCTACTTATTTCTGCCGTGAAGCACTAATTAGAATAGTGGGACTGATTTAATACAATAAAATTGTGTCGTTTCGTATCGCGATGCGAGTGGTGGTGGGATATTTTAATATATGCGGGATATTGTAAATAATGTAATGTTTCGGTAAAAACTTAAAACCAAGTGAACGATGAGCTCATTCACTTATCTATATAATAAAATTGTAATCGAGTTGTATAGAATCTACGCTACTGGGTCATACTGAACATTCATGAACTGATGAAACATTTATTGACTGACTCATATAATAATATTGAGTTCGCTTTGTTGTACATGAAAATATTACATTACAAAAAGAAAATACTTTCATAAATAGACAATGGGAGGTATTATTGTTAAAAATGATATTATTTTAGATAACCATTAGATAACAATAAAGGAACAATATCAATGCAGTGTATTGAAAATACACTAGTAAATTATACTCAGTTGTTTTATGAACACAAACGACAAGAATGAGCGATAAATTTCATATACTAAGGCTTTACGCAATAAATAAATAAATATTTAAATAAGTATTTTACTAACAATCACGCCACGTTAACTGGTCCCGTGATAAGTTCGTAAAGAACTTGTGTTACAGGTACCAGAAACGGAAATAAATGTAAGGTTTTTATTATTCACATACATATATTTAATATACATCCATAACCCTGGAAAATACATTTATATTTATCATACAAATATCTTCCCTTGGCGGGATTCGAACCCGCGACCCCCTTGTGTAGTGACCATGTCACTTACCACTACACCAGACGGCCGTTATGAATGATGAAATGCAATAAATAAAAACACGTTACACAAACACACGTTTCACATGATCTCAAGGAAAACCAGAGTTTGCATTCCATTGAGGGTTCCTAATTTTATCGAAAATAATTTTAATGCTTAGCTTCGTACCATACCATTAAGGATAAATCGTTATAATCGTTCCGGCTTCCGGGATGAAATGTCTACACCCTGTATATGGGAGAGTCATCAAGCTGCACACATTCAAATATATGACCCAATTCTTCCCAAATCGACACAAATGGTAGTTATCGTAATTTTTGAGACGATAACAAAAGAAAATCGCATTAGTAAATATTCCTTTATTTAACGAAAAAATCAGTTGACACACACGGTCAATGGTCGTGTTACGATGCGTAAGAGCCTCCTTCATAAGCTTTTACAGATTCAGTTAATACGTACTCACTAAGATACTTTAAAAAGCATTTTTTTTATGCTTAGATGGGTGGACGAGCTCTCAGCCTACCTGGTGTTAAGTGGTTACTGGAGCCCATAGACATCTACAGCGTAAATGCGCCACCCACCTTGAGATATAAGTTCTAAGGTCTCTATAGTTACAACGGTTGCCCCACCCTTCAAACCGAAACGCATTACTGCTTCACGGCAGAAACAGGCAGGGTGGTGGTACGAACCCGTGCGGACTCACAAGAGGTCCTACCACCAGTAATTTTGATTTGATTTGTTTTGATTTGAAGTTTGATTTTTATTACAAAGGTACAATACTAGTGATGATTTTTTTTCCCTACCTAATTGTTGATAGCCTAAGGGGCTATTCCAACTTCGCGCGGACCGATAGGTGAGCTCATGGACTCAACATGAGGGAATTGCTCACACACTAGCCCTAGCAAGAGCAGTGCTTCGCAGAATCTACTACCGGAGCGGAATCGCAACCCACTGAGAAGTTCCGACGAGAAACTCAGTAGGTTAGTGATGATGATAAGCATCGTAAGTAAATTCCGAACGTGTCAAGTTGTAGGTTCGGGATCGTTTGGCTAATGAAAGGAATAAAAAAAAACATTCGGCTTAAGAAATATTGCAATGATTATTTGTAATATTAAAAAAACGAGTGAAAGCATTTATAAATTGATCACTTCAAGTATCTAATTAGCACTGATAAAAGTTCTGGAATAGAAAGTAGAGTAGAACGAAAATTAAGATATAAGAAAATCAATGGCATTTTCAATGGCAGATTCTGCTATTTAATTAATGGAAGGTATATTCGAAAAATACTTTTTTTTTCCTTTCAAATTAATACACAATGTGTTTTATTTTTCAACAAACATCAAATTAAACTTTTTTCTAAAAAAAAACACATTTTCCTTAAATCCAGTTTGAATAGAATAAACAAATGGTAAAAAAATAAATTGACTGGCACCTATCCTCCCCATTCGTCACGTCGCGTCAACGTTCGTGTGAATCAGCCCCTATTTTACATTTAATTGCATTTCTTTGTCGATAGCGCGCGTTAATCTGAATGCGGCCCTAAGGAACGTTCACACCTTGCTACATTTCGTATCGAAAATATAGTATTAATTAAAAAAGTATTATTGATATTGCTGGAAAGTTTAGATGGTTCTAGTTTTAGTGATGGATTTATTTAATTCTTTATAGTTTCTTATAATCATAATTTACAAAGGTAATCCCTATTAAACTTCTGGAAGCCTATATCTAGCAGTGGACGTCTTTCTGAAAAATTTGATGATAATGACGAAAACCTTAAATTAATTTAAATTAAATTTTAATGTACTAAATATAGTGTTTTGATCACGGGTTAATTGTTACGCGACTATAGCGCCATGACTTAGTACCTTCTTCGCAAGTTTTATTCAACATCAACACGCAAATAAATACGTAACAGGATTTTTTGTTATGAATTAACAATAGCTACTAACATGTGAGTGTGAACCGACCTACACTTTCATCTAACCTGTTCACATAGACCTCTCCTTCCCCTACATTGTAAACCAGATTTCGATCGACACATAGTTCAAGAGATCTAGTTAAATTGGTGATGTCTAGACTTGTTTGATGTTGGGGAAGAGTATGTTTGGTTTGTTTGCGGACGCACTTACTTCGATAATGTGTACTTAAAGGCTTTTTTCTTAAATTGAACTCCATCGGATTTTCTCCGTTTGCTATTTGAGAATTTTATGTTTAAATCTATTTTTAACGTTGTAGTCAATAATTATAATTTGATTTAATTCTATGCTTTAGGCCTTTGAGAGTAATACTTAGAAGTCGTCGTGGCCTAAAGAATAAGACGCCTGGTGCTTTTGATTTGAGCGATGCGAGTGTGCCAGTGTTCGAATCTAATGAATGAATACGTACTTAACAAATAAAGGAATAACACCGTGGATTATACCTAGTCAGGTCATAAGTATTGTCACACAGTAAAAACTTTTCTTTTAGAATGCTGGCCACAAAAAAGTTTATTGAATTAGAATTTCGAATTGTTCATGAAAATAAAAATGTATACTTTTAGAGTTTTACTCATTTTTAAATATGGAGTGGACGCTTAAAGAAGACCGTGTTGCAGTTATTGCGTTGCATCGTTGCGGTTACGCGCCAATTCAAATTTTTAACATACTGAAAATTTTGAATATAACCAAAAGATTCCAACCAAAAGTTTATCGTACCATCAAACGATACAATGAAGACTCTAGTGTAGATGACAGGTCAAGAAGTGGTCCCCCTTGGTCTGTTAGGACTCCAGCAGTGATAAAAGCTGTGAAGGCGCGAATTCAAAGAAATCCCAAACGTAAGCAGAAACTGTTGGCCCTTCAGATGGGGTTAAGCAGAACCACGGTGAAAAGGGTGTTAAATGAAGACTTAGGGCTTCGAGCATATCGAAAAAAAACAGGACATCGTTTGAATGCTCGTCTAATGGACCTGAGACTGAAGAGATGCCACGCTTTGTTGAAGCGGTACGTGGGAAAAAAATATCGGGAAATTCTTTTTTCGGATGAATAAAATTTTACCGTAGAAGAGAGCTACAACAAACAAAATGATAAGGTGTACGCACACAGTAGTGAAGAAGCGAGCAACCGTATTCCGCGTGTCCAACGAGGTCATTTTCCATCCTCGCTCATGGTATGGTTGGGAGTTTCTTATTGGGGCTTAACAGAGGTACATTTTTGTGAGAAAGGAGTAAAAACGAATGCAGTGGTGTATCAAAATACAGTCCTGACGAACCTTGTGGAACCTGTTTCTCATACCATGTTCAATAACAGGCACTGGATATTCCAACAAGATTCGGCGCCAGCTCATAGAGCGAAGAGCACACAAGACTGGCTGGCGGCGCGTGAAATCGACTTCATCCGGCACGAAGACTGGCCCTCCTCCAGTCCAGATTTGAATCCGTTAGNAGGACATGTCATAGCGCTCGGGAAACACCGTGGAGGGGAGCTCATTCCATAGCCGGATGGTACGTGGCAAAAAAGACCTCTGGAAACGCACTGTGGATGACCGCAGTGGCTCCAGGTAGTATGGATGAACTCTACTCCGGTGGCGGGCGGTGCGATGGTAAAAACGAGATACCGGTATCATCTCGAACAATTCCTCAGAGCACTCCCCATGGAACATACGGTACAAAATACAGAGGGAACCGAAGTCCCTCCGCAGACCCAGAGGTTCCAAACGATATGTTTAAAAAAACACAGATTTACGATTAAGATTGGTTTAAAATATTATTATTTTAGGAAACATTAGAACTACTATTCAATTGTGTTCGTTCGAGAGAATTAAATCACATATTTAAATAGCTACATTATATAAAATTACAACACCTACATTATACAAATATATACATGAATAATTACATAACTAACCATTACGTATTCATTAAATGGAAAGGTAATTCTGCTGGGAGACCTGTTAGTTAGACTGGACAAAGGCATTTATGAATTTTTAACTTTGTAATTACTCTTCCAACGTTTGAGGTGCTTAGAATATGCGTTTTATATTAAATAGACGTAACAAAATCTCAAAGAATAAACATAACTTCGTTCGTTTTATTTCGATTTTGTAGATGAACACAACTACACTACGACAGGCTACGATAATTTTAAACAAAAAACATACTATATTATAACGATTATTCGATCACTACTTTTATGAAATATTAAAAATTAATTCGTCCGCACGGGCAGGTACCACCACCTTGCCTACTTCTGCCGTGAAGCAGTAATGCGTTTCGGTTTGAAGGGTGGGGCAGCCGTTCTAACTATACTGAGACCTTAGAACTTATATTCCAAGGTGGGTGGCGCATTTACGTTGTAGATGTCTATGGGTTCTGGTAACCACTTAACACCAGGTGGGCTGTGAGCTCGTCCACCCATCTAAGCAATATGCAATGCCAAAGAACACTGGTTTTTTAAATTGGGAATACAATTTTGCGACCTAATCAATCTCCTTACTTTAACGCTGTTAAAATCTTGAAAAAACATATTAAATTTTCAAGAACCAATTTACCAAATACAAATTCTCACCTAACAAATTAAACCATATCACTTCGTCCCTAAAACAGAATTTCAAATGAACATATTATTTTGTTTTATATTGGATTCCGCAATAAAACTAATGCAACGCTTGATGGAAGACGCTCGTGTCTAAGGTCGGGGGGACTGCATCAGTCTTCGGCGGGGAAACATCATCAATCACCGGTCAGTCTGATATACGATCTGGAAGATATTCGAAAGCGGTGATAATTTTCGCGCTACGAACTAAATAGGTTAATGTAAAAAGTACATTTATTGAAATAAATAACGCGGGTAGGTACCACCACCCTGCCTATTTCTGCCGTGAAGCAGTAATGCGTTTCGGTTTGAAGGGTGGGGCAGCCGTTGTAACTATACTTGAGACCTTAGAACTTATATCTCAAGGTGGGTGGCCCATTTTACGTTGTAGATGTCTATGGGCCCCAGTAACCACTTAACACCAGGTGGGCTGTGAGCTCGTCCCATCTAAGGAATAAAAAAAAAAGTTATAATCATAAACATTTTTAAGAGCACACACACCACATGTGGCTTAATAATTTATTTAAAAAAAATGTTCTAGTTTCTCTAGATCCTAAGCAATTAGTTAGATCAGGATTGTCGATAATTCGTGCGATTCTTCTGCTCCTATTAAAATGTAAGCCTCAAAAAGTTTTGAGATTAGTCAGTCGTATAGTACGGTGTGTTCTTAAAAAAAGTTTCACAAACGACTTCCAAGGCAAAGGAATAATCATCTTGCAACAAAAAAATGAAATGCGCAAAAATATAATTTGGGTAATTACTGATCGTGAGTCCGCACGGGTATGTACCACCACCCTGCCTACTCCTGCCATGCAGTAGTGATGCGCATCGGTTCGAAGAGCGGGGTAGCTGTTGTACTATGAAAACTAAGACTTAGAATTCGTGTCTTTAAGTGGCGGTATTTACATTGTTGAGGTCTATGGGCTCCGACATCCACTTAACCACCTCCAGGTGAGCAACAGGTTTTTTTTGTATGTTACTACGAATCAAATTACTGTATCTTGCCTTGGCTTGTGTACAATTCAAGGATTAGCAGACGAACAGTTCATTCGATATATTCAACTACACTGAATACACAACTACACACACACAACCCACCTGGTGTTAAGTGGTTACTGGAGCCCATAGGCATCTACAACGCAAATGCCGCCACCCACCTTGAGATATGAGTTCTAAGGTCTCAATACAGTACAACGGCTGCTCCACCCTTCAAGTCTAAACGCATTACTGCTTCTCGGCGGAAATAAGCAGGGTGGTGGTACCTACCTGTGCGGACTCACAAGAGGTCCTACCACCAGTAAAAGTTTTGTAACGCATATTACAATAGAATTCTATATACAGCTTAATATACCTACCCTTTACTGGTCACCCTGTATAGTTGCGAACGCAATAGGTTCGCCGTCATTAGTGAGCTAACGCTAAGGCTCTCTGGTAGATGCTCCATGACGTAGATTGGAAGCTGTACACTGTCAATATTTTACGATTAAGTTATTCATTTCTCTTAATAATTATGATTTAAGGCAAATGAACCAACGGTCACGTTTTGTATACTTTGTATGTCCTCAAATAGTGAGACAAAGAGTAAGAGAGAGTGTGAGAGCCGTTCGAATCCGTTTCAATACTAAATAGCCGTTACCTCTGCTAATAATTCCGCTCACGCAACCCTCCAGACGTCACGGCGTTCCTCCGTACTATAATTTTTTTTTCTTACCTAAGCTGATAGCCTTGAGAGGCTATTTCAGCGTAACCTTAACTAGTAGGCGAGCTCACGGGGTTCAAACCGGAGTGGTGCTAACACTGACCCTTGCAAGTGCTTCGCAGAATCTACCACCGGATCGGAAACGCGACCCACTGAGAAGATCCGGCGAGAAACTCAGTGGGCTGTGTCTATGGGTTAATTCGCTCGTCGAACCTTTCGTCGCAAGCGACGGGTTCGACGAGGACGGTGACCGGTGCTTGTGGTGCCTAAAAGCTCCATTAATGGATCGGGAGGATCCGTAATGACGTGTTTTGGGCGACGTTGACTGTTTACCATTCGGTCTACAGCATCGGTTATGAAAATCAATTGAGTGTCCCATTTACTTATATCATAATCGCCGGCATAGTCTACACTTACAGATCAATTCGCATTTCGAATTACTATGATGACTTCTTAACTGCTACAGCAGAGTATACTTGTCTTCGGAGTAATAAAAATTATATAAAAGAAAAAGTGTGATTTTTAAACGCGGCTTAAACTGTGACTGGAAGGGTACGATGCTCCCCTCATTCGTCTGCAAGGGACGGCATTAAGCAAAAAGTAAACGCAGGTTAGAATAATAAGAAAACGTATAGTGGATGTTCTTACTACTTTATTTCGTTTGCTATGTTTTTAATATTATATTTTTTATAGATTTTTCATTATATTAGTGACCGATTGACTATAAGACTATAGTGATGAGCTGAGAAACGTGTATGTGTATAATAAATAAAATACTCAATTTTTGAGCTTAAATTTTCATTTCGATATTTGATTTTTATAAATATTAAAAACGTGATACAAACCCGATAAGTAATGTGCATATGTGTGTGTAAAACAATTATTAAAGATAAACAAAATTTGACGATTTTTTAACAATTTCCGTTGTGTAATAAATTAAAAGACTTTCTTTTATAAGAATTTATAATATTCTGTTTGTCCCGGACACAAAACTATGGAAAACATCTGTCAAGGCTTTAATAAGCAAGAATTCCTCATGACCACGACTGCTCTGCCAAGAGCAACCGATTATGATGATGATAATATTCTGATCAGATAAATTATTTTCTGATCAGAATATTATATATTTCATATTAAAATTTCCTATTATATAAAAATTTTCTATTCCATTATTAAAATAAATATTATAAGTTTATTATAAGCTAGAAGATTACTTCAAATCAAATCGAAGCCTTTATGGAATCATGGTATCAGTATAGTCCATCAGTTTAAGCGATATCATATCCTCGTTAAGATAGCGTGTTGCCAACGTAACGCGCCCAGAATGACAGTTTGATTCACTTAGCTCGAGTAACACAGTATAAACGTGGTATCAACCAGGATCCCTCGGTCTACCTTTGTTCGGGGGGAGCTCACACCCACCGAGCCGTTTTTTAATCGCATTTTTTTCAGAAACCCAAATGCCTCGTGTGCAATATTAAATGTTTATATGGTAACATTTTCACGTCAAACGTCAACTTGCTTCGCCAGTTTTCTACAAATTTTGATCGATTAGCGTATGTTGAGAAGACGGGTAGTAATA
This sequence comes from Bombyx mandarina, assembly GCF_003987935.1. The sequence continues at coordinate 373,093 of NW_021011527.1, read as the reverse complement.
AATTGTATTGTAATATTAGTATAGATGTTTTCTCGGAATATCAATCGTTATATAAAAGATTAAATTAAAGTTACAAAACAAAATTAGTGTCCACGTCATATTCAATTTCAAATCCTTAACCGTATATAGTCTTTGGAAAACTAGGTATTATTTCATGTCAAATCGTCTTCTCGCACTAAAACTGTATAATCTCAAAACTTACTAATTTTTCAGCAGAGCGTTTTAAAGGTTTCCATATGATATTTTTAATATTAATCATATTTGCAAATATATATATTTTTATACCAGTTACATAATTTGTATTTTAAAGTAAGATAAAATTATGTATTAATTTAGTTAATAGTAGTCAAAATATAGGTAGACTAAAAAAAAAACTGAAACTAAACTACGCTCTTTTGACAGTATTTATGAGAAAAATACTGGCGAAACCAAATGATTCAGCATATTAACTCAATTTCGAATATTTTTTCGGAAATTGTACACTTTTAATGCGAAAAGACGAAATATCAGAAAGCTCCGCGTTTTTTAGAAACTAAAGTGCTACTTAACAGCGTGTGCTGTAAGCTCGTTTCTTTCAAACTAATCTTAACTAGGCACCTGGATGAAATGATAAAAACCGTCTTGACAGAAATTATTAAATTTTATGTTAAAGCAGACATAACTATGGATACTCTGAGACCAGTAATTTAAGGTATCGAAACTTTTAATACCGAAAATCTTCAATTTTCAAATTCATTTCTTGTAACGAAAACCTAGAAAAATCTAATGTCATAGAATTTTCATAAGGTCAACGTTAGGTAAAATATTAGGTATAGCTTCAAAATAAGTCGGAGATACGTTAATAATGTGAACGGTGTGTCATTAGCGTAGTATTATTCTACAAAATCTTATGAATACATATTTTTTCTCAGTACACAGGCTCTAATTATTCAGCATTAAAATTACTCAATCAATATGATTCAACGGCCGGAAAATACCCTACATGAACCAATAAATACAAAATTGCTAATTCTTAGTATTATCCTAGCTTTTAGTGAACACGCGTTGGACGGCGGTATCAATCCCTGTGGGATCATAATAAGTGAAGCTGTAATGGCGACTCAGGCAGGCCTCTGCAGTCTCTGGGCCCCGATCCGCTAGACTTATTAGGCAATTTTTTTCATTTCTATAGATGAGTTGACGAGCTTACATTCCAAAACTTGCGGTTTTTTGCCCTAGCTATTCGGTAGTAGTCTAAGAGTTGAGCTCACGGACGAAACCTGAAAGAATTTGCCTACACTAGCCTTAGAAAATAGCAGTGCTATGCAGAATCTACCACTGGATGGAAATTGTGACCCCCTGGGAAGATCTTGCGAGAAACTCAATGGGTTGTGTCTATGGGTTAGTTCGACCAACGAGGATAATGGCCGGTGCTTGAAGAGCCTTAAAGCACCTAGAGTGGATCCAGGGGATTCGACAAGACATATATGCTCATATGCTTAAAGGCGGCCACGATAACAGGGTTTTCGTATCGCGCCGCTTTGTCGAAGTAGTGTTATGACACTACCTTAAGATACATAACTATCCTGCAAAAGTGCGGTTATTGAAGCCCATAAACATGAAATTGCAAATGACGCCACCCATTTTAATAAAATTAGGTCAGATTATGTAATAAGTTACATAGTTATATAGTTATAGCAACATTGTTTTTTTGTTTATTTTCCATAACCCCTATCTGTCGTATGGAGACTCTTGACACAGTTTCGGGATAAAAATGTTATTTTTATTTCGATCACCATAAAATCGTTCTGAATTTTCTTACCCAAGATTTCTGTTGGAAAAATATAAATAAATGATTGTCACATATTATTATGTTATCCTTACTAGGCAAACTAACTAATATGTGTGTGCCTTTTCTGTATTATATATCATGTTATAAATCTGCCACATGTAGCAACATACATGCGTGCGTACATAGCTTCAACTCCAACGCATAAATGGCATGCGGAGTCAAAGAAAACGAACATGCAACCAAAGCAAGAAGTTGTTGTCCATTGCATTCGTATTTCTTATAATTTTATGGTTTAAAAGATCCATCTTTTGTGAAATATTTGTACACGATATATCCTATTCTTGTTTTCAACTTAATATCAAATCAAAATATTCAATGAACACGAACGTTACGACTCAAATATATCTATTCTCAAAAGGCGCGCTCGCCATAAAATTTATGTGTGACACTTGGAAAACGACACAAGGATATTAGTTAGTTTGCCCCGTAAATACAACATAAAAAATGTGATAATATTTTTTTATACTTTTCCAATAGATATGATGTGTAAGAAAATTCAGAACGATTTTATGGTGATCGAAATAAAAACAACATTTTTATCCAAAGATTATGTCAAAAGTCTCATACGATAGGCAAGAGGTTTTGGACACTAATTTTTTTGAATTTTTTTATTTCTTAGATGTGTGGACGAGGTCACAGCCCACCTGGTGTTAAATGATTACTGGAGCCCATAGACATTTACAACGTAAATGAATAACAAAAGAAAATCGCATTAGTAAATAGTCCTTTATTCAACGAAAAAATACATACGATTGATATTGTTGATACATACGATCAATGGTCGCGTGACGATGCGTAAGAGCCTCCTTCATATGCTTTTACGGATTCAGTTAATATGTACTCACTAAGATACTTTAAAAAGCATTTTTTTAATGCTTAGATGAGCGGACGAGCTCATAGCCCACCCGGTTTTAAGTGGTTACTGGAGCCCATAGACATCTACAGCGCAAATGCGCCACCCACCTTGAGATATAAGTTCTAAGGTCTCAGTATAGTTACAACGGCTGCCCCGTCCTTCAAACCGAAACGCATTACGGCAGAAATAGGCGGGGTGGTGGTACCTACCCGTGCGGACTCAAAAGGTCCTGCCACCTGTACAAAGTAAGTAAAACCTATAAAGGTAAATATCCCTATTTTTTATTGTATAGTTGGGTTGGGTGCATGGTAGACAGCCTCGAGGCCCACCTGGGGCTAAGTGATTACCGGAGCACTTGAGACGTTCTATGTTTCAGGTTTTACAGTACAATGGCTACCCCACCGTTAGAATCGAAACGCATTACTACTTCATGGCAGAAATATGCAGGGTGGTGGCACCTACCCGTGTGGGCTCACAATCCGATCTACCCCTAGTAATAACGAAAAAAAAATACGCAGTTTCCATTTTCATTATACGATGAAACTTGAATTTCTTCCCCGTGAAAGTTGTTTGTGAACAGCTGCTAAGTACGTATTTCAGTATTAAAATTATTTCAGCATGCTAATGTATACTTTGAGTACTTGTAGTAGTAGAGGGTTTTGTGAACAAGCATGAGTTGGCATTGCCACTTCAACCATTGCCCTCGCGTCTCAATCTGGACCGCGTTATGCAAGGCTTAGTCTCAGAGGTCCAGTGACTTTTAACAACATTGACACTGTAAGCTAGTCGGTCGCCTACGCCTACTAATCAAAATCGAACCAACCCCAGAATTCCGACACGCGGTCATAATTCCGGAGATTTTCCAAGAAGCATTTCAGTCGTAATTACCTAAAAGCACATTAATACAAATCAGCATAATCCAGAAGCGAAACTAAATGCAACATTTATGTAAATGATAATTCTAGTTTTAGGAATAATTGGAACCAATATTGGCACCAACTCAGAGTGGCGAACGCGTCGGCCTTCCACCACACGCGGTTTCGCAATTTCGGCTGAACAGTCCGCGCTGTCCGCAGGCGACGAAAACTGCCCTTATTATCTAAATATCTTAAAAATTATAATTTAGGATTTAGTTATTTTCGGAGAATTTGTATTTGGGAATGATATATATTATAATTTTTACGATAATTGTAATGTAAAATAATTTAATCGTAATTTTCTTGTAATTTAATTATAATGTTGCCTGTGTCGTAACGTGAGAGTACATCGTAGCTGTAGACGGGCCTGAGGCAGATACGATTTTTTCCAAATGATTATAAACTGGATTTGAGAGCACTAATTATTTCCACGGTGATGATCGTGGAATAAACTAAAACCCGCAATAAAAAACCGTAACAGCTAGCCACTACCTTGTGCTTTTCTATGACAAAAACTACTTTTTAAATTCTAATTTCTGGCCGTCCTTCCAACCTAGTGAGTCATAATATCTGTTGCTCATCTAAATTATTTAAAAATGTCTAATCTTAAACTTCATGCTCAGTATTATTTGGCGATTAACATTATTAATATCGCATGAAAAACGTCGGCGACAAAATTCAATCTAAAATATACTCGTAATCGGATAACAAGAATGTTGATAGCAAACAGTCGTCATCGCGATACCTAATACGTGCTCTACTCGTGCTGTCCGCCGGGTGGATATCTGAAATCCGTCGGCCGTGAAATCCTTTGGCTTAAATCGCTTAAAGCGCTTAGGCATTGCCTCGTCGCACCAGCGGTCGCCCATACGATTTATTTGTTGCGCTTTTTGTTGATTTGAACGTTATTAAATTTCTATTTGGCTGTTTAAAGCGATCGTTCGGAAAACAACTCTTGTTTGTCGGACGAAATTCAGCGCTTTTCAAATGGCCGTTTTAAACGTTTTAATGAAAGGATTAATTAAAAATGTTTTCAGGAAAACTTGATTATTTTTTACGTTATTTGAATTTTATAATCTGATATTATTTTTTCTTCGTTTATGAATAGTCGATGAAGGTATATTCTAAGTAATTTGCGAATCAAGTTACCTAACAGTTTCTGTGGTCGATTTTTGCACCGTGCTTTTTCAAGTTTATTGTACTTTTGGTTTTTCAAACCTTAGCAGTAGCTACAGACAATTTAGTATAAGTTGAATAACTCAGACCCGACTTGATTATTCGCCATCGCGAACATAGCATAACAGTGATCTAGTAGTAGTACATCTTTAATTTAATAAAAAGAGAAGAAAATACACTGAGGTTTCTTGTTTACGAATCCATACCTTCTTTTAAGAACTTGTCAAATAATATTATTTTCTAAATCAAATATATCAAAATACATTCGCATGCGGTGTATGTAGCAACGGCTGTATCTTTTTTTTTTTAATTGTGGATGTGTGTATTTTTTTAAATCCATTTTGTTTACTTCGATCTTGATCTCCTTTTTAGATGTGGTTGGAGACTAGATCTATCTCTATATTATATAAACTTTAATGTATAAATGTACGTATGTTCGTTTTATACTTCGAAACGTCCGCTTCGCTGGGCATTTAAAATTAACATTATTATTTCTCACCTCCACAAAGATTCTCTTCATCAACGCCCCCGCAACTGGTGTAGGGAGACCAACACTCATATAAATATTAGCCTATCCATTAAGTACATATATTTTCTACATGGATACCAAGTTTAAAGTCAATCGGATGCATGGTTCAGTAGTTATAACGGAACATCCGTAAAAACTACTGTAGATTTATATATATTTGTAATTAAAGGCCCGCTTTATTTTGCATTAGTATCAACAATTACCTAGATGTTTTTAATTGAACTTCAATTAGTTTTTGATTATATTAATTTTGTTATATTTTATGCAAATTTTAAACTTTTAATGGCTCGCCTGTATAATTGCAAGAAATGTCGTTTAAACCAAATCGTCTTTCATCCCTCAATAATATGTATATAACCTAAAATGAAATGGCAGCTAAGTGAATCTTCATGTAATCAGTTAATAACAGTCTACCATTGTATCCCCAAGACATCCTAATACCGAAGTCAAGTAACCACTAATTTACTTCGCTTGCTTAAGCGGCTAAGATAAATTTCTTGAGTGCTTGGTACGTTCGAAACTCGTGAGGTCTTGAATTTCTTAACTCAGTCTAATTACTAAAGCGGTTCGTGCTCTAGCATCTTATGAAGTTCTTATGCTTGAAGTTTTGTTGGCGTGAGCTTAGGTAGAAAGTATCTTCATAAATTCAGTAGGGAATATCGACGGGATGTTCAGAATAGTTTGCCTATTCTGCATGCACTCAAGCCGGTAGCTGTTGTATGTTTATTATGTTAATAAGACGATACAGCTAATAAATTTCGGAACGAAATTGCTTATGGGATGATGCGGAAGGGTACCCTAATCGGGCAAAAACGTCCGTAACGTAAGATTTTATTAGTAATGCACACAGTGTACGACTTAACTTTGGAATAACGTACAAAAAATAACATATTTTTTTATCATTCATTGACCACGGTCTCAGAGCGTTCGTTTGCGCAATACACTAACTCATAAGCAAACAATCCTGAATGAAGTGTACCACAATAAGTTCGCACGTTACTGAATGACCGTGGGTTGTTGCGAAACCTCCAGTTTTATTTTCTTTATACCTCGAATAGAATTTAAAATTAATATTTTTATAATAAGGAACTTCGTTCCTATCCGGTGTCCCACGACACCACACATCTTTTTTTTTTTAAAAACATCGCTTATAAGAGCACCAACTAATATTCTCGAATAGAGTACGAAAGAGAAACTCTCACTCAAATTCAAATTCTGCGAATAGTTTTGGATATGCTTTTATTAGTATGAGCTGTGTATGTTATTTTAGACAATCCCAAGATGTCATCAAAAATAAAATTAATCATTTTTAAAGTAGCAAACGTATCAAGATCGATGACCGAGCTATATTTTTAATATTTCACCCCAATATACTCATCAAGATCGCCAGGATGAAGATGTTAATTCATTTTTGTAGTTCCGCTTTGTTTAAAAAATCTGTTTTATTTTTTCAAATAAGTTTTACAAAGCTTTTACTTACTGTTAAAATTTCATTAACTTTATTTGTACATACAACACAAATATATTTTAATATCATAATTGTCATTAATCTTAAGACTGCTGGGCACCAGGGAGTAAAAGCTGCAACAACTGATCCTGCGTTATCAGCCTACAGCGGATTTCTGTAGCTTATACAAGATCGTTCGTCTAATTTCTGGCGGCTCACTCACGCTGCATCTTCTGATGCCTCTGATGGATGGTGATAAAATTGCTACCAATTTTCATTCTCAGCAATGTTTTTTCCAAAAATTATAATAGTAAAAAGTACGACCTATAGTGCGTTTAAAGGGTGTTGTTTTAGTACTTCTTCAAGGCAGTCCAATGATCGGTTCATGGCCTGTTTGTCATGGCTCATGGACATTAGCAGCGCCAGAGAGACGGCTCAAACTTCGTCTAGAATACGGCTTGCTGTCTCTATGTGTGTGTCTAGTTAACAAAAGTCACGCACAAATCGTTCGATAACGCAAACGCGTTACGTTACGCCTTACCCTAAGCGAAAATTCGAACGATATTTGAATAACCCCATCCTATGAAGGAGAGATGATTGATTTCTGTTTGCGAAACGGCCCAGCACGCAATTTAATATCTTATTGTTAATCGGCGGACGAAAACGTTTGCTTAGTTGGAGCGTTTGTTAATTATTATTATGAGCTTAGAGTTTGTTCAGTCTATATTGGAGGAGGACGATATTGGCGGATGTTTAAAAAGGAATGTTGTAGCGCGGAGCGGCGGTAAGGAAATTGGATGTTAATTTAACAGTTACGTTTGTACGTTTTGGTAATGTACTAAATGGTGAACGGGAATTTTAAAACTACATAATAAAATTAACTTTTAGTGAATTCCAGCGAATGGAACTTCGAGTAAATAAAAGAAGAAAATTTAAATCAATTATTGTACGTACTTCCGTACCATGACTTATTTGGACAATGGAGATTATTTATTTAATTATTTATTTATTAAAGTTCATGTATCATTTATATTGGCGGACTTGATGTCTAAGGCATTTTCTACCAGTCAACCAAATGTAGTGTAGAGTAAATAATCCCCCTAGTTTCTCACCGGATTTTCTCAGTGAGTCGCGATTCCGATCCGGTGGTAGATTCTGCGAAACACTTCTAGGGCTCCAATTGCCAGGGCTAGTGTTGGTAAATCTTCTCAGCTTAAGCCCGTGAGCTTACCTAACCATGAGGGTGTATCTGGAATAGTCTCATAGGCCACCACCGAATAGGTAGGAAAATAATATGCATATACTAGAATATTATTATGCAAATTATGTCTTTATCTAAAATCATAACGATGTTTCAAACTTATATAATACTCAAACAACTATAACAGAACACACTAAGTACATAAATTTATGCCATTCGATAATCATCAATCTCCATTATGTAGTTTACAGAATTCGTATCCCTCGGTTTGAATTGTCTAAACTATAAACAAACTTTCCTATTTGTTGGAGTGGCGCCTCGTGCATTGTCCTGTGAACCGCAGAAGGGCTTACGACGAATTGCACATATTGCTTTCGAGAACAGCCAACTCCTACTAATACTAGTAGGTACTACTAATGCTTTTTTTTCTGGTAGCCCGAAGGCCTTTCCAGTTTCACCAGGACAGGTGGGCGAGCAAAGGCTCAGCCAGGAGGGGTGGGATTTGCTAACAACTGCCCGAGCGCCTCCGAAGGAGACTAACAACTCAAGAGCAATTGCTTCGCGAATTAATCTACTACCGGATCGGAATCGCGACCCGCTGAGAAGATCCGGCGAGAAACTCAGCGTGCTGATGCATGGGTTAGGTTGCACGTCGACCTCTTTGTCGAGTTCGACGAGTACGGTTACCGGGGTCTCTAAGCCTGCTCCTAGTGTTAGAGCTGAAGGCGTCTAATGCAAAGGTTATTGGATCTGATGGATCCGTACTACTAATAACCTACTACCAATACTACTACTAACGAATGAAATAATATTAGTTGAGTAAAATTAGAATTACAATTATGATGAATTTGAGATGTAATTGGAATCAATTAATACTCCTTATGCCTCAAGGTGAAAGGAATTATTCACAAGTCTATGGTCTGTGACTGCAACTCCTCGTATCGGTTTCAGTGAAATGTAAAATGGTAAAAAAAAAACGGTTGTCTGTAAGGTCGGTTTACTGACGATAGTTGAACGTGACAACGTCATAAGAAAATACTGATGGAATGGTTTCATTTTTCAATTTTCGTAATTATCGTTCTTATAAACAATTGACGCTACATTCACTTTTCACTGAACTTCATACTTGATGAAAACATGTACGCCTGAGAGCGAGGTAACGCCGAATGAGTCATGTTTTTTCGTGCGTGCAGACAGCTCCATCCAATTATAAGACGATGTCACGTCAAAAATGGAATGTTTTACAGAACTTTAGTTAGTGTCTATAACTATTACGTAAATATGTGATTAATATTTTTATCGCTAATCAATATTTTTATCGTTCGCTAGCTCCGGAAATATAATTATTAACTTTATTTTAAGTTTCAGAAATACGAAAATCCGGCTGGCTCACTGTTTTTTCAAACTGTATGTATTCCCGCAGAGAAAATTCCTAATCACATTAATGTAATTGCAATGCAAGCCGGAAAGTTGGCCCATTAGTGGTATTATTGATGGGTTTCAAATTGCGCGTTGTCTAGTGGGACGGGTCCCCATTTTCTATAACTGAAATATTTTTTTGGCGTTGCACACTATAAAATATGATCGAAGCGCATCATGAATCTGAAACTTTTGAATATTTGACATAGACGAATTATATATAAAAATATTTCATGATCAAAAGTGCGTGGTTGTTCACTTTTTTTTAGTGAATCCTTAGTTTTTAGTTTAAATCCTTAGTTAGAATATGTGGTTCAAATTAGAAGTCGGTACTGTTAAGTTCAGTAACAACGTTGACTGTGTTGATTGTGACCGAATACAAAAATAAAAGTCCTTAATAATGTATTCCCTAAAATTAAACAAATAAAAATGTACTAAATAATCATAAGAGAAACACATTTGTGAGAATAACTATTATACATAATTATATCGAGGGGTAAAAGGCTAATATTTTATTTAGTTTAAGTGACATTTTTGCAACTGTAAATGAGAGCCATTTAAAGTTTAAAATTTGGAAAAAAAATAACACAAAAAAAAATCGCTTGTCTGTAAAGTCGGTTTACTGACGATAGTTGAACGCTTCAATTATCGCAATTATTGTTGCTATAAACAATTGACATCGCATTCACTTTTCACTGAACTTCATACTTGACGAAAACATGTAAATGTATGTATTATTGTATAGCAGCTGTCCACGCGGATGCATCGCTCACTCAAGTAGGAGAGAGAGACAGAAGTCGAACGCCACCGAACGCGGAGGCCGATTGTGCCTCTTTGTCGCTCGTTGCGCGCTCTCACTTGCACTTCAAGCCTTAAATGGAACGCCTCAGAGCGAGGTAACGCTGCATGAGTCATGTTTTTCGTGCGTGCAGCCGGCTCCATCGAATTATAAGACGTTGTCACGTCAAAAACTTCTTCAACTATTAATAATAAACCTAATTGAAGTTAAATGAAAAACATCGAATTGTTGATACTAATACCAAATAAACGTACCTTTAATTACAAAGTATGATTTCGCGTATTAGGCGTAATGTATTTCACCTCTTGTTAAATTAGAGTTAAAAAAAATTAAATTTTTCAAGAAACAATTTTTAGCAACTAAACAGAAAGCTATCTCAAAGTATAAGTAACTACGCAGTGGTTCATAGCAGTTAACCTCCTCGCACACAGGAAGAAACTTTACGTAACTCTATGGCTATTTAAGGTTACTCTGTAAATTCATGATTCCGACCTTTGAAGACCTCAATTTCCCGCTCCAGGGCTTGTTACGGAAGCCTGAAAGTGACCCGTACCAAAAACTTGGTAGAGTTTTTGGCAAGCTCACAACTTCGTTACTGAGTTACCGAGGAGATAAAATTAGCCATCCCCTTGTTATTTTGTGTTAAGTTAGAGTCGTTTCGCGTAATTACTTCCACGGAAATTTACATAGCTTTTGTGTCTGGGGATTTTTTCAATCAAACTTATGATAACTACATCTTTATTTATTCTTCTATTCTATTTACGAAACAAAAAAATAACAAGATAACAGAGCATAGTTTGGCAGTACTATTACAAAAAGAAGATCTTCCACCGAGTGAGTGAAATTGCTTTGTAGACCGACTGTCTAAATGTTATTGTTCGGAGCTTGTATTTAAGCAAGCTTATCTTGAAAATTACTTGAAAAATTTGCCAATATCTTGTGTTCTATGATGGTTACTGCCTCACATAGATAGAGCACAAAATGCAACTAACATTTGGAGCAATTAAAATTTCACACTAAAACCTTGACCGAATCTCAACTTAATTTTACTTCGGAGACAAAAGCCTATTTGCGGAACAGGTCGGAACGAAGGCCATTAGAATTTGAAACGGGGCCAACTGCACGAATCACAGTCATATATGGGCCAAGAGACTGCGGAAGGCTCTTCACTTTTTATCATTCTCTTGCCTAAAGAAACCGAGTTTTAAGTCGTGTAAAAATAGAATAGCGCAGGTAGAAGATTTACGATGGAATACAATGATGTATTTTTGAATTTTTTTTTATTGCTTAGATGTGTGGACGAGCTCACAGCCCACCTGGTGTTAAGTGGTTACTGGAGCCCTTAGACATCTACAACGTAAATGCGCCACCCACCTTGGGATATAAGTTCTAAGGTCTTAAGTATAGTTACAACGGCTGCCCCACCCTTCAAACCGAAACGCATTACTGCTTCACGGCAGATATAGGCGGGGTGGTGGTACCTACCCGTGAGGACTCCTAAGAGGTCCTACCATCAGTAAAATTTGTTTACAAATGCATTGGATATTTTTTGATAAACATAATATATCAAACTTTAGTTTCTAATTTTATCATTCAAATGTTTTGAAATTAACATGAATAAGGGATATATTTTACGTTGTTTGTCTGTATTTTCAGATATTAATTTGCTTTGCTTTATGATTTATCAATTTCTTTAGAGTTTTACAAAAAAAAAAGCTCCATGTTTTAACGAAATTATGAAGTATTTCAATAAGTATATCGCCAAAATTGCTTAAATTGCGATCCATGAAACAGTAAAGAATAATATAAAATCTAAACGCTCTCCGCGTATAGTATCACAAAACTGTCATGCCCATGTTTACAAGTAAATATGTACCGGCGATCAAACAACATAATATCCTGTTCGATATTTACACTCGTGTCTTACGGATACTTAATGTTGCATGGTTTAAATTACAAGCGTAAAGATTATACCTATGTTGTTTTAGTTTTTACATTTTTAGCACAAAATACGTAAAGAAGTCTATGTCGTTATGGTTATCCCATAGATATCAGAGCGTGAATATTTAAGAGACATGAAATTGAAGTATCAATTGTATAGCTGCCGCGCTCTGCAAGCTGCATGACTATTTTGCTGAAGAAATTGGTTGAATTTACTACATACTTGTCAAGGCTACTACGCCATATTATTATCAAAACTATAAATACTAATTGTAAAGATGGCCAAATAAGCTGTGAGCTGTTGGCCAAACGATACCTTGAATCAATATTAAACAAGCTAGTTGTTAGTATCAATAATTATTAGACTATCATAAAGCATAGACACGCCTTTGAGAAAGCCATGTCATGAAGGGCAAGATTAAGTGGAAGAGGCCACCAAGACGAAGTCATACACATTGCATAGATCAGAATTACAACACCACCATTGACGATAAATTATGGTCTTCATATAGCCTGGAGGTCGGAGAATGTTCGTCCAGCTCCGGTCCCTGTGAGAAGACAGCTTCCTCCTGGAGATAGTCACGGGGCGACCTGAAAGTGGTCAAGGCTGCGCGGCACGCTACCGTCATTCTAGCGCGCTGGCAACAGTAGGATACGACGACGCCTTGGCGATGGGTGTGAGAGTGCAAGATGGAGTCGTTTGGTGCGGTTGGGTCCTAAAATTATCCTTGGGCCCGCGGTCTGGTCCCAACATCTGCGGACCGTCAAGTCCCACATAGCCCACTTGCCACCAAGGTGACAAAGCGGCGGATACATCGTAGGAGGTTCGGACCACTGCCTTAAAAAAAGGTATTTATGTAACATCTGACAGATTCCAATGCTACACGTACCTAACGTTTTAACGGTAGGCAGCGGCTTGGCTCTGCCCCTGGCATTGCTAAAGTCCATGAGCGACGGTAACCACTCATCATCAGGTGGGTCGTATGCTCGTCTGCCTATACGGCAATAAAAAAAATATGTATGTAATATTATTTAAAAAAAATTATTGATAGTTATTATTTATTTTTAGTCTGTGTTTTTAGATTACATATTATTATATACCTAATCTAAGAAGTAGTAATTAAATGTATGTACTCATTACTCTTGTTATTTGTGTTACTGTCTCTTCCAATAAATAATCAGTGAATTTATGTGTATTAATTAATTCCACAAATATGGCTTTCGTTAATTTTATATCACAAAAGAACAACATTAATTTCAATATAATTTTTAAGATCGCTGTGCGTTTTAAAATTAGACCGAACCATGAACCAGTAAATCTGACTTGCACGTGGCTATTTCAGTTTTCCGTGTCGCTGGACTGGAGTTATGAATTTTTGAGAAAAATTTAAATAGGATTTCACGTACATTTAAGAAGCAATTTACTAGTCGCTGACACCAAAATACTTATACGCTCGCATTTATCTCAGCTTAAGTAGATTATCTTTGTGAATACTTATGACCTTGTCCTATAATTTTTGCTGGTAATGTGTAAATGGTTGTACCTATTATTTCCAAAAATTAGACTATGGTATTCCCCAATGTACACTTTTCATATTTTTTGAACCCGTTGATTGACCACGCGGCGGGAATACAATAAAATATAGAACGATCCGAAATTCCCAGTAGGATCTTCCACTCATACAGACATTCCCTAATTTTACAATAATTGAAGGTAGTTTAGAGTAAGTATTTATTGAACACAAAACCAATGAACAAAGTCACACACGTATGTGAAGTTACAATGGTTAAAGGTATTTTTTTAATAATAATTTTCCGAGCATCGGAATTATGGAACAATAGTTGGGAGACGTGAAATATTAGATAAAAATAAATTAAAATAAACAGTCAAAGTTTATTTTGAAATTAAAAGAATTTTCTTAAACTTTCAATAATCTAAGAATTGATTTATTATAAACATCTGGTTTGTGTTATTATACAGTATACTCGTATACATTATCGTGTCGATATGATTTACTGGATGTATCAATTTTAAAAAGATTAACGAAGCAAATCTAGCTACAGTCTACGTGATCCATAATATTTTCCGTATTCAAATTCTGTAATTTGAAACAATGTTTTTTTCCACAGGAGAAAATCACCGGATCCCCATTCGCGCAGCGGGTAGGGTATGTGTGAGTTGAACTTCACTAAAAATTCCCTAAACTCACTAAAAATCCTGGACCGGGCCGGAGCCCAGTCGGAATTATTGAGACGGCGAGACAGGGTAAACCCTGTTGAATGTAATGAATGTAATATGACAGAGCATATTACATTCATCCCGCCGTCCCCAGATTCCGGAACGGCGGCCACCGGCGGCACAACCACCGGTTCTCACGGTCGACGGGCCGGGAGCCCACCTTGATGGTGCCACGCTGCACCTTCCCCCGGAGCGGTCGGGGGAACGTGGTCTACCATCACCCGGCTTTCTATCCCCACGGCTGGGTCCCTCTCCGCATAAAGCGGGTGGAGCCCGAAGATCTTAGAGGGCCGGGTTACGGATGGGACCCCGGCCCCGAGCCCTTGCTCGGCGGCGGCGCATTTTTGCGTTGTGAGAAGCTTTGCCTCACCCGCCACGCCACCTCCTTCTGCAACATGGTGCACTCGCAGAAGTCTAGCATAGCTTTCCAGGACTCGTCGCCGCCAAGCATCGACGCCACGACGCTAAGCAGCGACAAGTACGGTCCTATCTTTGCGACCAGGACACGGCGCTGCACCACCCAAGCTGGGCAGACAGCGAGCGTATGCTCCACCATGTCTAGGTCGTGTCCACAATGGTGGCACCTCGTCGTCGGCTCAGCTCCTATCTGAAGCATCCGTGCCCGGTCAACACCTGCACCAGACGAAAGATGAGGCGTCCTGCGTCACGTTTCACACAGTCATCAAAGACCGGGTAAACCGCCTCGACAGGCCGTAGACCTCAAGTGGGGTTGGCCAACTTGGCCTTGACCACGATTCGAGCACGGATCGTCGAGAATGGGCCTACCGCGCTCGCAGCTCACTTTTGGGGAGACGCGCCACGCCCAGAGCACGAAGCTCGCTGCGCCACCGATAATCGGCAGCGAGCGATCCGCCTCCAGATCCCATGGCGGGGTCCCCGACAACACACACGCCGCCACGAAGGAGACGGTGCGATATCCGCGGATGACCCTGATGGCAATGGTGCACTGCGGCCGCCGTGAAACAAACAATGTGCAATATTATCATAAATCTGATATGTTAAATATCTATTTGATTAATTACATGTACATTATTTGTCTATTTGATCTATTTGAATATAATTTTGATCCAGAGGTCTGGGTCGAAAAAGATGGAGTGACCAAGTGTCCGAGTGTCTGGACATGAGACTGAGCCACGCACTTCACTGTGCCACTGACCGACAAAAGTGATTACAAATTACAAAAAAAGGTCACAGGCGGGCGCAAACTATGCTCAGCAATGAGCGATCGACTGAACTAGGAGCAGGAATATAATTTTATATAAGTCAGTGAAACTGCGGGTTAAATAAACAAAATGGGAAAAGTGAGAATTAATCGGATATGTCATAGATTTCCAATACATCTCTTAGTATCGTTAACCTAACGTAGCATTACGCTACGGTGTCAGTGTTGGGTAAGTGACGTTGAATTTTCGGCGTAGCGAATCGATTCCCACAGGTTTATGAATTCGGAATTATTATTGTGGTTCGCTGTATGTACTCATTACATTTATATTTAATTACAATTAAGTTTACTTTTTCATTACGTAAAATTCAAATTAAAGTATTTTTTTTTTTTTTTAATATTACCGATGGCAAAATATATTATAAGTGTGGTGGATCCTACTTCTTTCTACGGTAAAGTATCTGATTTTTTTTGTCTCTTCTTAAAACTTCCGACGCATCGCAATGTGTTCAAATATCATCCACAACTATTCTAATCTAAAGGAGCGCTGGCCTGTTTAAATATCTACAGTAATGAAAAAAAAAACACTAAGCTCATACTATATTCAAATAAAGGAACTTTAATATAGTTCATATAGTTAACTATGTCAGAACAATTCACAAAATTTCAGTTTAAAAAAAAACATTTAAACTTAAAAAAACGTCATAAATACGAAATAAAGTTGTAATTTTTTATAAGCCATATCTTTATCCTTTTGATTACAAATAGGTTTATTGTAGGTCATCATGCCACAGTGGACTATGACCACTTGCATGTCTGTCAACCATTTCGTTCAATGCCTTTTTGCTTGGCCCAATATATAGATGAGAGCGATTTCATTTTTAGCATTATCGAGTCACCGACTAGTTTCGGTTTATTCAGTATAAAAGGACATAAAAAACTGAATAATAACGCTTATTAAAAAAGTAAGAGATCAGAAACAGTAGAATTAAATAATTGGGTTAAATTAATAAACTTCAATAATTTTAACATTTCGATTTTGTTACATTGGTCGGTATTTCAAAATTTTATGTCAACTATAAGATAAGAAAGTAGTAGCCGCGAACTAGATATTAAATTACTTAAATGATGCGGAGCCCTGCAAACGCTTAACTTCAGATACGCTTTTAATGTGAGATTGAAAATAACAAATTATTTGAAGTTATTTGACTTTATTGAATTAGAATTTATTTGAATATAATAATAATTTTTGTTATTGCTCGGACTAGTTGATCGAGCCTGTAGGCCAACAACATGAAAATGTGAATGCCATATATAGCATCGAAGTCTCAGTTGTATAACCCGCCCTTGAAGTACTTAATTGGGAAAATTTTGCGGGTTAGATTTTTATTACACGAAACTATTCCTTCATCGTGAGCCCATTTGCGAAAATATGTTACGTATGTGTTTTATTAGACAAATGACACCTGTCTACGGGATTTGAGCGCCAGCATAGTGACATCAAGCAATAGCAGCTAGCCTACTACTGCTACTATAAGCCTACAACGACGTCAAAATATCTAGAGGTCAGCTGATTTGTCTGAGTTTTAATGTTGTGACGATCATGTTTAGGCCACTACTTCTCATTTTTACTATTATTTTATATCTAGAACGAGATATTGTTATATTGTTTATTGTTAGATTGTTTTATACTGTATTATATTTGATTTCAAATGTTGCTGCTTTAAGTATGTTGAATAAAAGTTCGTAACTTGCACCGAAACCAGGAACACGAAGGATTAGAGGTTTTTAGGTTTACGACTTTATAACGACGCGCTAAAGAGTGAATTATGTGTTTAACCTCACCTGATTACTTTAGTATTATCGCGGCCGAATATACGATTGTGGTAACAACTTATTTCTCTTTCTAGTTGTAGTATTTCTATTCAACTCAAATCTGTGTAAGAATTGTTGGAGTATTGCTATTTCGTTTTACAAGGCAAAGTACAACGCTGCTTAAGTTTTATGAGCATTTCGTGTATAGTTTTACGAATGTTATATTTTTTAATTTTGCATTCTGCTTAGCTTTATATGAATTGAAGTATTTTTTTAAAGCGAGTAATGACACTTTCCGTTTCATTTTATATGAACTTAATTTCTTAATTACACAGAACTTGAAAATGAATGTTCAAACATAATCACAGGCTTTTGGATTTAAACTATTGTGAAAAAACATTTTATTTTTTTATTGCTTAAATGAGTGAACGAGCTCATAGCCCTCCTGGTGTTAAGTGGTTACTGGAGACCATAGACAACGTAAATTTGCCACCCACCTTGAGATATAAGTTCTAAGGTCTCAAGTATAGTTTTAGCAGCTGCCCCACCCTTCAAACCGAAACGCATTGCTGCTTCACGGCAGAAATAGGCAGGGTGGTGGTACCTACCCGCGCGGACTCACAGACGTGGTAACCTATAAAATATTACATCGTGGTAAAACATTACATTTAAATTTACAGTTTGAATTCGTACACTTACTAATTTCTGTATTTCAGTTTACAGAATACCTTCTATTGGTAAAGGCCAAATTCAAATTCATTTTATCCGACGGCCTTTTTGCTCCCTGAAGTTTACGGTCCGAATTCAAAATTACCATAGTACGTTCAAGTAACTGTAACCAATGGAGCGAGAAGTTCACATACTTGGGTAAACTTCGCACTCCGCGAAGTTTGTTGTAGCAACTCCGGAGAGTACCGTGGCGATCGACTGTTAACAAAACAATAGCAATATGGTGCGCTTGAAAATTGAACTTCGTCGCACTGCTGGCCCTATGCTTAGTAACTTCTATTGGCTAACTTAAATTAGTCACTCGTGAATGTTTAAATTTATTTTAAATGTGCTTTAACATTATTTATGGTATGTTGGAGAAGTCACAATTATTAATACCATCGTCAGACATCATAGGGGCGAACAGGATGATCGAGCTAAGAGAAATATTGAGTAGGTACACCAAAAACGTTTGTTGTCTTATAACAATTTAGAAATCTTCTCTTGACGTTAGCAAACGAAAGCGAATGAAAGTTCTTAGGACGGAGGCACCGCTCTTCAAGAAGGCTGGTTGGTAAGTGTGATGGCGTTTACGCACCTCCGTCGGCTAGGCTCTGTCGTAGCCCGGGACGAGCGCCGCCTCTGGGTGCCCACCTCGTGATCGGAGGCGTCCGCGTCGGGGTCGGGGTGACCGGTCTTCGGTACCTCGGCCTTGAACTGGATAGTCGGTGGAACTTCCGCGCTCACTTTGCGAAGTTGGGCCCTCGACTGATGGCGACGGCCGGCTCTTTGAGCCGGCTGCTTCCAAACGTCGAGGGTCCCGATCAGGTGGCGCGCCGCCTCTACATGGGGGTGGTGCGGTCGATGGCACTATACGGGGCTCCCGTATGGTGCCACGCCCTGACCCGCAAGAACGTCGCGGCGCTGCGACGTCCGCAGCGCGCGATCGCGGTCAGGGCGATCCGAGGATACCGCACCGTCTCCTTCGAGGCGGCGTGCTTGCTCGCCGGGGCGCCACCCTGGGACCTGGAGGCGGAGGCGCTCGCTGCCGATTACCGGTGGCGTAGCGACCTTCGCTCTAGGGGGGAAGGGCGCCCCGGCGAAGGAGTAGTTCGAGCGCGGAGGCTCCAATCTCGGCGGTCCGTGCTGGAGGCGTGGTCTCGCCGCTTGGCGGACCCGTCGGCCGGCCTCCGTACCGTCGAGGCGGTCCGCCCGGTTCTCGCGGACTGGGTGGGCCGCGACCGCGGATGCCTCACCTTCCGGCTGACGCAAATGTTGACCGGCCATGGTTGTTTTGGCCGGTACCTTTTCAAAATAGCCGGAAGGGAACCGACGGCGCAGTGCCACCACTGCGCTGACCGCGACGAGGAAGACACAGCGGAACACACATTGGCGCGTTGCTCTGGATTTGACGAGCAACGCGCCGCCCTCGTCGCGGTCATAGGAGAGGACCTCTCGCTGCCGCGCGTCGTGGCTACGATGCTCGGCAGCGACGCGTCCTGGAAGGCGATGCTCGACTTCTGCGAGTCCACCATCTCGCAGAAGGAGGCGGCGGAGCGAGAGAGGGAGAGCTCTTCCCTTTCCGCACCGATCCGTCGCCGTCGAGCCGGGGGCCGGAGGCGGGAATACGCCCGTACGTCCCGGCCCCTGTAGGTGGCGGCCTCCCCCCGGTGAAGGTCAAGGGGCGACCTGAGGGGGTGAGGCCGCGCGGCGCGCTACCAGCACTCTAGCGCGCTGCCGTGGAGTGAATAGAGCGACCGGTCGACGGTGTATCGCGTCCCGACCCGGCAGGCTGGTTCTGGTCCAGCGGGGTATTCCGGGACACCAGCGGCACCGTCTGGGCGGCCCGACGGGCTGCCGTACCGAGACGGCCGACGTTTCAGAGCCTTCGATTCGCCTCGAAGGCTCCGTCGGCTGGGCGTCCTTGGGGTGAGCCGCGCCGTCTGGTTGTAGTGTTGACCGCGGTAGCCCCCCTACCTCATCCGGGTTCTGACCTCGGAGGGGATCGGACGTCGGGTGTAAGAGTGCAGGGGAGTCGTTTAGTGGGTGGGTCCTAAAATCCTTGGGCCCGCGGTCTGCTCACAACACCATGCAGATCGTTGAGTCTCACATACCCCGCGCGCCCCTTTTGCGCGGGGACCTCGTAGGAGGTTCGGCCCTCTAGCCGAAAAAAAAACAAAAAAAAAAAAAAAAAAAAAACGAAAAAGGCTCTGTCGTAGCACGAAGTTAGCAGAGTTCCGACGATACCGCGATCGTGCTGCCATCTCTCGGGAATCGTGCTGTGTTTCGTTTAGCTACCAAACTAATGACCGTCACCGACAAGTATATGAATAGGCATGTTAGATGAATTTAAATACATTTAACTTCTAAATTTGAGCAAATTCGAGAGCAGTTATCGCAAAGATATTATTTTTAACACGAGTCTTAATTTTCATATATTTCAAGCGTCCAGAGCACTTTCCATACTTAATTTTTCGATATTATAAATATATGTGAATGTATGTTTGTCCTTTTTTCACATCAGAACGAAGCAACGCATATGTTTTTTTGGAACGAAGTTCCTTATGGACGGGACGATGCGGAGGGATACCCTAACCGGGAAAAAACGTCCTTAACGTAAGATTTTATGTTTGTTACTTCATAGCTTTTGAGTAGGTGAATCGATTTTGATGATTATTTTTTTATTAGAAAGCTGACGCTTTCCGTGTGGTCTCATTTCAATTTAGTCTAGTTCTGATAATGGTATCAATGAGAAAACCATATAAGCCTTAAATTTGCATTAAGTACGTGCGCGACAAATAGATAAATAACTCAATATCACGCCAACCGATTTCGATGATTATTGTTTTTAGTGTATATTAATTTGTTTTGGAATATCTTTTTAATTTTATTTTTATCAATAAAAAATCATAATAAAACATGCATACCCGAATAATTATTTTCTTTATACCTCAAATAGAACTTAAAATTAATATTTTTATAATAAGGAACTTTGCTCCTATCCGGTGTCCCACGACACAAGACATCTTTTTTTTTAATTATAGTTTTAGGCCATGAAACACAGTTTAGCTTTAGTCCCAAAAAAATGCTTCATTCACAGGGGAAGCTCTATTTTCTTATCTTAACGAAAAAAAATCATGATTGCAGCTAATGTTCAAAACTAATATGATACTTATAATAAGACAATCAATAAATGAATAAGCGATATGAGCTCAATACATTTCTTATACAAAAAATATTTATATTATAGCATACGAATTACACAAATAATGGGAATTGGTGAAATTGGTTTAAAGTTGGACGAACAATAAATAGCCTTGTCTCGTCAACGTGAAAATAGATTTTTATTGTTTCTTTTCATTTTAATGCAATCCAATTATCTCAACTGCAACCATTTTGATATTTTTGTAGGTTAGACAATTTCTATGTGATGTTGAGGAGAACGGGTGCAGTCGAGATATTTTGAATTATTCATACTACAAACTCGTGCTCAACAAGACGACAAGACACGGGGAATAAAATTCAGTCTAAATTGTGTACTAGAAAATTGTATGAATATGGCATTATTCATGAATTTGAAAAAAAAGGTATCTGTTAAGAAAATGTCTGCAATTGAGCCACGTACCACGAAAAAAAAATTTACTGCTGAGTCATTAGGTTTTGTTCAAAACAAAATGTTATTTTATTTATTTATTGCCCATGTAGGCAGATGAGCGTACGCCCCAGCTGATGGTGAGTGGTTACCGTCACCCATGGACTTTAGCAATGCCAGGGGCAGAGCCAAGCCGCTGCCTACTTGCTTCATTTAACATAACACTATTAAAATATTATATTAGACGATTGAGCGAGTCCACCTGGTATTAAATGCTTATGGTATAAACAACGTTAATACCATCTATCTACCTTGAGTCATGAGTTTCTATATCTCAAATATACAGTTTAATGACTATTCCACCCATCAAACTGTGACACAAATAGACAGGGCGGTAGACAGACCTATCCGTGCGGGCGCACAAGAGGTCCTACTAATACGACAATAATTATGTAGGCAAACGAATATTTTAGTGGTGGTAGAGCCTCTTGTAAGTCCGCACGGGTAAGTAATACCACCCTGCCTATTTCTGCCGTGAAGCAGAAATGCGTTTCGATTTGAAGGGCGGGGCAGCCGTTGTAACTATACTGAGACCTTAGAACTTATATCTCAAGGTGGGTGTGGTGCATTTACGTTGTAGATGTCTATGGGCTCCGGTAACCACTTAACAACCAGGTGGGCTGTGAGCTCGTCCACCCATCTAAGCGATAAAAAAAGGTTATCCTAACTAATGGTAAATAGTCACCGTCGTCCATGGAGATCAGCAAGCCAAGCCGTTGTCCACTGTTAAGTACATATTTTATTAGTAGAACCATTATCTTCCTACGGGATTTGAACCCTCGCAAAGTCGGATAAGTTCGATAAGAGTACACTAGGCGTCATATCCTTTATTCCCCGAACACTAAATTTGACAAAATTTTGATAATTCTATATTTGAAACTATTATTCAAAATAATGTACTACATAAATTAGGGCTTTTTAGGACTTTTTTAGGGTTTTTTTAGGACTTTTGTTCATCATTCATTTTAGAAAATACTTTCTCATACACGAAAAGAAACAGACAAAAATAAAATCAAAAAATCATAAGCGTCTGCTGACGATTTACCGCAAAGGCTGCGTGCGGTTTCAAAGCAGTCAAAAACAGGAACGTCACAGGGATGTGGATTCAATGTTTACTAAATATTTATTACCAAAACCGAAATATAAGAAAAACAAAGACGCCAACAATTATACTTTCACATATCAAGCGATGCGACTGTGGTGACTTACGTCGCGTCTACACTATGAAATTAGTTGCATGACATTAATTTCACCAAAAAATCGCGCAGGGCACGAAACTAATTTACATGCATGAAATTAATGCATGCATTACGAAAGTATTCAATTACACGTGAAACTGTTGGTAAAACTAATGTCACGAAATTAATTTCACGCCACTAATTTCGTAATGTAAATTCGCCTTTACACGTGATTGCGTAGTTCGCAAGTCTTTATGTGAACGGCGAGAGGTGCGCGGTCGCAGCTTCCTGCGCTAGTCGTCCGCAGATCTCTAACCCCGAAGCTCACGTCACATTTACTCGCATATGCCTGTCTCGATCAACTAAGTTTATACAGTTTATGTCTCCTTCTTACCGTTTGCTGTGAACTATCCAACTGTGCTTGTGCTTGTTGCTTTTCTCCTTCTAATCGTTTTTGTGTAATAAATCGCTGTGTGTGTGAAATTGGACATAGTCACCCCGGTAACGGACCTAAGCCCCATATTGCCTGAACCAAGACTCACGTAGCAGACCCCATATTTTATGAATATGTTGAAAACCTATAGCCAAATAACTGAAATATTATTGCTACGTCATTTCGTAATTATTTCCAAAGGTATGTTCTGTAGCATGTAAATTAATGTAGAAATTTCAACAGCCCTATCCAGATTGCATTTTGCGGTTACGCAGCACCTACGAAGTAGAATACCGAATGTTATTGCTTTAATCAGCCGTCCCCGTGTGATTACTGGATAATATTTTGCAATCTAGGTTTGCTTCTACAAGTATTGTCATTAACTTTCAATCATATCATCATCAATATATCATCAATATATCATCAATATATTTTAGTTATTAAATTATTATTATTGTTATTTTGTAAGATATTATTTCATTGTTAGAGTTGATTGCATAATTTATTAATGTACTATTTATTCTACTTTGTCATTATCTTTGTATAATGTATAATATAAATAGGTAAATGTAATAGGTTTTGTGAAAGTAGATTTTCGATATTGATATTTATTTGGAATATATTTTTTGTTAAGCGGTTGGACAGATACTACAATGATAATCGGTCACTTTGAGACATTAAGTCAGTCGCAATTTTAAGAACATCCCTATCCTCGTAATAATAGCATGACATTTGTGTTGATACTTAAATCAGTCAGCTAAGATTTCAGATGTTTACGGAATCACTCACACCCATCCCAATAATTACAAGATTAGTTAGATTAGAATTTGATTACTGTTTGATTTGTATCAGATATAAGCTTTAATGCTTAACTAAGTCCCTCTGGCCATTCATACCACAGTTTAGTATCAGCCGGAAAGATAAGAGAGCAAAGAAATGACCTTTTATGAAAAACATCTGTAGAACTTCGATAGCTGAAATAGTAGAAATTTATACAAAAACTACAGAATGCTTAGAATATAAAATCTAGTCTTTGTATTCACGGTTCTGTATATATATATGTATTTTTTTATTGCGCGAGCACGCAGACGATCATACGGCCCACCTGATGGTAAGTGGTCACCGTCGCTCATGGGCGTCAGCAATGCCAGGGGCAGAGCCAAGCCACTGCCTACCGCTTAATACTCTCCACAAGCCTCGTTTGAAGAAGGACATGTCATAGCGCTCGGGAAACACCGTGGAGGCAAGCTCATTCCAAAGCCGGATGGTACGTGGCAAAAATGATCTCTGGAAACGCACTGTGGATGACCGCAGCGGCTCCAGGTAGTATGGATGAACTCTACTCCGGTGGTGGGCGGTGCGATGGTAAAAACGAGAGATGGTGTCATCTCAAAAGATTCCTTAGAGCACTCCCCATGGAACATACAAATTGTCAGTAGACAATTTCGATTTGATATAATAACGATCAAATTACATTAGAACTGAATTTCAAAACAAAACGTATACTTGAATTTAAGGGATTCCCCCTTAAATTTAATATTACGTCGTGTCGAAAGAGCCGCTTCATCGAGATCCCTTAAGAATCCTCAGAGAAACTCGTAAAATAAAACTCCCCGAAAATATATGAAATTGGGTAATTTAACCTAATTGTCGAAAACTCCATAACGTTTTCGTTTTATTCGTCACGAATAATTGTTTGCTCTGACCCGGACCACTCGATTCGGGTAAAGTACCCGGCTAACCGAGATTTAAGGCTTCAATATTAAGAGGGCGCATGAAATATGATATAATGTGTTTGGTTTGAGATTTCAACAAAATTTACTTGATATTTGCTCGAACGGGCCTTCGGATCGTTTAATTTTGATTTGAATTTCACGACAAACCGTCATGAATAATCTGCTACCAAATATTGAGAATAGTTGAAAAGGAATTTCTTAGCTATTTGTTACTTTTCACTGCGTCAATATTTTTATATTTCTTTCAATAAATAGTCTATGTTTAGGAGTCGATTGAAACACATAATAGTACTAAGTCGGCCCCGCGGTTTCACACGTTAAGTTTATTACCCTAAAATGGTTATGGCACGTGACATATCTCCGGNATGAACATGGCGGGGTCGTCGTCCGCCATGGTGGTTGTGCCCAGGGGGGGCGTCCCCGGGACTTAAAGCAACTCGCCGAAAGGCGAGTCCCCTGAGTGGGAGTTTAAACCCCCTGCGCTGTACCAGCCAGCAGTGATTTGCAGGGGGGGGATGCCTATGCCGTGAAAACGGCAGTCAGCTGGGATTGGGGTGGAGAGTTTGGGAAGGTGGGGCCCCACTGGGTTGTGAGTGCCACAACAAGCGGTGATCGCAGTGGGGGTTAGTCTCGAAAGAGACTGTTTTTTAAAATGATAGATAAATAAAAATAATAATGACAATGAATTGGATGTTTTGGTGATAATATGAATTTGTCGTTTTCAATTGCAGAACTACGAACTCGAAATACGCTTTCCTGATTCAAGGTCGCGATGCCAGCGACAGAGCGTCCGGAATGCAAAACAAAGTCGCGATCAAAGCGACAACGACGATGTCGTGCAAACTAAACACACAATCGCGACAGCAGCGACAATTTCTCAGGAAAACGCGTCCGGGCTCAACAGCGTTGCGATCGGAACTGCCGCTGGCGCTTAGCGAGAGCATGTATTTGAAGTCGTCTTGGCCTAAAGGATAAGACGTCCGTTGCATTCGTATCTAGCGATGCACCGGTGTTCGAATCCCGCAGGCGGGTACCAATTTTTCTAATGAAATATGTACTTAACAAATGTTCACGATTGACTTCCACGGTGAAGGAATAACATCGTGTAATAAAAATCAAACCCGCAAAATTATAATTTGCGTAATTACTGGTGGTAGGACCTCTTCTGATTCCGCACGAGTGGGTACCACCAACCTGCCTATTTCTACCGTGAAGCAGTAATGCGTTACGGTTTGAAGGGTGGGGCAGCCGTTGTAACTATACTTGAGACCTTAGAACTTATATCTCAAGGTGGGTGGCGCATTTACGTTGTGGATGTCTATGGGCTCCAGTAACCACTTAACACCAGGTAGGCTGTCCAAACATCTAAGCAATAAAAAAAAAAAAAAAAAAAAATATCCTAATTAACTTAAATTACAACGCGCCTGATATAAAATATATGTAAACCAACAACATTCGATTATAAACGAAATAAACAAAATCGCAAGGCCAAAAAAGTAATTCCAACTTTATGTTTCTGCTCTTAATAGTACAATATATTTGGTATTTGTGGTCTGGGTATGTCCGTTCTTGTCTCGTATGTATTTTACGGTATCCATAATACAAAAGAAGCTCCTTAGCTCGAGGAAGATAAATGTAGAAGTCGATTTAGAAATAAATTGAACAAAAATGTGCACAATATGCAAGTGTCTGAAATGTCTGTCACAAACGTGTTGTTGGCGTCTATGTATTTGTTTTTTTCCCGCGCAATTCGGGCCTCCGTTTCAATACAGAGGCTCTACGTTTTGTGTAGCTTTGAAGTAGATAGAATAAATTTAATTGAAAGTAAGCGTATTTTATTTGTTGAGTTGATTGTAAAATCGATTAGTGATCTAACGTACTGACGCTAGTAAAAAAAAAAACTCGTTAAGACCTCCTATTTGGATTTGCTAAAAGCCCAATGAGAAGATATAGGACGTAATTTGCTCAGTCTAGTTATCATACTTCCGGCTATATAAAAACGCAAAAAAAGTTTTAAATTCCTCTGCGATGTTGAGACAAATGAATAATAAAAATGGCAAAAATTTAATGATGAAATTGTTTTGCATATATAATATCAATACACAACTAGCTCATATCACCTTTTTATTTAATAACTACCGGCCCGCTCCGGCTCCGCACGGGTCTTTAACAAAAATTTTATTTTTTTAAATAAAAGAACACTTATTGCGGCGTAACTATAATGGTTAGACTGTCGCGACACTCTTTGTAAATAATAATGTGTTTTACAAAGTCTTAGTTCATTATATTATTCCATCATCAATAGTTTTCGCAGGGCACGCGATGTAAAGAATATTTTAGGTAATTTTTTTACACCTTGGGTTACATTAATGGAGTTTTAGTAAAAATACCTTTTTTTTTTTCAAAAAAGATTATAGTCTATGCCACTCGGGAATAGTGTAGTTTCCAAACAGTGAAAGAATTTTTCAAATCGGTTCAGTGTTTTCGGAGCCTATTCAATTCAAACAAACAAACAAATCTTTCCTCTTTATAATATTAGTATAGAAGTGTAGATAAAACAGTAAACTTAGCATCCGGAATAAATTACTTAACTCGTTAAATTTAGTCGATAGAGAATTTAATAATTGAAAATTGCATCTCAAATAAAGTATGTTCAATTGAAGCGTTAAAACACGCAAAGTTTTTCAAATTTTCTCAGTAAGAAATTAAAAAAAAAATACTAAAAGTTTCCGCCGAGCGAATATTTCATCCCGGTGTGAGTTTCGAGAATTTTCCGCAAGAGTGCGCTCGCAACGATTGTAGGTGCACTCGCTGTCTCGTCATACAGAATGTACGTACGTATGTAGAATAACATCTAGATACTCGTAGAGGAAATTGTTACACAGTTCAGAAAAACTTCAGTCGGTTAACTAAATTTTGTAAACAAACTTTTCTCTTAGGAAAAGACTGACTGGAAAGGATTGTCTATATCCGTATTATATACCTCTATGGTGTTTTTTTGATTTATGAATAAAGAAGAGTAAACCAAGATTGTGTGTATAAAAAGCCATTCTGAATAAGAAATAAACTCAATAAACCTTCGTAGAAATCTCTGAGAGGTCATAAATCCATTAAACCTTTACAGTTAATTATCTTTTTATTTACCTTTTATATCTGAATGCTCACGGATATTAAAGTATACGAGAGTATAACTTTTACATTTGGCATGTGTGGTCCATAAGAATGTGGAGCTCGTAAAATAAATTTTAGAGCCGTTTACATAAAACTCAATTTACGTTTATATAGATTTTTCGAACATACAATGCGGTATTGAGTAGCGTTTTTTATGTTACACTTTCTGTGATAGCGTTTGATAAATCGACATTGATTCGGTTTGTAGAATGAAGATTTTATTTAAATATGATTTAATTATTTCTAAATCAATCTAATTGATAGACGGCAGAGACCACAATAGCTACACATGATTTCACGGACAGACAATGGTAACAGAATAAATAACTATTAATTATTATGAGTGCATATCAAATTGTAATATGTGTTTGTGTGAGTAAACGCATAAGATTAAACGTATTTGCCTAAAAAACAAACAGATTAAAACCGATTGGTAAATGAT
The DNA here is from genome assembly GCF_003987935.1 of Bombyx mandarina. The sequence continues at coordinate 344,420 of NW_021011527.1, read as the reverse complement.
TTCCCTGCTTTTGCCTGCTGTCACGAGACATATTCTTATACGGAGGAATACAAGCGCATTTCATAAATAAAGTGAACGGAAACTTGTTTATCATTATACTATGTGTTATAAAATTTACGTAATGACATAGGGGCTCTTCAGCTAATGTTAGTAATAGTACCAATATGGTACAAAATATTAATAAGCTGAACGTGTATGATATGTTACGTTGTACCGGTGGTAAGACCTCTTGTGAGTCTGCACGGGTAGGTACCACCACCCTACCTATTTCTGCCGTGAAGCAGTAATGCGTTTTGGTTTGCAGGGCGGAGCAGCCGTTGTAACTATACTGAGCCCTTAGAAATCATCTCAAAGTGGGTGTCGGCATTTACGTTGCAAATCGGCTTCGGTAACCACTTAACAACAGTTGTGCTGTGAGCTCGTCCACCCGTCTATGCAATAAAAAAAAGAATGGATTAGTTCCGGAAGTTAAGGGCTGTTTTATCTCTCAGAATAAATACATAAAATATTTATATGACATAATCATTTAAAATGAGCACGAACAATATGTGCTGATTCAAATAATTGTAGTGTTGTATTATCAATTAATTACAACAACACACACAACTACTTTTTGATTGAAATTACTGTTGCCTATTTATTCTGTAGCGCTCATTGGCGTATTTCGAATCGGGATTTTGTATTTCGAATTCGCGTGAAAGTTTAAAATTTTACTATTTCATACCGTCGCTAGCCGAGACGAAAATTAGTTTTTACTTTAATTATACTCGTAGTATTGAACAAGAGAAACAGAAAAATTCATTTTATGGTGGCGATAGGAATGTTAATAGCCCGCGCTGTTATTAAGTTCCTTATAAAAACTCAAAGAACTAAAGATCAGACATAAATGTATGCACATATATAGGTATAATCTTGGAACAAATAGAAGTTCCTAGCCTTAAGTCAAGTGTCACTTCCATGCAGTAGTCGTATCTGCTGTTGTTGGACTGACAGTCACTGGTTTTTATAGTTCAGACAGCGCAAGTGGATCATAGTTTGGATATTGGCAACAAAATATTAAAATAATACGAATGTTAATGTTTATAAACTGTAATAGTTAAAAACGTGTACAAATTCATCGAAAACTAGTTTGATTTTAATGATTTCCCAAAAATAAAAGAGTTCGCTCAATCGCACAATCAAAATATCATGCATTTGAAATTGAAGGGTAGGTAGTAATATTAATTCCGAAAATTTGATTGCTCTACAGTTTTAATAATATAATTATGAATATATGTAATGATATTATGTGTTATGTACAATAAAAACAACGAGATTAAACCGTGTCTAAGACTCACGAGAATAGATTAAAATAATTTAGGTAAAGTTATTTTGAGTTTGACCTCATGCCTTAAGGTGGGTCCGATAATCACTTTACACAAAGTGGATCGTGAGCTAGTTAAAACCAAGTAAAAAAGCACTATACCTTCAAAATAATTCAATCTGTCAGTTCAGAATCTGTTATTTGTTGGCAAATTCCATATACCTATCTGGTACCGGTTCGATTTCCGGTCGGGGTCCATATCTATTTTACGTATTTATTTTTTCAGATATCATCCGGCTCTCTCTACCGTGTTTTCTAAACGAGAGGTCTGAAATGAGTCCTCAGTGGCAATGAATTAGTTTTGCTTCTGGTATCATCTGTGATACCCGCGAATCGTGACCACTGACTTAGGCGGGTCGATTATCTGCCTCCTAAGCTATTGAAACCTTTCTGAAACATAATTAGTACTCTGTGTTCGAGTAAAGTATTTCTTCTTCTTCTTCTTCTTCTGAGTCGGTCTCTTCAGTGCTGAAGGTTGTGTCTAATTTGAAATATTGACCACTCAATGCACAATGCTTTCTCACGTCTTCCTGTCCTCGGCGGTTTTTATAGCCTCGGTTATTGCCAATGCCTCGGCCAATGCCTGCGTGCCAACCGTCTGCGTGATTTTCTCCCGTCAAACTGACCGACTACCATCGGTTTCTCTAAATTATCGGGACCTCTACGAGCGATGTGACTGAAGTACGTGAGAATACAGATACCGGCAGACTTGTGGCAATACAGAGCTCCTTCATAATGGATCAATCTGGAGTGCTGTCCATAGAATTCGCAACATCCACCTCCAACACCACATTTCAAAAGCGCCGATCTTTGCTCTCTCACTTCGTCTTATCGATTTGGATTGGTCATAAAGTATTTAGCGAAATCTGTTAAACAGGAGAAAACTTGAAACCTTATTTATATTTTTTATTGCTTAAATAGAGACAGATTACGGCTCATCTCGTGTTAATTGATCAGCGGAGCCCATGGGCATCAACAAAGTAAATGCCGTAAATGCAGTTTTTAAAGTACAACGACTGCCCCACCCATCAAACCGAACATTTCTGCTTCATAAGATGCCTTAACAAAGTTATTTATTGTGTTTTGTATATTAATATTAATGGCGCATTAAAAATACTGTTGTTTTTCATCTAATTACTACCAAGTACTTCCGTGACGTGATATTCTAATTTGACATAATATCCCTTTGTTTATGAAACTTATCTAAGTCGGTTATCCATCAGTGCCAGCACGACTTATTACTTATACATTCCCGGAACTAATCCGACGCAACGTGGCGCATAACTTTCGGTATTCTCATATTTAGTTTTTCTTTTGTTTTTCTCTGAAGTTTTCAAGTTTTCCATACAGATATTTTTAATGTATTGTATTTTTTTTTTATTGTTATAAATCAAAGAACATAACCCGAGATTTCAAATTGATGCTCATTGCAGCTCAAATGGCAAGCATTTTGATATTTGTTTCAATTTAAAATATTTTTGTGTTTCGGAAACTTTTCAGATTTCTTAGCTTACTTGTAAACTGTAAACGAATACGTGATTAGAACATATAACTACCCATAAAATTGTTAAATAGTTAAATATTATAATGCGTATATTTAATACTAGCGACCCAACCTCGCTTCGTTTCGGAAACATTACATTTTATTATTGATAGCTGAGCCCCGCGATGTTACCCGCGGCTATTGTCGTACCGCGGGAGACGCCGCGGGGCGAAGCTAGTCTAAAAAAAGTAGCCTAAGTTACTTGTTATATCATCAGCTACCTATCAGTGAAAATCCCGTCAAAATCGGTCCAGCCGTTCCAGAGATTAGTCAGAACAAACAGACAGACAGACAGACAAAAATTGTAAAAAAATGCTATTTTGGTGTATGTACCATATATATATTCATATGCATGTGGTAAAAATCTGTAATTTCAATATTACAAACAGACACTTCAATTTTATTTATTTGTATAGATTTGTGACAGTAGTTATATCGGTTAATAATTTAAAGGCATTTCGATGCTTATCACTGACACAGCAAATTCAAAGGGTCGGCCAACCGTTTCGCCAGTGAACCTTTAACTGTTTATTTAATTTCACATAATTTTGCGTTCGTAATCTTGAACGAAATCAAAGCAAGCACAATGTAAAGCATCAAGTAATCGTATTAAGATTTTATTTCTGAATTTCAAATACAAAAGTATACCGTTTCTGAACAAGAGCCTTATTTACTACGTTCCGAGATAAAATGATTACCCGTCGAACGCGCGCTCACTATAATATAAAAGGCTCGTAATTTTATTAGTACTCTATGAAAGGGCCTAATGCAAAACGGAAACGCTCCTCCCTTGAGACAAACTCAATTAATTCCCTTTAAACACGACTCGGTCCCAATAAAAGCCTTTAAAATTTTAAACACATTTCGTCTGAAGTAAACTTCGCGATACATTACCGGTCGGTAATGAGTTCCGACGCGGATTTTAACGTTGAATCGTCGATGGATATTAGTTTTGAGAGTTAGGGGTGTGTGCGCATGTCAGCTGCTAACTTGTTGGCTCGCGGAACGTTTTGAAGCGGCAGTGCGGCGCGGTGGCGCGAGCGAACGCGTGCTCCTCACTCTTTGAAACATTTCCGCACGGACGAGTTTCGGTAAACGAATTTTCCGCGTTCTTTTCTTTTTTTAAAGTTTGAGAACCATCGTTCGTTTATTTTTTTGTATAATAGTATTTCGTTAGATACTTTCATAGCGGATTCATAATTTATTTTATTATTTATTATTGTGTAAAAAAATATTTTCTTTTAAAAATGAAGCTGTTCATCCTAAAAATATATTTAGTTACAAATTGCTTGCGCGACGTTTTAAACTCGGTTAAATATATTTTTTGAAAAAGTGAAAATTACATAAACTTTAAAAGTTCGAATGAAACTCTCGTATAAGTACTGCAACACTTGATGTGTTGAGATGGCATCGCTAATCATCGTTTGGGCCGTGCTGGCGTTGCCGTTGGCAACGGGCCATCTCAACGTTCTCATCAGTCAAGCCGAAGTAATGAAGCTCTTAGGTAAGATTCAATTTAATTACAAACTATTTCATTAGCTAGTCCGTGAGCACTCGTTAACTATAGCGACTTTGATATGCATGTGAGGCGGTTAAATATAATAATTATTGTGTTCCTGCTTGCTTGTATATAATTTGCTAGTAATAGTTATTAATAATTATTATTAAAGTAGCTGTTTTTAATTAGAACTAACATTTAGTACACACTCTCTTCGGTTTTCGTCAGTAAATTATAATTGACATTTGCGTTTACCTCAAGAATTTTTATAGCAAATTTGATGACGGTAGTCAGCACATTAAAAGACGCAAAAAATGTAAATTTTTCGAAAGATCCGAAATTTAAAATGAAAATAATAAACGTGAGATTAAACCGTAAAAGAAGTTAGGATAAAGGCCAATATTTATGCTTCTTGTCGTAATCAATATTATATAACTAATATATCATACTTGATTTTCTGGAATGTTCGTAATCAACCCTATATTCCCGCATATATTATATAATTACTATCGATAATAGAAGTTATCTATGGTAGAGCGTATTATGCGGTAAGGAAATGGCATGCCTAGTTCGACCACGAATCGCTTAGGCATTTGGACATGACGGATGGGGCAGCCGTTGCGCGTTATGAGACTTCGAACTTACGCTTCTAGATGGGTGACCGTCTTGGCGCTACCGTTGATACGGGCTCAAGTAATCACTTTAATACCAGAAGAGCTGTGAGCTGGCTTGTTCATCTATATNGAGCGTATTGTGCGGTAAGGAAATGGCATGCCTAGTTCGACCACGAATCGCTTAGGCATTTGGACATGACGGATGGGGCAGCCGTTGCGCGTTATGAGACTTCGAACTTACGCTTCTAGATGGGTGACCGTCTTGGCGCTACCGTTGATACGGGCTCAAGTAATCACTTTAATACCAGAAGAGCTGTGAGCTGGCTTGTTCATCTATATTGGTTTCTTCTTTAACTGCCTCATCATTGTTTAGCTGATCATTAAATTCAGCATATTTATTTGCTTGTAGTAAACAGTTTCTGTTGCTGACATCGAAAACTAATGAACCTCTGGAATAATAAGAAAGTGTAAGAAGCTATTTAATGTTAAAATGGTCTTTAAGCACGCATCCAATTTGTTTCCTACCGTTAGTTACGTAGGTACTTCTCGGATATTTTGCAAGTATTTTTTTATTGCTTAGATGGGTGGACGAGCTCACAGCCCACCTGGTGTTAAGTTGTTACTGGAACCCATAGACATCTACAACGTAAATGCGCCACACGCCTTGAAATAGAAGTACTAAGGTCTCAGTATAGTTACAACTACAACGGCTGCCCCATCCTTCAAACCGAAACGCATTACTGCTTCACGGCAGAAATAGGCAGGGTGGTGGTACCTACCCGTGCGGACTTACAAGAGGTCTTACCATCAGTAAAATATTCGTTTGCCTACATAATTATTGTCGCACTAGTAGGACCGCTTGTGCGCCCGCACAGTAAGGTCTGTCTACCACCCTGTCTATTAGTGTCACAGTTCGATGGGTGGAATAGTCATTATACTGTACATTTAAGATATGGAAACTCAAGATAGATGGCATTAACGTTGTTAATGTCTATGTGTTTCAGTAACCACTTATTACCTATCCGTGCGGACTCACAAGGTCCTACCACCAGTATTTAAACATGTCTGAGCTATTTTTTACATCATATAGTAGATATAGTCGCAGCTTCCCTTTGATTGCTATGATTGTAATCTAGCAAGGTTAGAAAGATATCGGTTGAGGCTTTTCCAAAATCCTCGAGAGCCTGTATCCTGTTTCAACATAATTTTAGTGTGTTTTGGTACAAACATTAAGAAACAGCAAAATGTTGATATTTTGGTTTCTTATTAAATTTGACACAACAAGGCAGGAAACTACGCACTTCTGTTTACTGGCAAGTCATATCTTTGACACTATCAAAACATTTTCGATTTACCGTGGGCTGAATCTGCAGCGACCCTCAGCTGCCCGAGATCAAAAAATGTAATTATCTACCCCCGATCTACCCTCAACCATTTATATTTGTTCTACAAATTCGACGTGTTTCATACGCAATCGGAAAGGGTCCATTGTATGAGACGATCTTCGTATACGTGATTTTTAACGTACTACTAAACAATACCAGCTTTTATTTTGTATATTTTTTTTCTAAATATATTATTTAATTCTATTATTTATAAATATATTTACTGATGGTAGGACCTCTTGTGAGCCCGCACGGGTAGGTACCACCACCCCGCCTATTTCTGCCGTGAAGCAGTAATGCGTTTAGGTTTGAAGGGTGGGGTAGGCGTTGTAACTATACTGTGACCTTAGAACTTATATCTCAAGGTGGGTGGCGCATTTACGTTCTAGATGTCCATGGGCTCCAGTAATCACTTAACACCAGATGGGCTGTGATCTCGTCCACCAATCAAAGCACTATAAAAAAAATGTTTTTATAAAACATTTCTCTGGAGCATTTTGTTTTAGAAAATATCAAAAAANAAGGGTGGGGTAGGCGTTGTAACTATACTGTGACCTTAGAACTTATATCTCAAGGTGGGTGGCGCATTTACGTTCTAGATGTCCATGGGCTCCAGTAATCACTTAACACCAGATGGGCTGTGATCTCGTCCACCAATCAAAGCACTATAAAAAAAATGTTTTTATAAAACATTTCTCTGGAGCATTTTGTTTTAGAAAATATCAAAAAAAATAAACAAGAACAGATTATTTTGATCCATATTTTTTCAGTCGAAGTACGTTCTTGTTCGAATTTAAACAAGACGAAATTTTGCGTTTCAGATAGTTTCAGGAACCGATAGACATTATAAAGTAAATGTCACCGGCCCTTTACGAATTAAAGAAATGCGAAATAAAATATTTTCTTAATAATTATCGTCTACGGTACAACAATGGAAACTAGCTACGAGCCATCACACACACCAAATAGTTTATTACTTCAGGGAGCTAGCGACGTCAGACCATCCAAATACGAATCTTATTAGAGATAAAAGAAACTTGTCGCTGTGCAATGCATTCATTCCAATGACACACGATTGAGTCATAAAGCAACATGTCACAAGATAAATGTAAATAAAGATAATGCCTAATATACGACAATCGTAGTAATATTTTCAAATTATTATGTGAGATGTTCGTTGCCATTTTTTATACTTTATTGTGCTCTTTACATTAAATATGGTGTTAACCATTAAAAGCCTGAAGTGTCGTTGAAAGTCAAAGGGTGGAGTTTTTTTGTTGGAATTTAAATGAAAATAGTAGGGACAAGAAAGAAAGAGAGGGAGTAAGTAACTTTATGTAACGAACGCTCGTGATATCTGGTAGTAGCATTACCTAAAACCACTGCGTTTCTCTATAGTGCATCTGTAGAGATTTTTCTCTGTTTAGTGTAAGGCATTTAAAAAAAATGGAATAACAGAAGTTTGTAAGAGTTGTGTCAGGCACATAAGTCTACCTTGTGATTTTCCTATGCAAATTAAATGGCTTGTCACGACTGATATGAACTGACCGGGAAATGCCTTAAGATGCTGTCGGTTAGTCCTAAACTTGTTTGAGGCTGCTAGATTGGTAGGCTGTGAGCTCGTTCGAGAGATGGCTGTCAATACGATTTAAAAAGTCTAAATAGATTCATGTAGGTTTCAATCATAGGGAATTTTACTGTCCTACCACTGATATTTCCCACTTTTCCCGCCCCCGGAGTAGAGTTCATCTATACTACCTGGAGCCATTACGTTCACCCACAGTGCATCCGGCTTTGATGGGCGACGGTAACCTTTCACCATCAGGTGGGCCGTATGTTCGTATGCCTGCAAGGGCAGTAAAAAAATTAAAAAAACATATCAATATAAATATTAGGACCCTATGAACCTATCGTTTAGCATACAGTAAATTAAAGTAATTGTATTATAAATGATTTATTTCTATCAATCAATATATGCACCCATGTTAGCGGTGCATCGAGTGGCTATTTTTCAATGTCCTTTCTGATGAAGATAGGTGTGCCAACTAATTCTTCAAAGGCATTTCGTTGGTGTCCCTCGGATATTATTTTTTTTCCCAGCCAAGAAGTCGTCTTAACTTAGGAAAAAGTAAAAGTTTTCCGGCGCAAGACTTGGTAAGTATGGTGAATGACGCAAAACTTCCAACCCCCTAGCTCTTGTGGCTTAAAGACACTCTGTTCTGTCATATATAGTCGAGCGTTGTCGCCTAGGAACAGTGTAACGAGCGATTAACAATGGGTGATCCGAGCATCAGCATCGTTGTGTCCAGTTCTTCACAGTGGACATCCGTAGTAATGCTGGTGCCGTTTGGTAAGAAGTTGTAACGAATAATACCGGCACTAGACCACGAAACGGTCATCATGACTTTTTAGAGGTAAGTTTTGTTTTGGGACTCTGCCTAGATGCTGAACCAGAGCCTAATCAACATCATTACCGCTTACGATTTTCAAAAACTCCAGTTTTCATTGCAGGTAACAATTTGGATTAAAAATTCCTTGGTTTCTGTGTATATTAAAAAAACGCAAGGCACACTTCAATGCGTTCATTGCGCTGGTAATAGTTTAGTTCATGCGGCACCCACTCATGAAGATTTTTACTTTGCCACTATACATTTAGAAATTTTAGGCTGGTACCTCACCAGATCTACTGCGAGGCTGTCCACACCTTTGGTGCAATAAAAAAACCAGTTCAGTATAGGTTGCTCCAAGGGTTCACAAATAGAAGGATGAATTGCGCCAAATTAGGCCATTTGCCCAAAAGTTCCGGTTTTCAGTACTACTTTATATATCAGGCAACGCCCATCTTGATAAAACCTTCATTTCTAGAAATTCGTTAGAGTTATTCGTTTTAGAGGTTATTATGCGATCACTCTTTCTTGGATCTAATTAATGTTTAGAACTATAATCAAGGCTTGGAAATAAAAATGTAGAAGTTTTTAGATAATTTTTTCTAAATTAAAAATGTCTGCCTTTTTACAATCAGATAATTCATTTAAATAAAGATTACATATTTAGTTACTTGCTCAGAGATATAGATAAAAGGAAATTAAATAAATAATTACATGAAAAAGTACAACTCAAATGCACGTTACAATTTAAAAGTTGCAACTCCTTTTTGAACTCATTCGATACAAAAAATTAGTTACAAAAATAAAACCTTCATTTAAAAACTCCGATAAATCATTCAAATGACAAATGACAGTGGCATGTGTCAAAAATAATAGAGTGCAACGACATCTGTGAACGGGGGAATTAATGATAGTTCAAACATCAATTTAGGCGGTGTCTTATCGCATCGTGGCAGTATAGGGGTGCCCACTACTTACAATATGGCGACTTAACTGTGGACACATTTTTGGCTTAGTGGTTAGTTTTTATTTGAGATATTATTAAAGAAATAAGAAAAACCAAATTATGGTATGAAGGAATTAAATAAAAGAAAATTCTAATGGGTGGTTATATTTTTTTTTTCTTTTTCTTAGATGGATGGACGAGCTCACAGCCCACCTGGTCTTAAGTGGTTACTGGAGCCCAGAGACATCTACAACGCAAGTGCACCACCCACCTTGAGATATAAGTTCTAAGGTCTCAAGTATACTTACAACGGTGCTTGAAGGGTGAAGCCGAAACGCATTACTGCTTCACGGCAGAAATAGGCAGGGTGGTGGTACCTGCCCGCGCGGACTCTCGAGAGGGTCCTTCCACCAGTATGAGCTTAATAAAGTTATTTTCTAGATTAATCAAACCCTTGTTGGCTCTTGTTTGATTTGACTTCAATTCGATCGCTACCAAATACTTCATAGAATCACTTTACTATACCAATTTGACGATTTCCTGAGAATTTCATCGAAATTGATCCAGCCGATTCGGAGTTTTTACAGAATAAACAATACAAACATTTATTGACTTTTGTATCTATACATCGACGGCTAAATCTAAAATTAGTTTTTTTTTATTGTACTGTAAGTTAATAAATAAGCATACGATCCATTTGATGGTGAGTGTTCACCAATGCTCATCGAAGCCGACAATGCCAGAGGCACAGCCAAGCCGCTGTCAACGAAACTGTTACTTTACCTACTGTGTTGAATGCGAAAATAGCCAAATGCCATGCCATATCATTGTCGATAGCGATCAGATGCTACGGATCGCTAAAAAACGTTTGTTACAAATATATTGGGATTACGTTAGCCATCTTGGCTAATTTTTTGCTGCGAATCAGTCATGCGTTCTGTTTTGAAAGATGGGACTGTGCTTGTAAAATGCATTATGAGATTTCGGTCACATATCTTAAGGTTGAGATTGAGTTGTCTACGAACAAAAAATATCTAAATAATTATTTTTTATTAGACACAACATTATGTTCAGCCTAAAATTTCAGCTGAAACTAAACTGCCTAGCAGCCGATTACTACTGTAGTTACATTGTAAAACAAAGTGGACCGGAAATTATGACATGCGTTTCATATTAAAGAAGTTCACCCTCCGACATTAGGAAACAGCCCACTTGTTGATGGACGTAGCCGAGGAAACTAACCGTGAATTAGAAATAATTCTCGGTCAAACGTAATTATTATATTATGAATTGTAATTGAGCCTTGTTTAAAGCTTAAAATGGGTTGATTGAATTGTAAGCTTTGCACTCGAATGTCAGCAGAGGAAAAAAATAATTTGCAATAGTAATTGTTCGTTCCAATTTTGAAATCATTCTTGATGAACAGGATGTCCTCAATTTTTTGTAAGCACCGTATCATACAGCCATCTTTCCTGGTAGAAGTTTTGTTTAAATTTATTAAATTTTCAATAAATTTGGTGTCATCCCAAAAATGTTGTAATTTTTTAATTTGTAAATCAGTCAATTGTTCTAAATCGATCCTCATATATCATCATCATCATCATTTCAGCCTATCGCCGTCCACTGCTGAACATAGGCCTCTCCAATAGATTTCCAGTGCGACCGGTCCATTGCCACCTGCATCCAACGAGACCCAGCGCTTTTTACTAGGTCGTCGGTCCATCTAGTAGGTGGCCGTCCCACACTGCGTTTGCCAGTACGTGGTCGCCACTCCAGGATCTTTCTGNACAAAACTTTAGCGCACAAAAATGGACTCCGAGACGCAAATCGCAAGCGACCAACGGATCGGCACGTCCGCACTACCGAATTGTACGCACGATGTATTCACGGTCACTACACTGTCGAGCACAACTGTGAGTTCAGAGACGCAGCTCGCAAGCGGGCCACGGATCGGAAAGCACGTCCGCGCACGACCGAGTCGTGAGCGAGAATGTGTTACAATTTAAAAGTTGCAACTCCTTTTTGAACTAACTCGATACAAAAAAATTAGTTACGAAAATAAAACCTTCATTTAAAAACTCCGATAAATCATTCACATGACAAATGACAGTGGCATGTGTCAAAAATAATAGAGTGCAACGACATCTGTGAACGGGGGAATTAATGATAGTTCAAACATCAATTTAGGCGGTGTCTTATCGCATCGTGGCAGTGTAGGGGTGCCCACTACTTACAATATGGCGACTTAACTGTGGACACATTTTTGGCTTAGTGGTTAGTTTCTATTTGAGATATTATTAAAGAAATAAGAAAAACCAAATTATGATATTAAGGAATTAAATAAAAGAAAATTCTAATGGGTGGTTATATTTTTTTTTTTTTTTCTTAGATGGATGGACGAGCTCACAGCCCACCTGGTTAAGTGGTTACTGGAGCCCAGAGACATCTACAACGCAAATGCGCCTTGAGATATAGGTCCTAAGATCTCAGTATAATTACAACGGCTGCCCCACCCTTCAAACCGAAGCGCATTACTGCTTCACGGCAGAAATAGGCAGGGTGGTGGTACCTGCCCGCGCGGACTCTCGAGAGGGTCCTTCCACCAGTATGAGCTTAATAAAGTTATTTTCTAGATTAATCCAACCCTTGTTGACTCTTGTTTGATTTGACTTCAATTCGATCGCTACCAAATACTTCATAGAATCACTTTACTATACCAATTTGATGATTTCCTGAGAATTTCATCGAAATTGATCCAGCCGTTTCGGAGTTTTCACATAACATATAATACAAACATTCATTGACTTTTGTATCTATAGATTGACGACTAGTTCTAAAATTAGATTTTTTTTGATTGTACTGTAAGTTAATAAATAAGCATACGATCCATTTGATGGTGAGTATTCACCAACGCTCATCGAAGTGCACAATGCCAAAGGCATAACCAAGCCGCTGTCAACTAAACTGTTAATTTACTTTGGTGAATGCCAAAATAGCCAAATGCCATGCCATATCATTGTTCATAGCGATCAGATGCTACGGATCGCCAAAAAACGTTTATTACAAATATATTGGGATTACGTTAGCCATGTTGGCTAATTATTTTGCGAATTGCGAATCAGTCATGCGTTATGTTTTGAAAGATGGGACAGTGCTTGTAAAATGCATTATGAGACTTCGGTCATATATCTTAAGGTTGAGATTGAGTTGTCTACGAACAAAAAATATCTAAATATTTTTTTTTTTATTAGACACAACATTATGTTCAGCCTAAAATTTTAGCTGAAACTAAATTGCCTAGCAGTCAATTACTACTGTAGCTACATAGTAAAACTTCCAAAGTGGACGGGAAATTATGACATGCGTTTCATATTAAAGAAGTTCACCCTCCGACATTAGGAAACAGCCCACTTGTTGATGGACGTAGCTGAGGAAACTAACCGTGAATTAGAAATGATTCTCGGTCAAACGTAATTATTATATTATGAATTGTAATTAAGCCTTGTTTAAAGCTTAAAATGGGTTGATTGAATTGTAAGCTATGCACTCGAATGACAGCAGAGGAAACATTAATTTGCAATAGTAATTGTTCGTTCTAATTTTGAAATCATTCTTGATGAACAGGATGTCCTCAATTTTTTTAAAGCACCGTATCATACAGACATCTTTCCTGGTAGAAGTTTTGTTTATTGAATTTTCAATAAATTTGGTGTCATCCCAAAAATGTTGTTAATTTATTAATTTATAAATCAGTTAATTATTCTAAATCGATCCTCATATAACATGTATATATTCTTTTCTGATTCTCTAACGTATATAAAAAAATTCATGATTGTTTGAATACTTAAGACGGGAAAACGAAAGAATGTATAATACTTCTTCTATAAATTTATAAAGTGTAAATATCAGAAATGACGATTAGGTTAAATGAAAGAATGACGTGATTAAGCTCTGAAATAATTTTCAGTCATTAGGCAAGAGCCCAGAAAAAAATAATTAAAAATATTATAGAAACATATCCGCACTGTGTATTCAGACACGAACTAACTAATAATCGTTGGCGGTAATTTGTTTCGAGTCGTATTACTTTTTAATTGGACCGGTTTTCGCCTGTCATTTCTCACCGCCGGTTCCGGTACGCTTCGGCAGTACATCACGACGTATGATGAAGTGGGTGCGTAAAACATACAAATTAGCTCAAGTCAATGTTAGTTATGGCATGGATCGTGTTACCCGATCTTTTAACTGATGTAGTTTGTAGAGTCGATTTTTCGGTGTTTCGTTTCTATTGACTATTCAGTTTGATAAGAGATTATGGTGTTTATAGACGTCCGAAAATGGAGATGGGCTGGACATATGCTACGCCACCCCACTAACAAATGGAGTAAGCAAGTCACCCTCTGGCAACCAAGAGACGGCAAACGAAGTAGGGGTCGTCAAATCAGGAGATGGGAAGATGACTTGAAGCAGACAGCGGGACCATTCTGGCTGAGAGTAGCAAGGGATAGGACCCATTGAAAGGCATTGGAGGAGGCCTATGCCAAAAGGCACACCGAACTTAGGGACCTCTTGTAACCCTATGTTTAGGAATAAAAAGGCTATTATATTATGAGAGAGATTCGGTTTTAATGTATAAGTTTAATCTGTCAAAAACGATATATTTGCAAGGAACCTTCGATCAACAATAGTAACTAGATTTCGGGTCGGCGCAAAAATCCGTCTCGTTAAATAACAGCGCACTTGAAATGTGAGCTCTTATTTTGTTTAGTTCACTTCAGACACAGCCAATGTCAACCCGTCTCACAATGCCGCAGTGTGTATTCAAAAGTTGCAAAAAATGCCCGAAAAAGCAATTTAACGGCCGGAGTATCTTACTTTCGGTAAGTACATGAAGTATACGTTATATTTTAAGCTTTAAACTAATAAATAATATTAAATTTTAAACAAAATTACCGATTTTTAACCACCGCTACAAATGTTGGCCAAGGCTCGCCAACACTTGGACAAAATTTTTGTTCAACAGAAAAGTAAATGCATGGAGTAGATTTGTGTTGTAATAATTTTTAAAAATTTGTTAGCAGTACTTCAAAATTGGTTAGTTAAAATTGGTTAATTCTGCTTTTGCGTCTGTTTGTTGGATTCTGATTGGATACTTAGCTTTCCTTTTTTATTTTAGCTTTCCTAGCAATCACGTGTGCAGAATGGATCTCGGTTGTCGCCAGAGAAAGAAGAGATTACTTTTATAAGCCAGCTAAGAACTCCACTCATTGACACTGGACATCTTTGCCTTCCGTGTTCACGGCTACTGAAACGTGGCCGAAGCATTGTAATAAAAATATCGCGCTTAAAACCGTTTAAACGTTGTTTTATTATATGTACTAGTCGCGAAAACATAAAAATATACTATAAAAATATTTATTACACAAAACGTAATGCTAATAAAATAATAAGTAATGTATAGATATCAACAAGTATAAATCCTCAAAACATAAAAAGTAAACAACTAAACTTTTACTTTTATTCATATAATAAATTATTTTAGTGTTCAACGCGACTCCATTACCTCCTGTAGTAAATAGAAATTGAAATTTCAAGAAGCAAAAATAAATAAAACAAAACGATGTTAGTTCTCAAAGCTATAACGGAAAAAATTACTTTATTTGTTGATGCATAAGATTCATTTAACATTAAAGGTTGTTTAACATATGCCTTTTCATTTGTAAGTGACAGGAGTAATTTATTGCTTTGTGACGAATGATCGTAAGTATTAGATAATGTTTTGGAGATTTGGAACTTTATTACTAAGTGGCATAGTTGTAATTAGTTTGAACATAAAACTGTTTCAAAACTTTTTTCTCCGTTTGTTGTAAACCAACGTAGCTATGTATGCGTATATTCACGCGGACAGTTTTTGCTTCGATTTTGTACGTGTCCCTTTATCTAGTTACAATTGTTGATCGAAGCAAGGAACGCACAAATATTTTCTTAATATGTTTAGCCGATGCCAAACTTTTTTTTATTGCTTATATGGGTCGACCACCTCACAGCCCACCTGGTGTTAAGTGGTTAATGGAGCCCATAGATATCTACAACGTAAATACGCCACCCATCTTGAGATATAAGTTCTAAGGTCTCAGTATAGTTACAACGGCTGCCCCACCCTTCAAACCGAAACGCTTTACTGCTTCACGGCAGAAATATCACCAGTGAGAAGTCTTGATTTGAATTAAATCCAATTTTTTGATCTAGCTCCTGATTTGATGTATTGATTTTTTATGTAACGCGCAAAGGTTCTGTCACTGGTTAGTATATCATTATCTCCATGAGCCCTGAGGCTCAAGTTTATATTGTATCGCGTTAAAGATTTGCCACTCTTGAAACCAGAACTCAAGTGTACTTCGCGTTAGGAACAGGTAAGATGTTACTGGTTACCTACTAGATGTTACATGCGGACTACAATACACCTACACCTTATATTATCAGAATGTACACAAATTTATACTTTTTCCCGTTCTCATATCCGTATCTCATGGAAATTTGCTATAAAATCACCGAATTATACGCGGAGAATTAAATTTCAAAATTCTCCATTGACACAAGTACTGGGCGCAAGATAAATTCCATTTATAATTTACGATTACATATAATTTGAACGATACCTTATTAATTCCCACTAAAGTCTACTTACTCCAATGATTTTTTATACAACAGATATGTTATCTTCATAGTAACTGACTCTTCAAATCTGAGCGCGCCATATATATCTACATACCGACCGATATAGTGCACACACATGTTGACAAGTAGCATTAATGAAAAGTACAAAAGATGGGATAAGCGCGTGAGTAAAAAAGATAGCTATAATTGGAACGATTGCAATTGTTATATTATTATTGCATTTGTTTAGATACGACTAGCGACCCGCCCTCGCTTCGCTTCGGAAACATTAAAACACACATGAAACCAAAAAAATAAATATAAAAAAAAAAAAGTAGCCTATGTTCATCAGGGACAATGTCGGCTTCTAATGGAAAAAGAATTTTTCAAATCGGTCCAGTAGTTTCGGAGCCTATTCGAAACAAACAAACAAATCTTTCCTCTTTATAATATTAGTATAGATAGTATAGATATAGACTAAAGACGAAACGTCCCAATTGGCCTGTTTTCGAGTCTTCACTTGACGTGCGCTTGAAACATATCTGCTTCTTTTTACATATCAAATATCATTGACTTACTCGCTTATTTTATCCACATACGAACAAAGCCACAATAAAATGATATCGTTAAGTACTAGGTACGCTATATTTCAGCGTTTATCATTTTTGGCCGAGCACCTCCCACATGGAAAATACGACTGGATGTGCGTGTTATTATTACCATTTTGTGTTTTCACTAAATTTACGATTGCTCTCGGGTTTCATTTTGTTTTACAACGACGTTAAGCGATACAATCTTTGTGAATGTGACAATTGGAATGAAGCGCGGTTTTGTTTTTGAAATAAGAAAGAAGATGAAAGGTTTTTAGAAAAAAAAAATTTAAAAGAGAAGTTTTGCTTTTATTAAATGAGTTTTAATGCTTTAGGTTGCATAGACATGCTAACTGTTTTTTTTTCCTAGTTTTATCTAGTATTTTGATAATATTATTTGTGGCATACTATTGCTCTTTGTAGTACATTATTTACCTTTATATCCTACTGTATGCTTCATTAACAATTATTTTTTTAATTACTCGTGGAAATTCATAATTGTCCATTGTTGTCTACTGATTGTTTTCGTATATTTAAATTACCCTTTCCTTATTATTAGCTTCTCAACAAGTTGAATATAGCGTGAATACCATTCTTTTAAAATCCATAATAAACGTTTTCGAGGTCTCTGGTGTTGAGCGGATCTCAGAGTTATTATAATCTGAATGCCACCAACCCTCTTGAGACTGCCGTGGTACGCCTATGGAGCAGCTAACAGTTTCTCCAAATAATTTTATCATGTATTCAAGGTGATGTGTTAGCGGACGACTCGCAAGACAAATGAGCGTCGTGTGAAAAAAATCAAACATGCAAAATTTGTAATATGTCAACATCATACGATGTGTGTTAAAAAAAAATGTGTAAAGAAAAAACCTCTTTAGTTTTAAAAGTATTTTTCTTAAACTATTTAACACACCTGTAATTTAATGAATAGAGTAGTTCAATCTTGCATAGTATAATAATATTGTTTAAAATATTAATTTACATACAAATATTAAGGATTTTAAATCTTGTTTTTGTATCTTTATAACAGAAAACGCAGTTAAGTCTTTTATTGTCTGGAATATTTGAAATAATTGTGGTAGCACCTCTTGTGAGTCCGCGCGGTTAGGTACCACCATCCTGCCTATTTCTGCCGTGAAGCAGTAATGCATTTCGTCTTGAAGGGTGGGGCAGCCGTTGTAACTATACTTGAGACCTTAGAACTTATATCTCAAGGTGGGTGGTGCACTTACGTTGTAGATGTCTATGGGCTGTAAGCTCGTCCACCCATCTAAGCAATAAAAAGAAACTAATAATAGTCCTACATATATTATGTACTACAGTTTAAAATAGCAAAACAATGTATCCTTCGTAAACAGCTATTGTCGATTCCGTATACAATATAAATGATGGGAATCGCGTGGCATGCAGCAGGACAGGCCATTTGTCAGCGCGTCCTAGCCAATTACTATTTTACAGACTGAACACTGAAAATTACATGTCTAACCAATATTGTCTTCGGCTTTCCTGCAAGCCTGTAAATGATACATAGTCCACGATACGCTGCTATTTTCATTATCTGTAATTATAGTTTACAATGTGTTAAGACTAAGTATAAACGTAGCTTTGTTTCGATTCGATTTATGTTCGTTATAATAACAACACGGCAAACTGTTCTTAGTCGAAGTCAACGCTAAAGTTTTTTTGTTTAGAAATGAATAAACAAGATATCCTGAACTTCATCTTAAGATATTCTTCAATGAAGTTTTCACGAAAGACGGTTCGCATTTGTTAACTGTATAATATTATTATTATTTTTATATATTATACGTGAATAATATTATTATAATTTGCGTAATTACTGGTGGTAGGATCTCTTGCATGGGTAACTCGTTGTAACTATACTTGAGACCTTAAAACTTATATCTTTAGGTGGATGGCGCATTTACGTTGTTGATGTCTATGGGCTCCAGCAACCACTTAACACCAGATGGGCCGTGAGCTAATCTAACCATCTAAGCAATAAAAATAATATCTACATGGATCTATTGGGATTACCCAAGACTCCTAAATATCTTTGTTTAACTTAAAATCTAGAATAATTCCTAGTCCTATTATTAATATTATCGGGTATTTACTTAAACATATACTCCTCTAGAAATATCTGGTAATCTCTAAGAGGCGGTAGTTGCATATTATGTATAGAATAATTCAGTAGGAAATTTTATCAGCGATTTGAAATTGTAGTGCAAGTTCAAAACCTGGATCTCTTCTGAATTTGCACTGCGTATTACGAACTCGGCGGCCATCAAATTATTCTTTTTTTTTTTATCCTACCTAAGCTGGTAGCCTTGAGAGGCTATTCCAGCGTAACCTTAACTAGTAGGTGAGCTCACGGGGCTCAAACCAACGACGTTGCTAACACGAACCCTAGCAAGAGCCGTGCTTCGCAGAATCTACCACTGGATCGGAAACGCGACCCACTGAGAAGATCCGGCGAGAAACTCAGTGGGCTGTGTCTGAGGGTTAATTTACTCGTCGAGCCCTTCGTCGCAAGCGACGGGTTCCACGAGAGCGGTGACCGGTGCTTGAAGTGCCTAAAAGCACCGTTAGTGGATCGGGAGGATCCGAAATGACGTGTTTTGGGCGACGTCGACTGCTTTCCATTTTTTCCGCAGGATCGGGAATGTCAAATTATTCCAAATGAAGTTTTTATTATGTACGTTGCCTTTATGGTTTCTTTCGATAGAAGCTGGCGTTCAATGACGTTGCAGACTCCCATTAAGTTTATGGCCGACGCTTGTAGACACGTAAGCTGTTTAAGCGCATCTGCGCCATTAAACTACGTAAAACATAAAGTAGACTGGTCGGTACCGGAGACAATTTTTATTATTCTTCAAATAAAAAGAGCTGACCGTTTCTATTTAAATATATTTTCAAATATAGTTAGTCGAAGTTAAAGATTGCATTATGCATTGGTCTACTTGAAATCATCGTGGTTCAAGATGCATTCGTATCGAGTCATGCGACTGTGCCGGTGTTTGAATCCCGCATGAAGGTACCAATTTTTCTAATAAACTAACGTGTGTAATAAAAATCAAACTCACAAAAATAATAATTTACGTAGTTACCGGTGGTACGGCGCGGCGTCTTGAGAGCCCGCTCGGGTAAGATACCAAACACATCCTGCCTATTTGTGCCGTGTAATGCGTTTCAGTTTGAAGGGTTGTTCTGTAAAAACGGATACTTAGAAATTATGTTTGTATGTCTCAAGATGGGTAGCGGCATTGACGTGATTGCTGTCTATGTGTTCCTGTGACCACTTAACATCAGGTTGGCCCTATAATCGTCCACCAAACTTAAGAATAAAAAAGTCAAAAGCCTGCTCCCCTATGTGGTACCATTGTAGGTTGTGTGGTAGTATTGTTGTTATGCGTGTGTGTGTGTGGTGGTGATTATAGGACATAGTTTTTTTTTTATTGCTCTGATAGGTATACGAGGTCACAGCCCACCTGGTGTTAAGTGGTTACTGGAGCCCATAGACATCTACAACGTAAATGCGCCACCCACTTTGAGATATAAGTTCTAAGATCTCAGTATAGTTACAACGGCTTTCCAGCCTTCAAACCGAAACGCATTACTGCTTCACGACAGAAATAGACAGGGCGGTGGTAACTACCCGCGCGGACGCACAAGAGGTCCTACCACCAGTAAAAGAAAATAGATGAGGCAAAACATCAGGAATGTCATGAGTATTGACGTGATACCGAAACTAATACGAACAAAAACGGAACAAATACACAATTTTTCCGCTCGGTCTGTCAATGAAACAATATTTCGTATTCGAGAAAACATTATTTTCGGCCACTTGTTGCGGCGACGGCTGTGCGTACGTGCGGAATCTTATGACAGGGTCGCATTCTAAGTTATTGGAGATACTTTTTATATGCTGCCAAACTTACCTTAGTGCGGCTTTGTTCGCAAGAACTAACAACAAGAACATGGCCTTCTTCAAACGAGGCTTCTGAAAGTACTTAACGGTAGGCCTCAACTTTGGTCTGTCCCTGGTATTGCTTACGTCCATGGGCGAAGAAACCACCCATCACTAAGTGAGCCGTATGCTCGTCTGCCTACAAGAGTAATAAAAAACAAAACACATTTTTATCTAATAAGTAAGTAAATAATAAATGTTCTCACGAATCTCCTTTTTTTATTGCTTAGATTGGTTGACGAGCTCACAGCCCACCTGGTGTTAAGTGGTTACTCGAGCCCAGCCCATAGATATTTACAACGTAAATGCGCCATCCACCTTGAGATATAAGTTTTAAGGTCCCAAGTATAGTTTTAACAGCTGCCCCACCCTTCAAACCGAAACGCATTACAGCTTCACGATATAAATCGGCAGGGTGGTGCTACCTACCCGTGCGGACTCACAAGAGGTCCTACCATCAGTAATTACGCAAATTATAATTTTGCGGATTTTGATTTTTATTACGCGTTGTTATTCCTTCACCGTGGAAGACATTCGCGTACATTTGTTATGTACGAATTTCATAAGAAAAATTGGTACCTGCCTGGGATTGGAACACCAATTCTTTCCCAAATCCGTCCCTTTGAAGAACTCTGAAATAATGTCATTGTTGTCCCTAAAGGCCGTCCGCTCTGCGACCTTTGTCAGCAAATTAACCGGAAATCCGATACAGTTACGATATTGGTTAATATTATGACGTTCGTGATAGTCTTACTAACTGCCCCTAACTATAGTCGGAGACTTGACTATTCAACTATAAGTTAGTTTATTAATGTACCGAAAATAATAATGGACTTGGGTTTCGTACCGTGTAATCCGTTGGAGTCGAGATTCTGTGTTTGATAAACGCTCTCAACTTTGGACTTTAGTTACATTTAAGTTCGAATACAGTGGGATTTGTTATGTTCGTCCAAAATAACCTTACGATAGTAATTAAATTATTAAATCCAGTATAATAATAGGGTTTCCACTTTAATTACATACAAGTAGTTTGAAATGTCCATTTTCGTAAAATTTAAGAATCCAGATGTACTTTATTGTTGTGAGTTCTATACGATGATTTGCAAGCGAAGTAAATTGTCTCTTCGTAATAAAGAGACGCTCTACAAAACTTGCATATGTACGGTCATGCAAGTGTAGTGTTCGCACACGCGGCCAGCACTAACTTGAAACCCCTCCAAACATACAATCCCGTTTTCGCAGGATAGCTGTCAGAGCCTCGTGGTAAATCAGAAACGTGGACCTCCACGATGACATGGACCTAGAGTCCATCAATAAGTATCTATAAACGGCATCACTGCGCCATTTCGAAAAAGCGGCGCGACGCGAGAACCATCTCATCGTGACCGCTGGTAACTACATTCCTGCGGCCCGAATAGTAAACAGTCGGCGTCGCCCAAAACACGTCATTTCGGATCCTTCCGAGCCACTAACGGTGCTTATAGATACCTCAAGCACCGGTCATTGTTTTCGTCGAACCCGTCGCTTGCGATGAAGGGCTCGGAGAAAAAATGAACCCACAGACACAGCCCACTGAGTTTCTCATCGGATCTTCTTAGTGGGTCGCGTTTCCGATCTGGTGGTAGATTCTGCGAAGCACTGCTCTTGCTAGGGTTAGTGTTAGCAACGTTGTTAGGTTTCAACCCCATGAGCTCACCTACTTGTTAATATTACGCTGAAATGGCCTCTCAAGGCCTATGAGCTTAGGTAGGAAAAAAAAAGTGAAATAAAGTGACTGTGTATATTACCTATGTATGTATCTACTTTTGATAGTAGAGTCATTCTCCAAGCCGATCGATAAGTCATTTAGAGTGAAGGCAGAGTGAGTAATATAAATAAATGGTTTTCCATTTCCCGTCTTTTTAGATCTGCCTGTTGAATGTTGATCGTAAGCTGAATGAAAATATACAAATAAAGATGGAGCTTCTCGATGCCTTTATAATACTTGATCACTAGCTTAAGGTGTAGGTATATTTGTAGATCTAAATCTACGAAATGTGAAATATTAGTCGAAGACAATTCGGGGTCACTGTTATTGAATAGTGTATCAAAGCATGGAGGTTACAGCTTGAGTCTTCCAATGTTTTTGTCCGTTCATAAGATTTGACTAATGGTCCGGCTGTCAGGAACATTCGCATTCTCCCAGCGTCTTTGGAAAGCTACAGTCTATGCAACTTAATGTAGGTAGCTACAATAATACAACTCCGGTTTTGTACTAGGAATTCATAACTTGAGGAATTCAATAATATAATTTTTTCCACTACACAAATATTCCGTCTACATCCAATTTAATGTTTGTGTTGGAATCTAGCGATTAAAATGTTTGTTATGGGTGATATTTTATAATATACCTCAAAAGCAGTATTGAAAACGTATACCTATATTCTCTTGAAAGTATATTAAAAGAACGCACTGCATAAGTTATAAATATAAAATACAAAGGAATTCCCATAAATTTACTGCCAAACAAAAAAACCACCATTAAACGAATGAAAATTTACAGCACACATGAATATGCATCAAGTTTATGCGTATTCATAACTCCAATCACGGAGTTTCCTCTGGTAATTTTCCTTACAAGATAGCGGAGTGTGGCGTTTATTTATTCTGCGTCGGCTTCGCACACATTTATTAAAATGGTGATAAAGGTATATTTATTAGGTCCTTCGTGAGCACGCAAATAAACGGTAAGTCAAGGCAAGACGCGATAAAAGTTAGAACTATGCGAGGCGGTCGTGAGTTGGGATTGTTTTCTTTGAATTTCGGTTGCGCTGTCTCGAGACACGACATACTGAGTTTTGTTTAAATAATGAACGAAGAAGCAGCGGGTTTGTATTTTCGAAAGACTTAATTTTGTTGATTGAGCAGAAAAATACGTAAACGCTTTTGTTATAATGCAGTAGATATGCTGAAAAGTTTTCAGTCCAAATATCTATCAAAATCTATAGACATCATAGAACGATTATAAATTGGCTGTCTAATCCAATATACGATACACGTAAAAGATTTGCGGTAAAAATACGTGCCAATTCATTTTGAAGGCCAATGCTTGGTTAAATTCGGAAAGGAACAATAAATTTAGGAAGAGAGAGTAGTAACTGTTACCACGACTGAGTTAAAGGAATAGTCATTAAGTCGCATTTCCGTTTTCCCCGATGAACAGCCGGGTAGACAATTAACTGTGTTAGGATCAGCTGACCTTAATTCTTACATCTACCAAATAAAGATAAATATGATACCTCATAAAATATGAGATTCGTAAAATAAATAGTTATTTAAACTATTTTGGATAGTTGATATTGTCATGCCTCTTCCGGCTATTAGAAAAATATTCTCTCTAGCGCTGGAATAATTGACTCACCTACTTATACATTTGCAGAGCGGCTGCGCGTCTTCTCTGCGTAGTAGATAAACTGATCACTGTATTTTCTAAATAATACTTTATTTGCGATTTTTTTCTTCATAATAATATTACGAGTAAACTTGAGAATTACTAATAGAATTTTTTTTTATTGCTCTTGTAGGCAGACGAGCATATGGACCACCTGATAGTGAGTGGTTACCGTCGCTCATGGACGTCAGCAATGTGGCTTACGGCTTCCTACCGTACCGTAATAACATAAAACAAGAACTCCATCAACTTCACAAAAATCCGCTTCCGACAATCTCATTTTTCATAATATTAACAAGCTCGTGTTTGACGTGTTCATTATCGCAACGGCGGCGTCCCATGATAAACATAGAGAAAAAAACGTTCGTTGAAAGCAAGAAAAGTACATTCGCTTCCAGAATTTATGCCGCCTTTTCGAAGTTTCGTTATCGCCGTAATAAATTTAAGTTTGTTCGCTCGCGGTTCGGCTCGCGAAGCGTCGGTATTCCGAAGAACGGAATTCGCGGACAATTTCTTCTTATTTTGCTTAATTTCATGCTCGATGTTCGTAATTGAAAATGAACGTGGCTTTCTCTAAAGGTTTATTATCTTAAAATTATGGAACCATAATTTTCTGTTGGCATCTTTGGACGATAATGACTAATGATTTGTTTACTGTTCTTGGTATTCTATTTAGATTCAATAGTATCCTTACATGTATAGCTATAATCATAAAAACGGTACAATTTGAAATAATCACTAAGCATGAATTTCTTATCTCCATCATTTGATTGGATAATTTATTCAGGAGAGGAATTTTTTCGTTTCACTTCTGCGAGGTAATTATGATACAGTAGCTAATGAGAATTTCGAGACTAGGGAATGTAATGAATGAATTAGAAAATCCTCTACCCATTTTAAGTAGATCGGAGACGGACACTTATAATACAAGTTAATTAACAGTATACGAAATCTAAGTAATTTTATCCCAAGTTAGCCCAAATGGGACAAGGCTAAGGCGAAGAATAAACATGTTCTACTTCCAATGAGATTAGCGTACGAAAATAAATAAAGCAAAAATCATCAATCATCAATATTTCTATTGATCACTGCCACCGCTCCAATTTTCAAACTGCCACGATTTTTTACGGTAAACAATTTGGAATACACCTGAAAAAAATATGGTTCAACCTTTTTTTAAACAGAACTCGCGCGTCAGTCAACCAACAACACAAAAAAAAATTATAATTGGATCTCAGATCAAAATTCATTTACGCAGCGGAAATACCCAGTGAATTTAATATGAAAAATAATATTTCGGCTGACTTTTCAGTTGAAACGGGCCCTTCCTGACACCGCGACCCATCTCATGACCGACCGACCTCGTTAGATTTACTTCTTTTTAATTATCTCGCTTATTTCCTCTAAAAAGTCCGGTTATGTTGCGTGTATAATGTAACACGAAAAAAAAACCCTTATATAATTAGTGATTGAACTTATTTCTAACATTATGTTGGAAAAGTACAGAAAATCACTTTTTTTGTAAATAATTATGTGTATTTAAGAATGAAAATATTTTTTTACCTGATATATTTTTTTGAGTTTGAATAACTAAAAGTTATTTTATTTAAATTCACCTATGACGTAGTTACAAAAGTTTCCTGCTAAGCCAATAAATACCTTGCCTTTTATATCTTACGATCGTTGAAAGTATATCATAACTAACTTTTTTAGCGGTTATAAAATTTTCTTTTTTTACTATTACTCTGTAACTTTTCATGTGCATCTACACGTCTCCTCATATCTCAAGTCTGTGACCCATCCCATAAATTCGACTAGAACATTTACACTTTAACAATCTGAATCTACTAACAGTAATTATCACTTAATTTTGTAGGAAAGTCTTATCCTAGCATACTATTTTCCATACTTAGTTAACAAACTGTAAGTTTTTGTTCACCCTGAGAGAAGAATATTCTTAAGGGCCTGGGTTTTTCATAGGCTTTGAATTTAAATATTTAAATACATCATTTATTTATATATTGTGTCCATGTGTAAATACTGTTATACTGTTTAAATATGCAAATACTGTTTAAATAAAGATCTTTGTTTTTCTTAAGAATATTTTTTAAGGTTTTTTAGCCATTATTAATACTGTTTGTTGTTAAAACTGCTGTCCTTTTTGTTTGCTATTGTCCCTCTCCGGACACGGTAGAAGAAATCACTCTGAATAATAAGGGCGCTAGTTATATTTAAGCCGTATTTAAATGCTGTTTTAAGGTTTGCTGGTCATTTTTTTCATAGTACTTTTAGATTCCACTTCAACTCTGTCACTGAGTATTTGCTCATTACCGATTTACCCCAATTCGTGGTTAGGTGAACACAATAATATCGTCAATAAAACAGAGATTAAGCCATACTCACCTATATGCTTACCAAAACTATGAGCCATTAATATCTCACTCCATTTTATTTTCGGCGTCTACTTGAGCCTATAAGAACCACAACGTAAATTCCGCTTCCCACAGAAACATTAAGGCATAGTTTGGGTTGTATTGGAACAACAGTTGTTCTGCTATTCATTTAATACATCTTGCCACTGGTCACTTTGAAATGTGAAGTAGTGTGAGGAGCAGGGAAAGATAAAGAAGTGGTGTTAGGAATAAGGTAGATACCATAGACCACAGATAATAGACCACAATTGTTCCTAATACTAATAGTTGTTGATATTGGAAAATGGTCTTAATCAAATGAGGCCAGGTTCCTTCTTGTCCTCTACCGAATATTTTGTATATTAACTATTTTACAAACTACAACACAAATCAATAACATAAAGACGCAGTTGAATTGAATATGAATTTGCATCAAATTTGTATGTATTGTAAAAGCTGTGTGAGCTTTTTAAAGGCAAAATCAATGTTAATTGCACCGTACAAAACTCTAAATAATGGTAATTGTAGGTAAATCCTGGCGGTTTACGACGGTAACCACTCAGGTTTCAGTATAATGAACCATTTGAGGCCAAGCAAAGTAATGACATGACACCGCCGAGTCCGTAATTTGGCCTTTATGTGTCTCGCGCTCGTTCGAGCTGAAGTTGTCGACTTATTCTGATTCTATATACATTTCTATATATGTTCTATACTAGCTGACCCGACAGAATTCGTAGTGAATCAATCGATAAATAAAAGACCTAAACTTTTGTACAAAATAAACTTAAAACAAACAAAAGGAATCGGTCTGACGGGAGACACATGAAAGGAAAAACAAAATTGTTGTTTTTTTTATTTAAATCCGAGCATTTTCATATTTATCTACCTTTTAAACCTTCTCTGGACTTCCACAAATAATTCAAGACCAAAATTAGCCAAATCGGTCCAACCGTTCTCGAGTTTTAGCGAGACTAACGAACAGCAATTCATTTATTATTATTATTAAACTTTTAATTTCCAGTTGTTAATTGTATCTATATCTATATGTATATATGTATATATCTATATGTATATATAGATATAGATACATCTATCTATACATCTGTATCTATATCTATATGTATTTAAAGATATAGATACAATTAACAGATATAGATACAAATAACAACTGGAAATTAAAAGTTTCGTTTTAGTACCCTTCCGTGTTTTTAAAGAATAAAAAAAGCATAAGTTTTTTTAATGAGAAGCTCTGCAGAGTAGAAATAATTATAATCGTATTTTTTTGTTGTTCCTAAATGATATTCTGGAATGGGCATTCCATTTTCTAAAAAAAAAATCGGTTGTCTTTAAAGTCAGTTTACTGACGATAGTTGAACGTGACAACGTCATAAGAAAATACTGATGGAATGGTTTCATTTTTCAAAAGAAAATTTTTATTTTATTTGTTTGATAGATATTTTGTATGGACAATTGACCCACATTCACTTTTCACTGAACTTCATACTTGACGAAAACATGTAAATGTATTATTGTATAGCAGCTGTTCACGCGGATGCATCGCTCACTCAACTAGGAGAGAGACAGATGTCGAACGCTGCCGAACGCGGAGGCCGGTTGTGCCACTTTGTCGCTCGTTGCGCGCTCTCGCTTGCACTTCAAGCCTTAAATGGAACGCCTCAGAGCGAGGTAACGCCGCATGAGTCATGTTTTTCGTGCATGCAGCCGGCTCCATCGAATTATAAGACGTTGTCACGTCAAAATGTACAGCGTCTCATAAACACATTTCATTGTAAATTATGGAGCACTAGTCATAAAAACGTTAAAAACTGCGAAATACGATAGCAATATCAGAAGAATATAATTTATTTCTTATCTTCGACAATATCTTGCAAGTATTATTACTTACGAGTATTTTCTCCCCCGCTCGGTCTTAAGCGCGGAAAACATCCTCCTTTATGTAATATTGCACCTCATTACGTGTTAACTAGGAATCCGCATTAGCGCCTTTGAGTAATTAATACAAAGGACAGCCCCGGGGTACCGCACGTATTGTCTGTCATTACCGGGGAATAATTATAAGCACTCAGACCTCGGGTGGTACTTTATTGAAGTGTGAATTTAAATAACAATTGTTATGGTTTATATTTAAATTTTATCTTGTTATTATTAATCCATCGGTTTTATTGGAACATCTATATATTAATACGTGAAGCAAAAACTTTGTATCCCTTTTTACGAAAATTGCGCGGACGGAGGAGTATGAAATTTTCACACTTATAGAGAATATAGAGAAGAAGTGCACAATGCTAATATTTTTTTTAAATAATACATAAAAGATATATTAAATCAATAAAGAAAACAATACACACACTACATACCATGTATTTGACGCACACACGCATGCATACTATTTATTTATTTTGTTCTTGACGTCTGTTGTCAAATTGAGTATAGATTAAATGTTGTTTGTCTTTGTTAATATTTTTTATAGTGTAGTCTTGGCGAAATTTGTGATTATAGAGGTATAAAATACAATCATAATAGTGTACAAACTTACAATTCCAATTAATTATAGTCGAATTTCGACTACCGCGGGACCTCTAGTTTACATGAATACGTAAAAAAATTATTCATAATACTTGACGACTCTCTTTGGAGATACCCAGATAAGAATTAATTTAAGTGGTAGCTTAAATGAAAATGTTTTAGGCCTAGTCTGATTATTACTATTATTGGTTTTTGTTATAATTTTGTTGTTTTTTATTAATTTAAACTGGGGCATATTGTTGTTTCTTATCATTCGAATCATTAATTGTCCTAAGTAAATAAAATAACAGGAAATAATTACTGTATTCGTTTTTTTTTTGTAATGAATGCCTTATCTCCAAAATAGTTAGCCTTATATCAACGTAGTTTCCACGCAAGAAAATTAGTAAAACGAGTATAATATTTATTTCATTTCAATTAGTTATATGTGTAAGAGAGCTTTAATTGGATTACGGTAAACGCTAAATATGAAACTTGAAGTCCACTGATTATCTAGAAGATTGCACAAAGTGGGAATGAGTTGCTCGCTCCGGGCATTTCAATATTGTAGTAATTGTTATGTTATTATACTCATGAAAAATGAATATTTAAAAAATCTAATATTAAAAAAAAAAAAAAAACATGCCCGCTGAGTTTCTTGCCAATTCTTCTCAGGACGGAGGCTAGTTCTTGTGAATTGGCGGTAGTTCTTTTGACGTTCAACAAGTATGTACCTAGTCAGGTCATAAGTATTGTCACACAGTAAAAACTTTTCTTTTAGAATGCTGGCCACAAAAAAGTTTATTGAATTCGAATTTCGAATTGTTCATGAAAATAAAAATGTATTACTTTTAGAATTTTACTCATTTTTAAATATGGAGTGGACGCTTAAAGAAGACCGTGTTGCAGTTATTGCGTTGCATTGTTGCGGTTACGCGCCAATTCAAATTTTTAACATACTGAAAAATTTGAATATAACCAAAATATTCGTTTATCGTACCATCAAACGATACAATGAAGACTCTAGTATAGATGACAGGTCAAGAAGTGGTCGCCCTCGGTCTGTTAGGACTCCAGCAGTGATAAAAGCTGTGAAGGCACGAATTCAAAGAAATCCCAAACGTAAGCAGAAACTGTTGGCCCTTCAGATGGGGTTAAGCAGAACCACGGTGAAAAGGGTGTTAAATGAAGACTTAGGGCTTCGGGCATATCGAAGAAAAACAGGACATCGTTTGAATGCTCGTCTAATGGACCTGAGACTGAAGAGATGCCGCGCTTTGTTGAAGCGGTACGCGGGAAAAAAATATCGGGAAATTCTTTTTTCGGATGAAAAAATTTTTACCGTAGAAGAGAGCTACAACAAACAAAATGATAAGGTGTACGCACACAGTAGTGAAGAAGCGAGCAACCGTATTCCGCGTGTCCAACGAGGTCATTTTCCATCCTCGCTCATGGTATGGTTGGGAGTTTCTTATTGGGGCTTAACAGAGGTACATTTTTGTGAGAAAGGTGTAAAAACGAATGCAGTTGTGTATCAAAATACAGTCCTGACGAACCTTGTGGAACCTGTTTCTCATACCATGTTCAATAACAGGCACTGGGTATTCCAACAAGATTCGGCGCCAGCTCATAGAGCGAAGAGCACACAAGACTGGCTGGCGGCGCGTGAAATCGACTTCATCCGGCACGAAGACTGGCCCTCCTCCAGTCCAGATTTGAATCCGTTAGATTACAAGATATGGCAACACTTGGAGGAAAAGGCGTGCTCAAAGCCTCATCCCAATTTGGAGTCACTCAAGACATCCTTGATTAAGGCAGCCGCCGATATTGACATGGACCTCGTTCGTGCTGCGATAGACGACTGGCCGCGCAGATTGAAGGCCTGTATTCAAAATCACAGAGGTCATTTTGAATAAACTTTAGTGTCATAAGAATCTATGTTTTGTTAAGTTCATTTTGGTATATGAATGGTTACATAATGAATAAACTTGTTTCAATTATTTTACATTAAACATGTGACAGAATTTATGACCTGACTAGGTACTTTCATTTATGTTGAATAAATTTTTTTTTATTTGATTTGACTTGATTTGTCAAGAAAATAAAAGTTGGTTTAGATATACCCAATAACCGTTACATGTTTTTTAATAAGCTTGTATTAGCTTCAGAAGTATGTATGTTGTATGTTAGTATGTAACGGAATCTTTGAACATGAATTTGACCCCTTCAAAACGTCGGATTAACTCGAAATTTTGGTATACTTATTAAGGATCGATGACAATTCAGATTCATCACCCCACGCTTTTTTACAATAAAATATTTTTTTCTTATACTATTTTTAATTCAAATTTGATTAAAATTTATTTTCTATTTTTAGTTGGATTTTCTATAAAAGCGTATTTTGTTAGTTTATTTAAACTATTTTTTTTTTTAATACATACTTTTATAATTCAATTGTCCATAGTACATCAAATATCAAAATTTACATAAACTAATTTATTTGTTTCTTTGATATAAAATACGAATTCAGAATGGGTTATCAGGTATATAGAGGAGGGCTGGGCTTGTTATATGCAGGGGTAGTAATTCATCAATTGCGCAAAGTGCCACTTCATATCCAGTTCGTTTCACTGTCTCGTCCGCTTTGCTGTCCCCGTGCCGTGTTCCGATCGAACGATTTTGATACTTTAAAATATATTGTCTAGACTAAATTTGAGTTTATGTCGAGGGATTTTAAGCATTGTTATGATTTGAAACTCGATTCAACGGAGAAGCGATACTGAAAGGTACAAATATGTGTAATAAATACATGCAGCCTCGGAAGATTAAAATAATTTATAATACTTCGGCAGGTTTCACTTCCACTGCGTCTGAGTTGCACGCAAGATTTTTTCTAGAGTAACCTGCTTTTTCCCTTGGTAGGACTATTCCAGCTTCTCTCGGCCGGATATGTGAGCTCACGGGCTCAATCTAGGGGAATTTGTTAACACTAGCCCTAGCTAGAGCAGTGCTTCCCAGAATCTACCACCAGATCAGAATCACGACCCACTGACTTCTCATTCTTGATTCGGCGAGAAACTTGGCTGGTAGCCTGTCTAGTTCATTCATTGAATACAGTACGATATTCATTGAGTGTTCAAAATTGAGACGATCAATCAAAGAATATTTTAAAGCGGCGGCGGCTTTGAGGCCGTAACACCTATTTACTTAATAAATACCAATTTACAAATGCTTTAAATTAATAAATAAACAAGAAAACAAATGTTCTTAAAAATGTATTTCCAATTCAGCGCAACTCAGCTATTCTAAAAAAGATAACGTAAAGTATCAATAATAAAAATCGTAGTATGCAAAAAACTGTCCTTTCGTCTAAGCAAATAGATTTAGTTGGATAATTTGACGTGTCACACCCCAAGGGAATAAAACTTGCAGTACTGTAGTGGAAATCGTTCGTATTGAAGATGAGAGCATTTTAGGGTACACTACCGTCGTTGCGTGTTTTGCATTTTTAAATAATTCAATTTGCAACAAAAAAAAAGTGTTCTAGTCAGTCCAATGGATATTTTTTATAGTGGTTTAAAATATGATTTCACTGATGTAGGATAATTTTGTAGAAAATAGTAATTACGTAATTAATATCATGAATACACAAGCTCTGGGTACTAACACTATTATTTTATTGTATGCATATAACAAATATGAAATTACATAGTTTAGAGAAAATAAACATTCTGCTTGGGCAATAGTGGTGTTGAGGCGCACTGTAAGACCATACGGGTAGGTATCACTATCCCGAAAATGGTTATCCATTTGACTGCTTTTTTATGATTGAAGAAATACTGGTGGCCCGGAGGCCTTTCCATTTTCACTAGGACAGGTGGGCGACCAAAGGCTCAGCTAGGAGGGGTGGGATTTGCTAATAGCTGCCCGAGCGCGTCCGAAGGAGACCTAACAACACAAGAGCAACTGCTTCGCGAATGAATCTACTACCGGATCGGATCGTGACCCGCTGAGAAGATCCGGCGAGAAACTCAGCGAGATGATTCATGGGTTAAGTTGCACGTCGACCTCTTTGTCGAGTTCGACGAGTACGGTTACCGGGGTCCCTAAGTTGCTCCTAGTATTAGAGCTGAAGGCGTCTAATGCAAAGGTTATTGGATCTGATGGATCCGTAAGGACGCACCGGTGACCTTGCGTGGCGCACTAAAGTGGGTATGTCAATTTCTGTTCCTAAGGCACCTGGATTGTCTTACTTTGCCTTTTATTTGTTAATGTGCATGCTTTAGTATTTTAGGTCTCTTAGAAATAAATTCATTCACAGCATCTTCGGATTCGTCTTTCCCAGTGTCTATGAGATATTCCGGCGCCTCAGGGACCTGACCCTACATGCGAGTCAAAGGGTTTTACTATGAAACAAGACTTCAAGTTAAACATAAAAATTTTTTTGTATTAATTATTTATTTCAAATGTGTTTTAAAAAAAACGAATTTTAGATTTAAAATGGTTGTAACATTTACCTTAAGTGTCAAATTATCGAAAAAATGGGAGCTTTACAATATTTACATAACTAACTACTGGTGGTAGGAGTCTTGTGAGTCCGCACGGGTGGGTACCACCACCCTGACTATTTCTGCCGTGAAGCAATAATGCGTTTCGGCTTGAAGGGCGGGGCAGCCGTTGTAGCTATACTTGAGACCTTAGAACTCAAGGCGAGTGGCGCATTTAAGTCTTAGATTCTGATGTCTCTGAGCTCCAGTAACCACTTAACACCAGGTGGGCTGTGAGCTCGTCCACCCATTTAAGCAATAAAAAAAATATATTTTATTTTAACTTTTGTAAATAAGAACGTTTTGTTTTTGTTCTCAGGCTTGGACGCTGAGTTGTACTACGTTCGAGAAGGAGTCGTGAACACTTACGCTACGAGTTTCATTGTGCCCGTTCCGGCACATATCGCCGACTTGGAGTTTATGTGGCAAGCCCTTGGACGAACACCGGTAATGTTAAACTTTATTTGAACTAATTCTAATTAAGTTATAATCTTCTCCGGTTTCCAGTTAGAGTCGTAGATATCATAAATAAATATTTTCAAAAGTCAATTTCGCGTTCACTATTTTTAGTTGAAATTTGAAGTTATTAATATTATTATAATAAACTGTATATTACCAGAGCATTATAAGTGTCTATAAAATAGTGTGATTGACTCATTTATTTCTGAGTGTCAATTGCCCGCTAATAGAAAATAACAAACCACATAAATAATTAATATTTTCATAATCAATCCAACAGTAGGATTAATATCACTGTATATTATTAGATAAATATGATAAAACTAATTGAATTACAAAAAAGTAGTAAAACTGAAATCATATTTCTGAAATCATCCTAATTTTGAAATTACGAAACTACAGTTAATAAATTATTTTGTAAAATAAAAAATATAACTCTGAAAGAAAAAATGATCTTCCTCATATTACAATCGGAAACCGTAATACCAATAAAACCGCTTAAAAAATATTCAAAGCGATTCGTATTGTGTTGAAATGAAAATTCCATTGCCAAATCACGCGCCGATAATGCGATCGGGATATGAGATAGACGGAAGCGTTCTATTGGAAAAATACTGTATAGTATTAGGCTTATCACAATACATATATTTGCACATATAATTTATTTCATTTGACTGTGAAAATGTTTTCATGTGAATTTATTTTTTAAATCATGACATACGAATGCGAGTACGATATTTTTAGTCCATTTTCATTTTTAATTTCTTTTCTGTAAATCTTATGATGTAAATAGGCGATATTACGGATTTCCTAGTAATAGATAGTTACTGTAGGTAGCGCTTTCTGACACTTATGGAGCTTACAGTCTCAATTCTATTATTTCCATCCTTCAACCCGGAGTACATTATTACGTTGCTACAAAAATAGGTAGGATGGTTGAAGGCAATAAGATTTGAATCAAACAAAAAATACATTTATCACTGATAGTTAAATATGACATTAACTGCATTCAATGGCAGGCTGCGATTGCAATAAAATAATCACCAGAAGCAGGCATCCGACGCTTTTTTCTCTGTAAGGCGCGTACTATTTCCCACCTTCGGGAATAGTTACCTATTACTCTGTATGAATTTAGATAGCGGCTATAAGCTATAGTGTTGGTCTTTCAGAGGCCCGCAAACGAGATTAATTAATATGCAAAAATCCTTGGAGGTAGCCCTTCCTAAAAACCTTTTGGAATTTCCAATATCTTCCTATATATGTTATCTTTATTTTTCTATATATAATTCTTATTTAATTTTTTAATGAACAATTAGATTCATAAACCAAACTTTTGAGTATATTTTCATCGTTCAATATTTTACTCATTCATGTAGGTACTCTAACAACGATTAAAATCTATAACATCAATGTCAAACAAAATATCCGGAAATTCAACTATTTTTCCGAAAAATAAGTTTTCTGGAATATTCTAAATTCGTATATATCAAATTATGTTCTATTCATTTGGCGGTCGTTTAATTTCGATTCAAACGAATGAAGACCGGCAGTTTCAATTCGTTCTGAACGCGATTCAATTATGATAAACAAAAGACTGGATTAAGGACTGGGTTTTTGTTGAGAATTTCCAGTTTAGATGAATTATGTGAAAAGGTTTTTTTTTTAAATCTTTAAAGTTCCCCTTCACTTAGGATAAATTAATTCACATCTGACTTGATAGTTACGCGTCCCACGTCCCAATGTTGTCAGTGTTTGAGATAAAACTAGAAACATAATTGTTCCGGAATAAAAATTAACCATCGAACGATGAAGAAGCTGGTACAAACAAAATGGCAATAATAAGTATTCCAGTAGTATTCGAAACTACAATCTCGTGTTCTTGTGATTTCTTTATGAGCTTTATATAAGCGTTATTTCACTTTTAAATACTTTAAATTTAAATTTGTATATTATTCATATCACTAAATAATATAAAACAAAGTCGCTTTCTCTGTCCCTATATCTGTCTGTCCCTATTTATGCTTAAATCTTTACAACTACGCAACGGATTTTGATGCGGTTTTTTTAATAGATAGAGTGATTAAAGAGGAAGGTTTATATGTATAATAACATCCATTAAATAGTGGAGAAATCAATAATAAATTACAGTTTCCGAAGCGAGGCGAGGGCGGGTCGCTAGTAATTTTATGTAAAAAAATTAAGTCGCTCAAATCGCGATAGACTGCGGTACCACGTTTTGACATATTCGATTACAAACTCATTATGTCATTGTTTCATTTCCTATACAACCCCGTAATAAGAGCGCTCGAGTGAAGCTCATTCATACATAATTGTCACATTGACCTAATATGTAGTTTAGTTGACTTTGTGCTATCCACGATTTTATCAAGACTAAATAGCTTAGTCGCCACGCATGCAACGGATCCAGTTAACATTTGCTATCTTTACAAATGTACGTGTTCTGAATAGTCTACTGGTTACTACTTTTTACTGGCGGTAGGACACCTTGTGAGTCCGCACGGGTAGGTAGCACCACCCTGCCTATTTCTGCCGTGAAGCAGTAATGAGTTTCGGTTTGAAGGGCGGGGCAGCCGTTGTAACTATACTGAGACCTTAGAACTTATATCTCAAGGTGGGTGGCGCATTTACGTTGTAGATGTCTATGGGCTTCAGTAACCACTTAACATCAGGTGGGCTGTGAGCTCGTTCACCCATCTAAGCAATAAAAAAAATAAAAAAAAGTCTAGTACCGACTATTTTATCGACTATGTTCACGTATTAATACATCAGCTTATCATCGCTGCGTAGTCTCACGATTGATTGATCTAAAAGCAATCGATGCTCGTTTTTTTTTCATACAGCCACTGAGTCGATGAAATGCAGACTTAAATACGTAACCATAGACTTACAAATATAATTGAGCGGACGTCCAATTAAAAACACACACAAAAGCATAGCTAAGAATACTTTAACGACAGTCGTCCGTGACATAAAAATTATAAAGTATTCAAAATATTAGAAACAATATAATGATAATAGAAAACGCGAAATTAAACTTAAAATGTACTAGTGGTCCCGCAGTAGTCGAAATTCGACTATAACTAATTTAAATTAAATTATAAATTTGAATATTATTATGGTTATATTGTCAAAGACTTATACTTCTTTATTCACAGATTTCGGCAAGACTACACTATGGACAAATAATATTAAAGACAAACAATACATATTAATCTATTCTCAATCTGACCACAGACTTTAAACAATAAAATTTTGACAATAAACAAAATATAAATGTATATATGCGTGTGTGTGTCAAATAGATGATAGTGTGTGTAATGTTTTTTTTATTGATGTAAAGTGTTTATAATTTAATTTAATTTAAAAAATATATTAACATTCTGCACTCCTTCTCTATATTCTCTATAAGTATGGAAAATTTCATACTTCTCCATCCGCGCAATTTTCGCAAAAAGAGGTACAAAGTTTTTGCTTCACGTATTAATATATAGATAAGAAGTTTTAATTTCGTCTACGACTCATGGAAACAGGAGATAATGCCATAAATGCACCTGAGCTTCTCTAAATCTAATTATCTTATCTTGGATAGTAGAAGCCAGGAAAATAGTTTTCCGACACTTCGGCATCATTAAACGTCTAGAGACAAGTTAGGTCTTTTCCAACAAGGATCACAAACTCACTTTAAACACCCTATAAATTCTCAAGATTGTCGCCCGCTACGAACGCCCGCTGTTTGAACAATTTACAAGTATTTATGCATAGCATGTGTATTGTTCAGCTTCCGTACGTGATGGCTATAGAGTATGAGGCTAGAGGCGCCATGTTGCCGCCACAGGTCAATATCTCTGAACGGGGATATGTGCCCACAACTCTACAGACTTTTCGGTAAGATTTTCAACTAAGCTATACTTTTTATTGTGAAAAAAGTTTATTGGCGACAAAAGTCCATTAAAAATGCTTTAGAAAAGACAAAATTAGACAGTAGATTATAGTATACATTTTGTTTTTTTGTTGTTTTATACTCTAATGCATCTATGTCAGCCGCAGGGCATCGGCCTAATTCTGTTAGTTGAACGAAAATAATTATTGAAACACATTATTGTATTTAAACACTGCTCGGATCTAATCTAAATAAAACACCGAACTAAGAGATAGTGTATTTGATAATAATACTATAGTAAATCGTAAAAGCACTACGATCTTTAATTTAGAAGGCAATATAGGCATTATTTAATTTCACGGTAGACTACCAATAGGATTTATATGAAAATATTATTAGCTATAAATAGCTCTCATAGTTTTTTGAAAAGTAAGATTGTATTTGCTTTGCTTTATTCGCTCTCGGCTCACTTAGTGTGAAGTGGTGGTAGGACCTCTTGTAAGTCCGCACGGGTAGGTACCACCACTCTGCCTATTTCTGCCGTGAAGCAGTCATGCGTTTCGGTTTGAAGGGTGGGGCAGCCGTTGTAACTATACTTCAGACCTTAGATTATATCTCAAGGTGGATTTCGCATTTACGTTGTAGATGTCTATGGGCTCCAGTAACCACTTAACACCAGATGGGCTGTGAGCTCGCCCACCCATCTAAGCAATAAAAAAAAAGTGGGTACCGGAAAATATCGTTCATAACGTTGATGCTGCTACCTTGGTACATTGGGGCATGAAGTCCCAGTATCAAATTGCATTACAGCCAGAAAGCTTACCACACTAAGCCTTCATGATCATTTCTTTGTTCAAAGGATTCGTTTGCCGTGTACCGGTACGAGAAGTGCAGAAAACCTAGTCACAATTCAACTGAACATATCGGTTCCCGACCGCGCCCACAACGATATCCGATTGACCTTCAAAAGGAACAAGATCTGCTTAAAAGGTGAATACACGAAATAAGGATATGATGAACCAGCCTAAGTAAGTAACACTATTCTGAATTCAATCGCAAGTCCTGCCGGCTGCCGTCATATGCGTCTGATTCCAAAGACAGTTCTTACACAAGAAAATTGAGACTTCGATCTGATATCTCAGTGTGAGTGATGGTATATTTATAAAAAATAGCATTAGTTATTGTTCACAAACTAAAAAAAACACTCTTAAACAGCAAACCGAATTCGCAATTAATTTCATATTTTTTAGCCTGTTGATACCGATCAGGATATTTCAGCGAAGTTATAAAGTTATTGTACTGTCAACGGACCTTGACGCGTGTACAAATTTCAATGTTAATCAGAGGATGTCTTTATGTCGCTGAAAATAAACCTTACGTTACTTACACACACCAAACTAGTAAAAACCTGTTAATAAAAACGGTCTTACTGATAATAAGCTAAATCTGGCTAGGCTTTGTGATGGCTTGGTCTGATATTAAAACTACATGCCTATTTCAATCGAATAATGTTCATAATATTATACATTTTTAATTTCGTGAGGAACTCGAAATCTTTTTCTAAGTTATTAAGTTAAAAACTTAAGATATTTCTTTAATTCTTATCTGAGCTTCGTGTTAGTGAAAACTCCGTCAAACTTGGTGTAGCTGCTTCAGAGATCACCCAGAGCAATCATTATACACGAAGAATATTTTATAATTTTTTTTATTTACTTATATTCGTCTTATAACCAGCTAAGCCATGAAAGGTATACGATTATACTAAATATCTATAATTTTGACGTTAAAAACGGCTGTCTAGATGAGGCAGTACATCATATTTTTTCATATCAATTTATTCAGTTTTTCTCACGCGAAATGAACTGAGGCGCGATCGTCGTAAATCACCCGACGGCCTATTTTTAATCAATCAACCTGTCCCGCGCGCCGAATATTGTATCTGTATTATCTTTCTCTAATACAGACGTTAGGTTCATGAATAGGTGTCTTATGATCGAAATAATCGTGGGAAGCTGGTGATTACTGGTGGTAGGAGCTCTTGTAAGTCCGCACGGGTAGGTACCACCGCCCTGCCTATTTCTGCCGTGAAGTAGTAATGCGTTTCGATTTGAAGGGTGGCGCAGTCGTTATATTATTAAAACTGAGACCTTAAAACTCATGTCTCAAGATGGGTGGCGGCTGCATTTACGTTGTAAATGTATAGGAGCTCAGGTAACTACTTAACACCAGGTGGGCTGTGAGCTCGTTCACTCATCTACGCAATTTTTTTTTTATCGAATACCCGTTGCATGAATGTGCATTCTATTGTCTATCCGATTTGTGTAACTAGCTGAGAGTACAAAGAACAAAATGTCAACGTAGACAAGCCGTATTTTAATATATAATAGCTGTAGGTATTTATATCTACATTTGTAAAAAAATGTTATTGTTTTAAGTTGGCATCACAATTGTTCCGTCTCCTTCTCTTCCCCTTGAATAGTCAAAAAGTAATACACGCGTCTAAAAGTGCTCCGATGTTTTATTGAAAATTCAGGCTCAAAAATCAGTCCACAACTCTCATTTTCCTGCTACATTGGTAGTCATATTGGTAGTAAATACATAGCTTATTAGGTATCGTCAATTATTTATAAATTACTAATCATCTCAAAGTATTTGTACACACATTTCGTGTTATGAAAACTGAAAATATAGTGGCAATCTCATAAGTCTGAAACCGACAGCTTCACCATTCAGACGTACCCATGATATTGCTGGATCAGCAGCGCTTGTTGTGAAAAGAAATTACCAAAATGGATATTAACAAATATAAAGTCGCGAGAAGGAATTTTTTTACTGGTGTCAAAACGGTGCATATGACGGTGGGTGGGGTGGGGTTATCGAAGTCAGCCATACCGAGGGCATATTCAAGCCTAGATCATGCATCAATAACTCTTGAAACCTCATTTGAAGCTTCTCATATCGCTTGAGAAACCCCTTGGCGGCATTGAATTTGAATCCAAAAAAGATCAACTTATACAAATTCTTAAGCAACACAAGTTTACGCTGAATATACAAAATGGTAGGTGCTTCGATGAAAATGTCACATTTGTACCATCGATCAATTATAGCATTTCTGTACCAATTTATCCTTCGAAAAACAAAAACGAATTTATAAGGCGCCTACCATCAATCAAACTTATAATAAACTTTAATAACAAAAGTTTTGAACCGCGTCACTTAAATAACAAAACATTGATACAACAATTTTCAAGACAATTACTGTTACGTAAACTGTAATAATAACTTTACCGGAACCCCGAACAATCCACTTACAAATTCATGAACTATTGAAAAACTGTATCCTCCACAGCATAATCGTTTTACTAGCATCATAAATGGTGAACTGAAAATAATTTCGAGGGGAGATCTAACACTTCTAAAGACTGTACAATGTCAATAAAATTTGTTCACTTTACATTGATATTGTTTGAATAAGGCGCATGAATAATAAGTTAGTGACTAAGAGAATATTATGAGTCAGTCTCTGAACTTACCATTTTAGTTATAGTTAGGAAGTTTTTTTTTTTTTTATCGCTTATATGGGTGGACGAGCTCACAGCCCACCTGGTGTTAAGTGGTTACTGGAGCCCATAGACATCTACAACGTAAATGCGCCAGCCACCTTGAGATATAAGTTCTAAGGTCTCACGTATAGTTACAACGGCTGCTCCACCCTTCAAACCGAAACGCATTACTGCTTCACAGCAGAAATAGGCAGGGTGGTGGTACCCACTAAAAGTTTCATGAAATTGCTCCGTTTTGTTTTTGTCCAAAGAAGTTTTTGGACTAAATTAACTTTTAGTAAACATTATAAGTTTAACTATGTTGATTATGCTGCAGGTGGTATTTTAGTAGATCAGCAAAATTTAATTTAATTAAATAATCAAACTAGGTTTATATTTACTATACAATAATCTTTAAGGACTGAACATTATAATTTACTTTTGCAAAAATATAATTTGAAATTTCAGTTTTCCACGACAGTAAACAGTCATTGAAATCGCTTCACCGTATCAATATATAAACATCCCCTACAAATCACTCCCCTACACTCTTTATTAGCATGTAGACGATTCTGTAGACGCAACAGGATATTCTTAGAGGGATAAAGACGTATCAGGGTGCCCGAGGCGGTACTCACCCCTATTTTAATGTGTTTACAAGGGAGTATCGATTGTTCCATTGTATACTTTTATTTGACTTGGAAATTTTCTCGTTTCTTTTCAGTGAGNAAACATCCCCTACAAATCACTCCCCTACACTCTTTATTAGCATGTAGACGATTCTGTAGACGCAACAGGATATTCTTAGAGGGATAAAGACGTATCAGGGTGCCCGAGGCGGTACTCACCCCTATTTTAATGTGTTTACAAGGGAGTATCGATTGTTCCATTGTATACTTTTATTTGACTTGGAAATTTTCTCGTTTCTTTTCAGTGAGCTGTGTTCGTTATTATTATTTTTTAGCACTGTTTCGCTTTTTTTTTTCGGGGAAGTGTTTTTTTAGAGTGTCAACAATTTTCGTGAAATGGACAGATTTTTATTGTAATTTAAATACGTTGTTCGTCGGGTTTATCGTTAAATTCGAGTCAATTGCGCATCATCTATGACATTTGTGGGAAAATTCGAGTGATGTTTTGACATTAGGATTGATGTGTAATGTGTTTTTGGAACGAAGTTCCTTACGGGACGATGCGGAGGGGTCCCTAACCGGGAAAAAACGTCCGTAACGTAAGATTTTTATTAGTAATGCACACAGTGTACGACTTAACTTTGTAATAACGTACAAAAAATAACATATTTTTTTATCTTTCATTGACCACGATCTCAGAGCGTTCGTTTGCGCAATACACTAATTCATATGCAAACAACCGTGAATGAAGTGTACCACAATAAGTTGGCACGTTACCGAATGATTGTGGTTTATTGGGAAACCTCCAGTTTTATTTTCTTTATACTTCGAATAGAACTTTAAATTAATATTTTTGTAACAAGGAACTTCGTTCCTATCCGGTGTCCCACGACACCACACATCTTTTTTTTTATATTACTGTCGATGACATCTTAGCAGAAAGCGTATCTGTCGGTATGTGCTCGTTTTGACCAATTGATAATCTCAATACCAGGGGTACTGCTAGACCACTGCTTGCCTAGAAGGATTCTTCTTAAACTAATATTTTTTCTCTGGTCGCATAGGCATAATTAAAACTGTTTTTGCGAACCAGCTTAGTGTTCACGGTCAGTTTTCGGGGTTAGTTGGGCGTCCCTCACCACGAAATTTGGAGTATCAAAACGTCAGAAATGTTACGATGACCATAAAAAAAGAGATTAAACCGTAAAAGCAGTTTTAATTATGAATCTTCTTAAGCCTCGTTTCAAGAGAGTCATGTCAAATTGCAATAACGTAAAATATATCTATATAGTTGTTGCACTATACCCTAATGCTAAGTACGAACTCGGCTCTGATGACGTAATGCTATAGTATAAAGAGCGCTCTGTAAATAAATTATTTGCAAGCTTTAGTTTGGCATTAATGACAAAACGGTTCAGTACTGTTACACGCTGGGGTTCAGGATAAATAAAAGTTCTACCGAAATATAAATTACAACTCTATTAACACTTGGAATACTTAAAACATTTAACGAACACCTTAAAATTCTCAATTCGCTTCCTTCGCTTCGCTCCAGGTGATCCGTTCGCTATTTCGACTTCGTGACATCCCTGCAACGCTTTTATAGTCGATGCGACATGCCTAGAATTATCGAGAACATTCCTCACAAGTCGAGTATTTTCGATATGCGTTTCCGCCACTTAACAATAGATGGCG
The DNA here is from genome assembly GCF_003987935.1 of Bombyx mandarina. Next base: position 300,324 of record NW_021011527.1, on the reverse strand, counting down.
TTGTACTTCTCGTGCTTTCTTGACTTTACTAGTTCTTTTCATATTCGATTCTGCTATTCGGCGATAGATGGCGTTACTTATACCGGCGTAACAGTTATTGCTCTATTTCATTTATTAAAATAATCTAAATTCACTTTCACTTTATAAAACTTAAGCACCTGCTACTTCATGCACCGGTGTCTTCAGAGCTGAGCGTGGGCTATTACAGAGTGTGGCTCAGAAAGCGTTTTTGTTTGTTTTTTTTTCATTCTCATATGCCCATTACAAAAAACTCCATGTAACTATTTTGAATGAAGTACATGTTTAATATCTACAATGTCTAATCACGTTAATTTCTAATAACACTCACTTTCACAGGCTTGGCGACAATAGTGACCCACAATGAGTCGGCACGTTTAGCCGGCGACGCTTCCCGTGGTCCGAGCGGAGTTCTATTCGCGGCGGGGGGCTGTGCGGCCGCAGCATTAGCGCTGCTAGCTGCTGCCGCCGCAGCCGGGACCCTGTACAAGCGGGGCAGCAAGCAAAGGCACCACGACTCGATACAGTAAGTTGCGAACTGTGCATGACAAGGCACGTTGTAGCTTTAATGTATAAGACTCCCCGCACACTAGGCAGCCCGGCACTCTTGGCTGCGGCAGCCAATCCATATTCGTTTTGCCAAATGACACAGCAGTTATATGACAGAGCATGCTTTTTTTTATTGCTTATATTGGTGGACGAGCTCACAGCCCACCTGGTGTTAAGTGGTTACTGGAGCCCATAGACAACTACGACGTAAATGCGCTACCCACCTTGAGATATAAGTTCTAAGGTCTCAAGTATAGTTACAACGGCTGCCCCACCCTTCAAACCGAAACGCATTACTGCTTCACGGCAGAAATAGGCAGGGTGGTGGTATCTACCCGTGTGGACTCACAAGAGGTCCTACCACCAGTACAATTGTACAATCTCTTGTATTTAAAAAAGCCGGTCTGTGTATGTATCAACATCTTTAAAATAGTTATAGAATAAGCTTTTTGAATGCTGTGCTAGAAAAAGAGGATGAATCCAGTGCCTTTTCTTTGCTTTGTGGTTTTTACGAGATAAAAACCAAATCGGTCGACGAAAAGATCATAAATTGGCGTCGATTGGCTGCTATAACTGGCTGCTCAAATATTTCGGTTGCCGCAGCCTGGCTGCCTAGTGCGCGGGGAGCCTTAGAGTTGTTGGACGAAAGAATGTTTTATTTGGCTAAGTTTCCCCAAAGCGGTAATTGAAGTGAATCATTAACTTCTTAATAATATCGGGTTTCTGTTGGTATTTATTGGCAATAGCTTCATAGCCCTATAGCCTAAAATAAGGCTTAATTAACTTGGAGCTTTATCAAAGTGATATGATGTAAAGCTTTACATTCTTCTTTATCGTTCACGTGTGACTTTTCTCCATAGCGTTTGGTCATGGATGGCATGGACCGCATGGTATAGACCATCACCAACTGCTTTTTTAACCAGATCTGACCATCTGGCTGGCGTTCTGCCCACAGCGCGCTTGCCTTCTATGCGACCCAAAATTATGAGCTTCTTTAATTCATGTCTTAATAATAATAATCATAATAATAACAGAAAAAATTAACAAATATATAGACCTGAAAGAAGAAGTTACTAGAATATGGAACCAGGAAAAAGTTTACATAGTCCCAATAGTCATTTCCACCACAGGCGTTGTCCCTAAGCACTTCCACCACAGCCTGAAGTTAATTGCTCTGAAACCCAACACTTACATGCAACTACAAAAAGCTGCTATATTAAATACATGTAGAACTGTTCGTAAGTTTTTAGAAATAGAAGAAAACTCAATTGACGGACATTAAAAACGTTTATTCCTTATTATTTACTTGACTAAGGCCCGTAAATAATAAATACGTACCAGTGTCAGCTGAGAAAAAAATGAAGTAAAATACATAATATTAAACTTTATATAATAGAATTCAAATAAGTCACTTTTATAGATAGAACACTACGTTGAAATTTAAATACATTGAAACTGTAAATAAACAGGAAATTTTACTTGATCATCAGAAATCAGTTCACCTAAAGAGGCTCGTTCAATGATTCCTGTTCTCACGAACTGTCTGCTACGCTTGGAACAATCAATACGATAGCTCCACTATCTAGAGCGAAAGAGATATTTTCGAAAGTAGAACAGACGTCTGGGCCGGGCTTAGATTTTCTGCAACAGGCTTTATTTAAATAAAGCGGCAATGAATGCTTAAATTGTGAAAATGAGAATTAAATGGTTTCTTTTAAATTTTATTCAAAGTTTGCTGCCCGCACACTCGCCTTTGTGGTCTACAATTTACATTCCGCGGGCGATGTTGTGGGTGAGAAGATTTGTGCTCAGTAGTGGGATGAAAGATAGACTTTATTCTTTACCAGAGTTCTCATTGTTTTCACGCTGAATTTCATCGAAATCGCTTTAAAGATTGGGCGTGAAAACCTAAGACCCACTGTCGTATAAAAATTATTGAACTATAAAAGTAAAGCCGATATATTATTTTAAATAGCGATTTTATTTTCCAAAATTGAATTTTAACGAAACATGGTGGATATATTTTACTCCTAATTAATCTTCGTTCTCCAATTTACTGTTCCAAATTAATCACTGTCTGCTAGGGAAAACCTGGGAAAACTACAAATTGTATTCAATCCTTCTAGAGATCTTTAAGCACACAGCACACATACAAAAAATTATCATTAATTTAGCTTGTTTATATTTTATTCGTCCTCTTTTTTTATTGTTTTATTATAACTATTGATTGATTAGCTCGGCACGAAATTTGATCACACACATACGAGGGTCGGCGCCAACTTGACTATATCGGTTCCCTGTATATATGGATTATAAGAATGCTCATTAACAAAAAAAATAATTGGCAAATTGAATTTGTCCGTGTAAAATAAAAGATTTTATTCGACAGTCAAAAATATATGGAATGTGTAAGACCTTTCATTTTCCCATAAAGAGAAAGCACCTTCTTCCGGTTTGATTAACACATTAGAATTCGTTAATGTTAGAACAAACTAGAAACAAGTTATATTTTGAGAACAAACCCCTTAACTAAGTCGTTATTTACTTTTGCGTTTATGATAAAGTGTGAAATGAGAATTTCCTCTCTAAATTTTCAAACTTTTCCACTTCCCGGTTAATTGCGATAAAAGTTACAGGAAAATTCTTGAACGAAAACTGACAGTATTATTAACTGTTGCAACGTTAATACGCTTTGTTCATAGATTCTTTAACTTTGCGTTAATTTGTTACATAAAAATGATAGAGAAATAAATTTTCCAGTACATAGCAATTTTGTTCTGATGATATGTGTCTATTTCAATTTATTTCAATTTTGATTTGTCACTTTTCTATTCGAAAAGTGTACAATGAACTTTCACAGCTTTGAGAACTATATTATGATGTCTATTCTTGTTAAAGTAATTGTTGTTATAATATATTATAATTGGTAATTCTATTTCTATCTTCAAATCGTTCGTTCGCCAGTGTTTATTTACTGAAATGTTTACATTTTAGTATTGTTATAAAATGAAATTTGAAAGGGTTACATAAATAATCTTTTATAATAAATTATAGCCTCCATCTATATGATGTAATATGATTTACATGGAGCCTCAGTGATTTCGCGTCACTTAAACTAGATGTCGTCTTTCCATACTTATCGCGGCCTACGTGATCGATGGGTTAAGGAAAACGTAACGTACACAAATACGGCCTCGATTAGGTACCCAATTGAGCTTCTTTGCCCATCCAAAACGTCTATAACATGATCTGACATTCATCCAACCACGCCGCGATCCACTTCACTTGATTCTGGGTGGGTACACACACACTGTTCTTCTGCATAATAATGTACCTTTATCGCCAACAGCTTGACTCTGGTCTTAGGTCATATAACGTAACCACGTTATATGGCAGTCATTTATTACTACCAATCTAATATGTACATGATTAAAATATAGGATAAAATATAGTGGTAGGTTATTTTTTAAACGTACTTTCTGCGGTTATGATAATTATGATAAATAATAAAAAAATATAGGTTCAGATAGTTGTTTAATCTAGTAGAATTCTGATTGGTTCACTAAAATTTTAATTTTGATTATAAAAGATTTTTTATTATTCAATGTTCACTTAGAATTAACGTTAAGAATACTAAGCTAAAAATTTTACCTTAGATTGGCCTTTGCGCCCCTCATAAATTTCCAATACTGTACCAATTTCAGCTCAATATCAATTTGGTGTTGACCTTAAACGGCTGTGTGGTCCAAATGTATTTTTTTTTTGTTTCACATAATGTGAAAGTCTTGAAATATTTAATTATTATGAAACAAATTTATATTATTTTGTTTTTAAATCAAATCCAATAATAAATAAGACTTATAAATATGTAACTATGTGTCTTTCCAATTGAAATTAGGTTAATTAATTTAAGTTAACCTAATGGAATAAAAGTTAATGTTGTTTTTTTTCTTCGTAATTCGTATGTTTTCCGAGTCGTTCATACGATTTTATTACGATTGAAACTTAGCACAGCTCTTTTGAGCACTTATGCAAGTTGGAGTGTGCATCGTTTCCATGAATGGGCGTAATTCATATATATATATATTTTATTGTTTAGATGGGTGGACGAGCTCACAGCCCACCTGATGTTAAGTGGTTACTGGGGCCCATAGACATCTACAACGTAAATGTGCCATCCACCTTGAGATATAAGTTCGACGGTCTCAATATAGTTACAACGGCTGCCCCACCCTTCAAACCGAAACGCATTACTGCTTCACGGCAGAAATAAGCAAGGTCGTGGTACCTACCCGCGCGGACTCTCAAGAGGTTCTACCACCAGTAAATATCATATATTTTCCCTTTAACATAAATTAATATTCTTCAGTAATTTAGTAACGTGTAGGTACTACTACTAACTACTACTACTACTAACTAGGTAGGTAGTCATAGCATAACAAGCAATAAGTTTATTTATTTTCTACGATGACGGACTATGGTGATGCAGAGCCACATCTTGGGAATAGTGGCTGCCATCGTATACAGACATAGGAGTCACAATCCACACATAATGCAAGAAAATATTTATTCTTATTCTTCTAAGAAGAAAATAAGATGCATAAAAAAAATTATACAGCGCAATATCCCTGCTATATCTTTATCTTTTCCAGAATTTCTATAAATTAAACGAATGTCTGGAAGAGATCGCTTTTAGCGATAAGACCGCCTATTATACTAATGTATATGGTTGCTGACTGTTTTTCTTAAATTGTTAATTGTGTTTTGGTGTGCAATAAAGTGTGTTCTCTATCTCTCTCTCTCGCTCTCTCTGTCTCTCTGAACGATTTAGAATCTCCAGCATTACCAAGTTACGTAAATAATTTTAAACTTAAATCGCTCAGCGAACGTTACGCTTGTGATTTGTACCAAAATGTGAATAAACACAAAGGGCGGCGAACCCTTGTCTGACGCGTTTGATGGATGATGCGGCACCGGTTTAGCGATGGACTCGGAAAATATTTCAGCCACTTGATATCGGGCTGTTTTGTGATAAAATAGGTCGCGTATGTTTGGATTTAAAAAATAACCTTTAAGGACTTGTGACAGAATGTAAATTTTTCTTCTATACAAATGTATAAAAAACATATTGATTTTTATAATCAAGATACTCGAAAATTCAAACACAGATTGCTCAATTGGCGGATGTAGGTCTTGAAATGAAATTGATTCTATAAATGCTAAAAATTTCGACGTAGGCAGAGAAACAAACAGAGCCAGACAGAGAATTTATTGAAGTGAAACTTCTTTAGAATCGTTGTGATTTCAAACTCAATGAACCGAAATGAAACGAAACGAAAAAATAAGTCCATAGAGACACAAACACATAAATGTATAGGATTCGGCCGTCGAGATAATGAGATAGAACAAATTATACATGAAGTTAAAATATCAATTCACAGAGGGCGCTACCTCATACTACAAAAGATGATTTACAATTATTTATATTTAGTTTGTTATGAACAGGTGTCGTTGCACGTAAATTCAACAATTCCTGAATCGCGGTGACGAGATGTAACACAGTTGATAGACGTTCTCGTATTTGTCTTGCTAAGTCATACTTACCTAGGGTAGGGACACCGTTATCGTTCAGTCGGTTCCTCCAGAGTGAGGCTGCTCCATTGCACTGCAGAGTGGTTGACCTTGCGATTATTTTTATTTTTTATAAGTTTCACTTCTACCGTGTGTGACTTGCACACACACACACACACACTTTTTTTTGTTCACACAATTTACAGACAAATCATTCCGTGTCATTCTATTCGATATCGTGTATCAGCTTGTACTTATAGCGAAATTTTCTTCAAGCAGTACGTCGTACACCACAGCGGCCTACGGGAGTCATCAAAACGTTCTCCTTAGATTGGATACGCTTGGTCGCCCGCCAAGTTCGACTGGATCCTACGCCACGATAGCTAGTTTACACAAATTTCCGTTTGGTAAGCGATTTTAATTCTTTAGTGCCTTTGCTGTGGGCTGTTTTTTATTTGAACTTAATCAAATTGAAAGAATACTTTCGAATATATTTTTTTATTTTATTTTTATTGCTTAGATGGGTCGACGAGCTCACAGCCCACCTGATGTTAAGTGGTTACCGGTGCCTATTCACAACGTAAATGCGCCACCCACCTTGAGATATGAGTGATATAAGTTCTAAGGTCTCAAGTATAGTTACAACGGTTGCCCCACCCTTCAAACCGAAACGCATTACTGTTTCATGGCAGAAATAGGCAGGGTGGTGGTACCTACCCGTGCGGACTCTCAAGAGGTCCTACCACCAATAACAAACAATCAAGCAGCAAAACATAATTCGTTGCCGAGCCGTAACTGTAATAGGTATCAACATTCCGTTTATTTCTACCGCTCGGTATGTTCCGGTTTGAAGAATGGCACAGCGGTTATTCAATCGATTGAGACCTCGACCTCATGCTCACAGATGCTTAACAGTATTATATATATGCTAGTCACGAGCATTTAGCAGATCTTGAGCTAATCGAAAATGTAGTAACTTCATAAAATTTTGAGATATGATATAATGAGTACAAGCTACATACGTGTTTTTTTAATCTTGAGTTACTTTTATGCAGGGAGTAGAAGGTCACCATCGCCGTACGCAACAACGCAGATAGGTGAACATGTGTATGCGAAGCCGGATTCTCGCGTTTCGTATTACGCTGCGTCCAATCTAACTCACGTATCTCAGGTAAATTTTACTGACTGTCCCTAGCATTGCTGACGTCCTTGAGTGACGGTAATTACTCATCTGGTGGGCCGTATGCTCGTCTGACTACAAAGACAATAAAAAAATATAATTTCAATGGTAGTAGTTATAATTTCAGAGGAAACTGAAAATTAAACCTATAGGTTAAATTTTGTACATTGTATAACACAATATAAATTTCGAAACATCAGAATTTAAAATATGGATAATAAACGTGAAATCAAACATCAAAAGTAAAAGCTAAAGATACGTTTTGGAAAATTATTTTAAGCCCATTAACACGCTGACTGCCATGTACGTGGCGCACTGAAGTAATTATATCGATTTCTCTCTTCGATCATCTTACTAAGACGCGGAATAGGTATATAATAGACTTTGGGAAAGACGAATCCGAAGATACTGAAAACGCATCTATTTCTAAGATACTTAAAATATACATTAACAAAAAAAAAGAACTTAGTAGAACTTAGAAATCGATATAATTACATCAGTGCGCCGCGTAGGGCACCGGTGACCTACATTGCAGTCAATGTGTTAAATAAAGCGTTTGCTTGTGTACATAATTAAATTGTAAAACGCTTAAAAAATATATTTACCCAATGGCTATTCTACTGAGCGCATACATCGTTTTGGCACACTACCCAATAAAAGCATTTGGCAACCGTACGTGGGTTTGTTCTTCGAAATTTGTCGAATAATAAATTAGTTGGGTGTTCGAGTAGATTTTAGTTTACTGCTCGCTAGATTGCCCTCTCTTGTGGTATAAACAAAAACGAATATCTACTTTTAGTAATGGCTCAATAATTTAAATAAAAAAAATAGAACTAACAAGCAACAATGTAATTTAAAAATCAATAAAATACAAGAGTGGGTAGAGACGATCGACACAGAATATTAAGTCTAAAAACAAGTGAACCCTGCGCGCGCTTCCAGCCAAAGTGATCCGAGGTGGCGTGATGTCCACGCTGGTGGGTCGGTTGCCCCTCCAGATGACGAGTTGCCCCTCCAGATGACGTCACGAGTCCACGTGAGTGCTCGTCATCAATGGCTCCGCCCATCGACTTTGATTTAAGAGGGAGTCGCCTCTAATACGGCCTCTCCTGACTGGTGGACGTCCACGTTCACCTTGATGTCATGGCCGTCTTCAACCTCTGACGATGCAGGACTCACTGTGTGCACAGCGTCTCTATCGGGTTGTTCTATGATATCGTCATTAGCTGTAATAGAAATAAATTGTTTGCATTACAATCATGATTTTTGTACCATGAACCATTAGTAAGAGTTAGTAGTTATTGTGAGCATTTTACATCACATTTCAGTGTGTTCATGTATAGTAGGCTCTTGTTGAGTTACATTAGATGTACTGACAACATGGCACTGTTACCATATCGGGTGTATAATATGCTGTGAGAGTAAAGTCTGGTTGACATGGCCAAGTTAACATGTCAAGCCAATACACTCGTAACGTGAACTGCGTTACCACGTCACACCTTTACGTGAACTGCGTTACCACGTCACACCTTTACGTGAACTTTGTTACCAAGTCACAACATATACGTGAACTATGTTACCACGTTAACACATCTACGTGAACTATGTTACCACGTTACAACATGTACGTGAACTATGTTACCACGTAAATCTCTGCGTGAACTATGTTACCACTTTACAATCAATTACAACTTCTACATGATCTATGTTACCACTTAAATCTCTGTGACGTGACCTATGTTACCACATCGCAAGGTTTACGTTACTCAGTAGGCATATGCACAAAACTCTTACATGACCAGATTAACATGTAAAATGGCAACCACACGTCACACATAGTCAACTTGTACTCACTGTTGAAGAAGGCTCCGCAAGCCTCGGGAGACCACTCTCCTCGCCATAGCACCATGTATTCGCCGGCCGCTTGCGTGGTCTTGCCGTAGGCACCACCAAGCAACTGAAGCTCGTAGCGTCCTCTGGGTAGTGTGTGCAGTACGCGGTAAGGTCCACGCATACCAGAGTCTAATTTTCCGGTCATCTGCGCTACCTTCGCTACGAAAACTAAATCGTTTACTTTGAACAACTTAATGACTTTGCGATTTTTATTCACATACGCATCTTGCTTTCGTCTGTTCTGTTCTAAATGATTCGATGCTGCCTGGCGTTGCAATTCTCTCAAAGCCTCCCGGTTAGAATTATTATTTTCTAAGGCTACATCGCGTACGAGACATCTTATTGCAGGAGTAGCACCATCAATGCCAATAAGAAGTTGCATCGGAGATGTGTTGGTTGTCTTATGCTTTGTACAATTCAACACCAATTGTATTCGCCAAAGGGCATCAGACCACTTATTTTGTCTAATGACGATCTCAACCCTTATCATGTTTAATACTGTGCGACAATATCGTTCTGCTTGTCCATTTTCGTTGTGCATTTCTGGGGTTATGAAATGAATTTCACTCCCTATATCATTGGTCCAGTTGCGAAACCGAACACTTTCGAACATGCGAGCACGATCGCAAACAATAAGCTTGGGTACGCCAAAACAAGAAATAACACTTCTCATTACACGAATAAGTTCTTCAGAATCCNTGTTTAATACTGTGCGACAATATCGTTCTGCTTGTCCATTTTCGTTGTGCATTTCTGGGGTTATGAAATGAATTTCACTCCCTATATCATTGGTCCAGTTGCGAAACCGAACACTTTCGAACATGCGAGCACGATCGCAAACAATAAGCTTGGGTACGCCAAAACAAGAAATAACACTTCTCATTACACGAATAAGTTCTTCAGAATCCTGTCGTTTTATAGCAAACAAAAGACAGTACTTTGAATACGCGTCAATGACTATGAACACAAATTTAAAGCCATTGGACTCGGGGAGGACACCAAGTACGTCTACGTGGAGCGTATTAAAAGGCACATCGGGCTTAACCCAGGAAGATATTGGTTGGCGAGGAGCTCTAGGTACCCGCTTCGTAGACAAACATGTAAGGCAGTGATTAATATATTTCTTTACAAATGCGCGCAATCCAGGAAACCAAAAATGTCTTAATATTAAATCAAGGGTTTTATCATATCCTATGTGGTCATGCTGATCGTGAAAGATCCTCAACAGGCTGAGCCTATGGCCCTTGGGTATAAAACATAACAGTCTGGACTCTTGTCCAATACAGTTGTATTTGTAATAGAGTAAATCATTTCTAACTACGTACTGTTTCTGATCTAATTCGTTATTATCGAGTCTATCTATCAAAGTACGAGTTTCCTCGTCAGCAGATTGAGCTATTTGCGCCCAATTTTTCGGCCTGTCTATCATACGGACATCTACAGGGTTACGACTAAAATAATCAGCATGAGACATTAAGCAACCTTTCCGATACTCTATTTCAAATTGAAAATCCTGCATATACATCCACCATCTTGCAACGCGTGGTAACAAGTCTTTCTTGCGTTCCGTAAGCTTAAGAGCGTTACAATCCGTGACAATTTTAAATCGTATACCTAAGAGATATTGCCGGAAATATTGTAACGCTTTGACGATGGCCAAGGTTTCCAATTCGTACGCGTGATAACGTGGTTCAGCACCCTGGGTAGTTTTACTGAAGTACGCAATCACGCGACGTTTCTTATCAGCGTGTTCCTGTATTAATACAGCGCCGTAGCCTATGGAGCTAGCATCTGTGTGGAGCTCGGTGGGCAAAATTGGGTTAAATATTGCCAAAACTGGCTCGTTAGTCATACAATCGATTAAATATTGACGAGCCAACTCTTGTTCCTCGCCCCACACAAATGGAACGCCCTTACATGTGAGTTTAGCGATAGGCGCGGCTTTAGACGCGTAGCCAGCGATATATCGGCGAAAATATCCCGCCAAACCTAACAGTTGTCGCACTTGTTTTACGTTTGTGGGTACAGGGGAGTTAATCAAGGCTTGTACCTTCCTCTCGCTTGGCCAAACCTGACCTTGACTGATTTTACGACCCAGATATTCTACCTCTGTAGCCACAAACGTGCTCTTTTTCAAGTTTATTGAAAAACCGGCTGTTGTTAAAGTTAACATGACTTCCCGCAAATCATCCAAAGCCGAATTAATCGTATCCGACAGTACACACACGTCATCAACATACACTAAAACCTTACCAGAATCAATTAACAATCGTAACGTTTTCGATATAATTCTTTGGTATACAATAGGCGCATTCGTTAAACCATAAGGCATTTTTAAATATTCATAATGGCCCTCGGGCGTCACAAACCCGGTTTTCGGTATAGAGTCGTTATCCAGAGCTATCTGATGAAATCCGGTTGCCATATCTAAACAACTATAGTACTTATGCTTTCCGAGTCTGTCAATATGATCTTCGATCAGTGGCAATGGATAACGATCCTTTACCGTGATAGCGTTCAACGCACGGAAATCTACGCACATTCGGTCCGATCCGTCTTTCTTCTTGACAAGAATAATCGGGGACGCATAAGGTGACTCTGATTCCCGAATTATATTTTTATCTAATAAGTCTTTAATTATGTTGCGTACCCTCATTTTCTCATCAAGAGAGAGTCTGTAAGGCCTATAGTGAACAGGGTTACTGCTAGTCAGTTCTATATGCATACTGCCCGTATTTACAGTTGTAAGAGCTGTACCGACGATTAAATAATCTTTAAATTCATTAATTATCGTCAATAGTGTTTCGCGGTGCAAGCCCGTTAACTCCGTATTAATAGGGAGCGACTGATCGCTCAGTTGAATATGCAATACTCTATTCACATTGATTTTATTACTATCGATGTGTATCAAACGTTGTTGTCCATTAACGCGCACATAAGCTACGCCGTCTCGGTTCAATACGTCCGTTCCAATAAGCACAGGTACATTCATACAGTTTGATGGAACAATCAGAAAATCAACTTCTAGAGAAATATTGTCAAACTCAATTATTAACGTTACGTAACTGGTCGATTCAATAATTTGACTACCTATGCCCCTCAACAATTGATATGTGGGTACTCGATTACAATTGAAATACTTGATAATGTCGTCAGAAACTAATGACACTCGCGATCCACTGTCAATTAACACATCCGTTGGGATACCTTGTATAACCGCACTGACAATATCGAAGTCGGTAGAACTACCCTTCAGTTCTCGACAAAAATTTACTGATGTGTTTCGTGATTCTGAACGAGTTTTCGTGAAGCATTCACTCACGTCATGACCGACCTTTTTACAGAACGTGCAGATAATTTTGGGTGCTTTTTGGATATTAGATTGTGAACCAGTCGGAACCGCGTTATTACTACCCGGCGTTACAAATTTAAAACGTTTAGGACACGATCGTTGGGCGTGACCTATCTCGCCGCATGAAAAACATTTAAAAGGCTTAGAACCGGGACGAGTTTGACTAAAGGAACGTTTACGTGTAAAATTGTCGTTAGGTCTACGAACGTTACGCACAGGATCATTGGGCGCTCGTGATGGCTTTACAAAATTTGAAAAGAACTCTACTAGGTCTTTAGGTAATAATTTACAATTGGCGGCGGTAGCACGAATTTGAGGGTCGATTACGCCACGTATAATAATAGCAACTATAAGGTCGTCACTCAATCCTTTAACAATACGTAAACGTAATAATGAGCGCCTTGCGTAATCTGCGTAAGTTACGTACCGGTCTGAATTTGTGCACATCACGTCGAAAAGAATACCGGCAACATCGATTTGCTGTGCACACAAAGGCTTGAATTCTATTTTAAAATTCGACCAACTACGATCACACGTGACCCATTCTTGTAACCAAGTTCTCGCGTCGCCTTTTAAACAGTGGGCTATTCTAGCTAAACACTCGTTATCGTCCCACTCGTTAATATCGCGCGCCCTATCAACTTCTTCGCACCAAGAATCGATATCATTAACGCTGGGGTCAAAATTTGAAATATAAAAATTGTTCGACCTTACTTTGGACAGTGCGCTTAATGCTCCGATGATCCTGTCTGTAGCGTCGTACGTGCGGGGCTCAGACGGCGGCGGCGGCGGCGATGTGATTCCCGACGCCACCACAGGTCCGGCGCCACCACCGTCCGCGGTCGAGGGACGTGCGTCTTCCATCTGCGACCCTGGCGAGCTCGACTCACGCGCAACGTTCACATTTGAGTTTTCTAAAGCAGTTAAACGCGCCAATATTGTTCCTAATTGGTCTCGAACATTCGGCGAATNCGTGCGGGGCTCAGACGGCGGCGGCGGCGGCGATGTGATTCCCGACGCCACCACAGGTCCGGCGCCACCACCGTCCGCGGTCGAGGGACGTGCGTCTTCCATCTGCGACCCTGGCGAGCTCGACTCACGCGCAACGTTCACATTTGAGTTTTCTAAAGCAGTTAAACGCGCCAATATTGTTCCTAATTGGTCTCGAACATTCGGCGAATACGAGCGTCCTCCCACCCTGCTTCTAGTTACCCGTCTATCGGCCATTACGTTGTTAATTTAATACAAATTTTTTTAAAAATAAACTGTATGCCAGGATAACCCAAAAGCGGATAGGGCACAAGCCCTATCCCACTTCTGATTTTAGTAATGGCTCAATAATTTAAATAAAAAAAATAGAACTAACAAGCAACAATGTAATTTAAAAATCAATAAAATACAAGAGTGGGTAGAGACGATCGACACAGAATATTAAGTCTAAAAACAAGTGAACCCTGCGCGCGCTTCCAGCCAAAGTGATCCGAGGTGGCGTGATGTCCACGCTGGTGGGTCGGTTGCCCCTCCAGATGACGAGTTGCCCCTCCAGATGACGTCACGAGTCCACGTGAGTGCTCGTCATCAATGGCTCCGCCCATCGACTTTGATTTAAGAGGGAGTCGCCTCTAATACTACTTTCATTTCACTATAATATTCTGCATTCGATTCTATGCAAATAATATTGGTTGTCTCCAAAACTAACGAACCTTGCGTCCAAAAGAGTATCTATAAAAATATCTAGATGGAAACTATCAGCACTTTCACTATTAAGCTTAGTTTTGCTATAAAAATTGAAATATCTAGATGGAAACTATCAGCTCTTTCACTATTAAGCTTAAAAATTGATATACACAAACATGTCTTGATTTTTACACATAAAACCATTTTTATTTCTGCCGCATGCATCAATTTATTAATTGGTATAAACTGGTCAAAGCATTTTGTGAAAGTATGTAGCTCGTTCAAAATAATCTCTGTTGATTTTAATATATGCTTTAAAATGCTGTGACCACTTCTTTATTATGGCACGCACTTTTCGTTGGAAAAATCGTCACTGCAAACATTGTATTGTAGTATTTTAAATAATCATGGCGCTTACACCATTCTACGCATTGTACGCAAGGTCATGAAGTTAATCAAGTAATCCTACAGTTTTAAGATTAGGACTCCTAGATGTCAGATTGTTTTCGAAATTATTAACTCAGATACGTGCCTTCCGGTCAACTTCACTGACACTATAGAATAGAGTTTTTTTGGTTATGAAATACGATAATACGATTTATTTTCCTTATTTCACAAATATATGCCTCGGTCCCTAATTCATAGTTCGTCAATCTTCAATGAAACGGGATAATGTCCACATTATATTCTTTTGAGGAATTGAGAACCTTGTTTAGAGCACGGGCCTGTTCATTCTATTTATTAAAATATTGCTCCATTTTTATTTATTTTGTAACATCATTTTTTGTGGCGTCTCTGAAGTTGTTTTGATTTTACGCTGTATTTATTTTTAAATTATCCGCTAACTGATAGTGATCTCTTATAGGCTGCCAGTCCTAAGTAATCTTTTAAAATAAGTGATATGGTTCTGAGTGCTATTTTAATTTCCCTGACCAATGTTTTTATATTCAAACAGCATTTCTTCAGATTCTTGTACCCACAACTTAGATCGCCTTTTTGGTATGAATATTTCATAGGGGCTATATTTTTATGCTACATAAAAAGGACGTTTCATATTTTTTCTAAAGCTAAACACCTACCTATAATTAAATGATGCAAAACATACTAACAGAATCCAAATTACTGAAATTTAATGTTCCAAGTTACATTGTTTCAACGATATAGGACTTTAGTAAACATAAATATGTATATAACATAAATTTGGTAATGCTGTATACGACAACAGCAGTAGACAATTTAAGACTGCATCTCCTAACTTAAACCGAACGTATTGAGGGAGGGCCACAAATAAATTAGCTCACATTACACAGTTCCCGTTGATCTTTGGTTGAACAATCCCACAAAGCTACATTTTAATGGCATCGTGTGGCCCTATCTCATGTGATTCTTGTTAGTCCTGTTTCAAGCGCATCTTTACGTACTTTATTATGCTTTGGTTGTACTTGTTTTATTATTTTAATTTGGATTGTAATTCGTAATTGTAAATCGATTCAACCCTAGTTGTGACTACGTAAATTTATGAAATACGATATTATTTTCGTTACTTACCTGCTAATTTCTTATGGTGGTTAACAAAATTTCATCTGCAAATTGAAACAGTTCAAAGAGCAATAAATTTATCCTTGCGAAATAGCATTAAGTTTTTGTTTAGTGTTCTGGGCCAAATCTAAACTTTGGACATCAATTTAGATATTTTGATTTTAAACATCTAATAGAGTAAAGGAAAAAATACCTCAGCGTCCGCTTGACAGAACTTAAGCTAAAAGAAAGATTGCGTTTTTTATTAAAAGTCTTTGAACTTGAAGGGTGGCTGGGTTCTGCATAAAATGGGACCTTTACGTCATTAAGAATCCAATTTGAGACGAGTTACCCCGTCCCCCTGCAGGTGATACGAACATAATGCAGTTAACGTTCTTCTTGTTCTTGAAAAGCTCGGCTGCAAGAGAAAAGCTGGAAAAGTCAACAAATAATTTGATCCGAATGACTTTTAAGTTCTTAACATAATTTAATTAAAAAGTATACGTTTAAAGTAACAAGCTTTTCCAGGAATGAATTCAAAGACTCTTTTACTAATTTCAAACTTTCTAAAAGTCTTTCGTGATATGATATTTTTATCGCAATGAATTGACAATATAAATAGGTTTTGCTTAGAAATTATGTTGTGCTGTATTATTCTTTCTTAAATTTTTATGATTTGCTATCAAGACAGAGAAAATTTTGCCAGAATATACTTATTTTTTGATTTCGCTGCCAAATCTAGTTCGCTATATCTGCTCATTATTGGGCTTGGCAAAGAACAGAGTTTTTAATTTGCGAACCCCTTTTGTTCGTGAATTTATCGCGCTGCTGGTAGTCTTTGGAAGGAAATATGAATTAGTATCCTTATTGAGGGAGTGCTAATGAACGCTTCAGGGGTAAATAAGAAAACAAGGAGGAGAAATATTGCTAATTAGAGCTCAGATATAAGAAACAAAAATGATATAGTGTTATGCCACAAACGGTATTAAAAAAATCCTAGGCTTAAATATGATAGAATGCATACTTTTCACTTTCATGGTCTACTGGTATGGGTCTTAAACGCCATTGCGTACAACGTTGCTTTAGGAAATTTTAGAAATTTCCAATTCCCGCGAGGGCCCTTTATTCACTAGTAAGAAGAGTAAGCATTGCAGTATATCTTCTTGATGTATATCTTCTATACGTATGGAAATCTCAGGAAAATAATTTTTTTTACATAGCTACAAAAAGATATAGCCAAAAACTAGAGAATGATAAGGAAATCTATTCAATTAGAAATCTTTTATTTTAATTCCCATAGTGTCGCTTTTTGCAGCACTATCACAAAGCGCAATAGAACGTTCCTGGTATGAAACAAACTCGATTAGCTTTATCGTTGGATGTCGCTACAGCTTAATGCAATTAGGTTCAGCGCCTGTTAATTAAGGACTAAATAGAGATAGGTGTAGCGCGATATTGAAGTTTTAACCGAGTTTCTCGTGTCGACTTGATTTTCCACTTACGGATTCTTTGTTTAAGTAGTGACAGGTAACTGGAAGTTTAACTTTAGTTTTAGTAAAATTCAGAATACAATTTTAGGACACATTTTGTGATGATGTTTACCATTAGATATTCTTCTATGATATTATCTCTAAGGTTTTTTAATCACAAGCTATTGGTATATGACACTGGCCTCCACCAACTACTATTAATTTCTCGCATTTACTTGTACCATTTTAATGATATGACATTAAATTTCTACCTAACTGCCTTAAATCTTCTACTTAATATCGATTTCGTACACTGTATTTATTGAGATCATGTATAGCTCGGTACACACGCATGCCTAACTCTGCGTTTTCATTATGATGTTACTTTGAATTCCGGTCACCGATTAACATAAACTGGCCTATGATCCTATTTTAGTACCAAAAAAGATGACTTCAGCAATAATTTGATTCTGTAATAATATTTTTTTATAATTTTTGTCACAAAAAACAAACAAATTTGATCAAACTTAATTTATTCTATTAAAAACGAAGTCTCAATATTTTTAACAGCAAACCGTTACAAAAGACCGCATCACTGATCCAGCAGAACAACTTCGTGTTCTTACTACTTCTCGTTCGAACATACGCTTGGAGATTCTCATCCACGAAGGTACTTTCGGAAGAATCTATAAAGGGGTATTCAAAAAAGGCGATGTTTACGAAGAAGTTATGGTGAAGACTGTTTCAGGTTAGGAAAAACTTTGAATTTGTTTTCTATACCCATTTCTTTTTTAATTGAATCCATTAATTAATAAACGTACATAAAAACTCATTTAAATCGAAATAGATGCAGCGTCAGCTATGCAAGCTGCTCTACTTGTGGCAGAGGGATTAAGGTTATACGGACTTGTTCACGCAAACGTCCTAACACCAATGGCTGCATGTGCTGAAGAAGCGAGGAAACCACTTTTGATTTATTGCTGTCCTTCGCATTCTTCTAATCTTAAAAGGTAACGGCAAACGAATTCTATGTATTTTCTACTTCATTGATATAATGATTATATTTATGTATGTATAGCGTTTAGTTAGATCTGAACGAAACTTACAATTGAGGTATTTATGATGAACAGATTTTTGTCATCATGCCGTTTGGGTCAGCAGTCGGCTCCAGCAACTAGAGAACTGGTAGATTTAGGAGCACAGGTTGCTTGTGGATTATCTTATCTACATGTTCAACGATTTGTTCACGCTGATGTCGCTGCTAGAAATTGCGTGTAAGTAGATTAGTTCATCAATTAGTACTAATTTCTGGCATTGTCATAAAAGCTTAAGTAAAATTTAATACACAACTGATCACTGATTTCTACTATCGTTTGGCTCAATTTTCAGATATTATCATATTTTATTTTATAAGTATTCAAATTTTACGTACTTTAAATTATTAAGTATAAAAAATGAAGGATTAAAATACTTTAAATATTTTAGGGTGGACGAAAAATTAAGACTGAAAGTAACAGATAATGGTCTAGCTAGAGACCTATTTCCTGATGATTACCATTGTCTTGGAGATAACGAGAATAGGCCTGTTAAATGGATGGCTCCGGAAACATTACTTCAAAATCAATATTCCACTGCTTCGGATGTAGTGAGTTACATTCTTAATCCTCTTCTATGACCACCTTTTTATTGAAATTGGTATGTTTATAAATTCTGAAGAAGTAAAACGTATTTGATAATATTCGTTCACTTGGAAATGTAAAATATTTTTTTATTTCATTTACTTTAATAAGAGATAAATTATATGACAGTAATATGAGACTAAGTAGTTATATGAGAGTAAGTACAATTCTTGGAAAGATATTGAACTGCGATTATTATAATTTTTTTGTAGTGGTCTTTAGGAATAACCTTATGGGAACTGGCAACTCTGGGTTCCTCTCCATTAGCTGAACTTGATGCTGCTGACGTTGGAGCATTTTTAAACGGAGGCTATAGACCATCACAACCTCACAACTGTCCGGATGAATTGTAAGTTAATCACTAAAGGATCACGATGATTTCAAATGAATCACTGTGATAGAAGAAAAATCGACGTTATGAAAAAATGAATTGCCAAATTCCTTTGGAAAAATCATTGTTACGTTTTTAACTCTCTTTTACTATCAAAATCGTTCACATTTGGAATGTTTTCCCGTTAGAATTAGTTCTACTTTAGAATCTAAACTAAATATATTATTATTAGAGTATATGTGAGCAAAACTACATAGATACTCGATTAAAAATTGTATTATGTTTTGTAATTTGTAATTATTGTAATTTATTATTTTTCCGTTCTTTTTTTTCTTCACATTTACTTTGTTTTCGGTATTGAAAACCTCCATCATTTTTGTATATAAAAGTTGCTCTTCGAATAGAGTTGCTAAGAGAAATCATTCAAGTGACAAACGCGGTATCTTAACTGCCGTTTTAAGATTCACAGTTCATTTTTTTTGTGTTTAAGATATCTGCTTATACACCTATTAGACCAGGGTAGAAGCCTTTAAAAATAATGAAAAGTGAAAGAAAATAATAGTAGGATGAAACCCATTAGAAAAGGAGGACAATATTAGAAAAATAATTTACGGGCGATCTGAGGTCGGGAAGGGGTTGGAGGGGGGGTTAAGGGTAAAAAACGGTTTTTCTCGATTTCCGGCAAAACTAAAAGTCCTATGGAAAAAAGTCAAATGGCAAAGTTGTAGGTAATAAAAAGATCTAAAACTTTTGTAGTTACACTTTTTTCACATAACCTCAAAATTTATGCAAAAAATTAAAAAAACCAAGTTTCTGGTTTTTTATTTTTATCTTTTTCAAAAAAAAATCTTTTTTCACGAAATTTGCTGAAAACTTACCTTTTTATGTCCCAAATACGCTGTAATTTATTTGATTAGAAATATTTATTTTTTCACCTTATTTTGAATTAATATCGAAAAAGGACTCTAATTTTCAATCGAAAATTCACCCGTCAAAATATCAGCTTTTTTCAAAAAGTTGGTATGTTTTCTGCTCGTTGAAATCTCTACTTTCCGATGGTGAAAAAAATAATATATGTTACTATAGTAAATCTTCTCAGAAAATGCGAAAAATCGAAAAAAAACTCGAATTCAAATATATTTTTTTAATTATTATATACAATTTTTTATTTTAAAATTTACCATTTAATTACTCGAAAAACATAAGATTACAAGTTACATTGATAAAAAAAAATTGCAAATCAAAATATACTACTATAATTAACAAACAAATAAGTTAATAAAATTCATATTTAATAAGACATCTACAATATTTGGAGAAAGTTGTCGAATCTTCTTTAAATTATATACCTAGATGCCTATTTATAACTATTTTTAGGTAACTTATATACCTGAGTGACCTGCAAAAATTTTTAGCACATCAAAAGGTATTTGAAATATATGAAATATACATGAAAATCAGCCAAAAGTTAGTTATTAAAAATATATTTACGATATATATTTTATATATATTTACGATATATATTTTATATATATTTATATATATTTTTATAGAGTTTTAATATATTGTTTATGTATTTAGAAATTTTTTTTTCCTGGGAGTAACTAAATTTGTTTGTGCAAAATTAAGGAGATTATTATTTTTGAATAACTAACTTTTGGCTGACTTTCATGTATATTTCATATATTTCAAATACCTTTTGATGTGCTAAAATTTTTCGCAGGTCACTCAGGTATATAAGTTATCTAAAAATAGTTATAAATAGGCATCTACTACGCATATAATTTAAAGAAGATTCGACAACTTTCTCCAAATATTGTAGATGTCTTATTAAATATGAACTTTTTTAACTTATTTGTTTGTTAATTACAGTAGTATATTTTGATTGGCAATTTTTTTTTATCAATGTAACTTGTTATCTTATGTTTTTTGAGTAATTAAAAGGTAAATTTTTAAATAAAAAATTGTATATAAGAATTACAAAAAAATATTCGAATTCGAGTTTTTTTTCGATTTTTTGCATTTTCTGAGAAGATTTACTATAGCAACATATATCTTTTTTTTCACCATCGGAAAAAAGAGATTTCAACGAACAGAACACATACCAATTTTTTGAAAAAAGCTGATATTTTGACGGGTGAATTTTCGATTGAAAATTAGAGTCCTTTTTCGATATTAATTCAAAATAAGGTGAAAAAATAAATATTTCTAATCAAATAAATTACAGCGTATTTGGGACATAAAAAGGTAAGTTTTCAGCAAATTTCGTGAAAAAAGATTTTTTTTTGAAAAAGATAAAAATAATAAACCAAAAACTTGGTTTTTTCAATTTTGCACTTAAATTTTGAGGTTATGTGAAAAAAGTGTAAATACAAAAGTGTTAGATCTTTTTATTACCTACAACTTTGCCATTTGACTTTTTTCCATTGGACTTTTAGTTTTGCCGGAAATCGAGAAAAACCGTTTTTTACCCTAAACCTACCCCCCCAGCCCCTTCCCGACCTCAGATCGCCCGTAAATTATTTTTCCTTTCAATTTTATAATATTCCCCTCCTTTTGTAATGGATTTCATCCTACTATTATTTTCTTTTGTTTTAAAAATTATCGACACTGGTCTATATACCTCTTAGAGATAAAAAGATTTTGCAACTGACATGGTACAAAAGATCATAGGTATCATATAGATAAAGCTGATCTTTAGGTTAAACCAAAATGATTTTTATTGCAGTTAATCGAATTCCCGGTTTCAAATTAAAGACAAAATTTACAATTATCATAAAAAAATTACAAGGTAATCGTGTATGACTTACTGACGCAACCGACTTTTTTTAATTGCTTAGATGGCTGGACGTGTTCACAGCCCACCTGGTGTTGAGTGGTTACTGAAGCCCATAGAAATCTACAACGTAAATGCGCCACCCACCTTGAGATATAAGTTCTAAGGTTTCAGTATAGTTACAACGGCTGCCCCACCCTTTAAACCGAAACGCATTACTTCTTCACGGCAGAAATAGGCGGGGCGGTGATACCTACCCGTGCGAACTCACAAGGGGTTCTACCAGCAGACTTGAATAATTAATTTCCACTTTCCTCTGTTGATCACAATATTCTTTCAGGTATGGCCTTATGTCTTGGTGTTGGACGACTCCACCTTCAACACGACCAACTGCTCCTCAACTGCTGGCTGCTCTTCACGACTTCAGGCAAGCGTTAAGCACTTATATCTAAAATTGTAATCTTCTTAATATGTCTCTTCATTCTACATTACATTTCAATATTATAAATACTAACGGTAAAATGTTCATTATGAACAATATTTAAGCTATGATAAGAAAGATCTCGTCACTTTTCTTAAATTTACAATTAAATTGAGTAATCTGAATCTAAAATCACTTCTTTCCTAACTTCCTTATAGTTTATTTCTTTCTTTTTTCTGATTAAGCCATTGTGCTTCCTGGTCAACGACAAGACACCAAAGTCAAAAGTTTGTTTTTAGATTTTTAATTTAATATGAATTTAGTTTTGTATAGAGTAATAAAAGTGACTATTAAAATTAAATTAATTATGATAACATTTACAGTTGATAAGGTAAAATAAAATGAATAGGTAGATATTATTCTTGTAGTATTTTAATAATTCATTGTCGTGATTAGGTTTACATTTACGAAGATTATCATTGATATCAATATAATTGGTCATTTAATAGTAATGACTAAAATTATACTACTACGAAGTATTGTATTTATGTTATGGCTGTTATAAACATTGAATAATTTATGACATACTCATTATGTATCAATTTGATTTCAGAAATAAAAGAGATTATCCGAACGCAATGTACATACAAAATGTTAAATTTCAAAAGAATGATTATTATTCCAAATAAGATTTATTGATAAATATTTCCATTTCCGTGCATTTGTGTCCAAAATCGTGAATAATATCTTGAATAAATAAATTTTATTAAAAAAAATTAGTTATTTGTTTGGACTGAACAATTAGAGCCTAATAAGAGATTTAGGTTACAGATGAATTTTATTTTTACGAATAAAATATTTTACCTGTAAATACAGAAATAAGGCCGATGCGAAAGGAATTTGAGATTCAAATAGAAATGGTAAGTATATGAATAAATACATACATATTATTATTAAATATAGATAATTTTGAAGCACACTGTTTTGCAGTGGATAATAGTCAATGTTTATTTCGAATTAAGAGTATTTAACGAAGACTCACAGTTATTAAAACTTATTCATATATATTTTGTAATGTATTGTACTTATTAATTATAACTAAATAAATATTTATTAAATTTAATCAAATAAGCTTTTCGTTTAATTTTAAAATAAAATATGCGTGTCAAAGTTACCTTTAAATAAAATTATATCGTCTAGGTATGCCTATGAATTTACTTAAATATTAAATTATAGCTCTAAGTTTAGAATATATTTCCTGAGGACATAAAGTCCGTCCAGGCCGGCTGAAGGATTAACACCAAAACAGTAGTTTAGTCATGATCTATATCAAATAGGCTTTGAAGAATTTGTATATAAGCTTGATGGAAGTTAGACGTTGAGTTTTTGTTTTCCGTTTATTAATTATTATCAATAATAATTTATGAACAATTTAATGATTCTGTGATTAATTCCGTGCAATACTTTAATCTGTTATTCAATTATTTGTTTACTCACAAGATATTTATGACCTTATTGGTATGATGTTTATTTTTACATTCGAATTTATACCAAAATTAGACGTAAGAATGTTGACTCCCTATACAAATTCCTTAAAGTCCTAATTTAAAAGCAAATAGGTATATGCGAAAAATTAAATGTCTATTAAATAACAATTATTCATTAGTTTAGTAGTTAGATCCCAGTGTGATTAGTACATGTTTTATTTTTTCGTTAAAAATGTAACACTAAGTAGGAAATTTGGCCAATATGGTATATCTTTAGTGATTTCAATGAGGTAGATAATATTTTATTAGGTTATGCTGAATTAATTGAAACCGTAATTTCTAGAATGTGCGCTTACTTACCCTGTTTCTAGATCCTTCAAGTAGTAGTTATTTGTCTTAATAAAAAAAAAATTACATGCTATGTAATTTGTAAAGCGTAATGGATCAAACAGGGTGTTTCTAGCTAGGCATTATAATGCATCATTCGAAAGAATTTTGATTCAATACTTTGCACCTTTTCGAATCAGCTTAAAGTGTTAATTTAATTTTTGTAGTTCTTTTTGTTTTTAAACTGAATACATTTAATTCTCATCGACAAGATCCATTCGTTCAAAGAAAATTTAGAATTTTATGTCTATTCACCCAAGTAATTATGAGGTAGAGATTAAGTCGTATATAAAATGATAATACTGGTATACTAATTAACTTTGAATAAAGTACTTATAAATGCACTTCAATATATTATAAGATTTCGCGAAAATTGTCTATGTTTTGTTTAATATAAGGTACGGAATTTTGTAGTAAGTTACAATGTTATTGTGACGTTGAGTGCCAGACGAATGTGATTGTATATTTAATGTTTAGACGTGTGTAAAACATTTTGGTAAATGTACGTAATTGTTTTATTTTTAAATGGATGTATGTAAATGATATTGCTTCAGTAATATTTTAAGAAAAAAAAAATACAATAAAATTATTTTACAAAGGTTTTTCATTTTATTTACCTCTCTCAAACACGTTTTCATCTGACTAAACATAAAGTATATATTAATGAAAAAAAAAAGCAGAAGCAACGAAACGACAAAATGACAGTTTAGCAAGACAACGTTTTTATTCCAGTGGCTTCATAGGAATCTCAATGAATTCATATGGAAAGTGTAATGAATATTAATAATAGTCAGAACCCAGGTCAAATTTTAATAAGTCTGATTAGTGTAGAAATTTCGACGCTGTTAACCCTAATATCGATTCGAATCGATTAGAATCGAATGGAATAAGCTACATACATACATTCCCTATGATAAGAAAAATATGTTTTTTTTCGTATTCTGTGTTAGTCTATTGATTAACAACCGAGTTTAATCCAGAGTAGACTCGGGCATGTGTTGAAAAAAATTGAATTGCAATTTATAAACCTTAGTTGCTGCTAAGGACTAACTTTGCTTCTATGACAGAAGATACAACGGTGAAAAATAAGTCTACATACATATACATAGGTAATATTATACACGAGACCTTATATCTGCCTTTTGGAACGTCACTCTTTGTCTAGCCGTGATATGCTAATCTATGTAAGTAAACTTCTAAAGTATTTAGAAGTAAAAATTTTATAAAAGTAAATTTAGTTTTTGGTAAATCTGATGTTAATTTTTATTTTATTTATTTATTAGGCACATAATACACATCATAATCTACAATGCTACACAATAAATAACAACAAGTAAATAAAATAGAAAATCTGGCTTGCAACATAAAAAAATTGTTGTTATGATGCGGCATAATGATAAATTTATCAATGCCGGGCTGCAATCACTGGATGACGTATTGGTCCCTCTTCGTAGTAAAGCTGTTTATTCTTTAATTTCGTTTCGTATCAAAATAGTAACCAACTTGCACGTGTGAATACGATGCGAAACAATAAAAACCTCCCAAACACAATCAAATTAAATAGAAAGTAAGCTTAAACCATAAACACATCCGAAAACTTTCAGGATGTGGGTCACGGGATATAAATTAGTACACTTAATGTCCTCCCACAATACCTTTGTGACCGAATATTTATCACTCAATAACTTACCATCGCTTATACTAAACTTTTTAGGTATCCATTTAAGAGTATATTGTTCTGTGATTGACATATGAATACTCGAGATACGCCTAAATTGATTTAGCTCTTACGATTATATTTCATTAGACTTGATGATAAAGTCACATTACTTACAATAATAATCGAGGACATTATACACAATCATACACAATTAAAAATGGTGGTAGGACGTCTTATGAGTACTCGCGCGTAGGTGTCACAAAAAAAACCTGATCACCTAAAAACCCTAAACTACATACAATTGTCACGCCTTTGGGAACTGACCGATACAGATACTAACTAGGTTTAATGATAGCGGGGATATATGATAAAAATCACAAAATAATAAATACAGTATGTTAAAAACAATTCCTTTTAAACCATAGTTTGTCGCCAATACATAGTATTCTTTCTTTGATTTCCCACTTTTCTGCATCTGCTTCGATTAAAACTTAGAAGTAGATCCAGCTACGAACGAACGCTCAGGCCCAAAATTCAGCCGGCTTAGTGAGAATGGGTTTGTTTTAAACACAGGCTACTGTGTAGGCTGAGAAGTGAAAATTCAGCGCTGATATTTAATAGCTATATTAAATATCAGCGCTGAATCTTCACTTCTACATTCCTCAAACGACATTATAAAGAAACTCGATAAACGTTAAATATTCTTTGGCCAGGATTTTTAATTATAAAACTTGTTACCTTCTAGCCGTTTTGTTTGAACAATGTTTCAGGTTCTTCATAAAACTTTAAAATTTTTCCAATATTTTCTTGCGTTGACTTTAGAAAATATTGCAATTTCGCCTCTTCATATAAACAGCCCGCGGGAGGCGGCGCGACAAAGTGGCAATATTCTATCTCGACGGGGCTTCTCAAACAAGGGGACACGAGAGGGACAGTTTAATTAACATAAAACCAAGAGCGACAAGGATGGTTTCAAGTTATTAATTGGAGAGAATTGACGGAAGTGCACGCAGAGTCGTGTTTTTGACAAATTCCGCTTTGATACAGCTATTATTTTCACCTCAACGCTTCAAGGGTCGACCCTTAAAAGTGACTCGAAGAAAATGGAGTTTTGTGAAGATTTTTAGATACCCTTTTATTGACGCTTAGGCGATTGACTCAGAAGAACATGCTTACATCAAGCACGTTTTCATGAGTTGATGAAGGAATATAATCGTGTTCATAAAATCAAGTTCACAGAATTCTCAAATTTAATTAGACAAGAAGATAAGTCACTGGTGTAGTATAAAAGCAACTAAAACGCGTTTGGATGATAAACCGACCTAACATTTTTTATCTTGGTGATCTTGATCAAGACATTAAAGAAGTGGAATTTCATGTCCTTGATATGTGTGAAAATACGTTTTTAATATAGTTTTGAAATGAATCGTAACATAATATACAGATAGACAGATATAAGCGATACAGATAAAAGAATCAATAGTAAGGTTACAAAAAAAATTTAATTTTATTTCAGTTACTGATCGGCTGAGTGACTCATGAGCCCATAATGTTCGTATCATAAGCTATAAAGTTTTATTATTTATTTATTAAGCTTATTCCATAAGCTATTCAGTTTTATGGCTTAGTTTGTTTGACAAACTATAAGGCTATAAAGCTTAGTCTGTTTGACAAACTCACGGTCTACCAATACTACCGACCTGCTTAATCATGAAGGATTCGTCTGCCCATCAACGGTCAACCGATTAAAATTCTTCTATTAAGCGAAAAAAATGCGTTTTTTTTTTTTATTGCTGAGATGTGTGGACGAGCTCACAGCCCACCTGGTGTTAAGTGGTTACTGGAGCCCATAGACATCTATAACGTAAATGCGCCACACACCTTGAGATATAGTTCTAAGGTCTCGGTATAGTCACAACGGCTGCCCCACCCTTCAAACCGAAACGCATTACTGCTTCACGGCAGAAATAGGCGGGGCGGTGGTACCTACCCGTGCGGACTCACAAGAGGTCCTACCACCAGTAAAATGACATAGCTTTAAAAGTTATAAGCTTAAATAAAATAACTGTAATAGTCTTTTGACACAATGCAAAATCAAGCAAACACTACAACGTGAATGCTATAATTAAAAGCATGTCACCCGTAAAAACGGATTTGAGCGGGAGACAAAAGGATGTAAAATTTTAACACAACACAACCAAACGCCCTTGCGTTTCCAATTTGGATTGATGTTAATTGAATTAATGCAGACAAAACCATTTTTCGTTTGTGATATCGACGACTGAATCGTTAATGCGATTATTTTGATTGGCTCACTGTAGAGTTTCCGAATAATTGAGTTGCTTTTTTTTTTCGTGTCATCGCTTTAATATAATTTATTTATTTACTGTTTAAAGACTCAAAACAAAAAAACAAAAAATCGTTAGATACAAAACGTGATCGCAAACATCTATCAGTTCCGGAGAACCTCTGATAAAAATGGTTAGTGTAGTCACTTGATTAGTTAAACAATTATAAGGCCCAATTGCAAACATTATAGCAACAAAACCTAGCAAACCACGTACCATCCGGCTATGGAATGAGCTCCCCTCCACGGTGTTTCCCGAGCGCTATGACATGTCCTTCTTCAAGCGAGGCTTGTGGAGAGTATTAAACGGTAGGCAGCGGCTTGGCTCTGCCCCTGGCATTGCTGAAGTCCATGGGCGACGGTTACCACTCACCATCAGGTGGGCCGTATGCTCGTCAGCCTACAAGGGCAATAAAAAAAAACCGTATGAAGCGGTGAAAGCGTCTGAAAAATGTCAGTTTCCAGATTCTTTTCCTTCACAATAATATGTAAGATTATTCTTAGGTGGGCGCATTATTGTTAATAAATATCGGCACTTGCCTGAATAAGAACTGGCACCTGTTGTCTGACTATTAAACTACGCATGTACAAATAGCGCTAAACAGTCGTATAGGTATTGAAGAACGTTCGCCCGACCGCAACAGTAATGAAATTAGTAACACCGGACATTGTGTTAACAGAAAACAATTCCCAAGCTCTAATCGTAAAGATATCGTAAAATGGACAAACTCGGTAATTCGTGGGAAACTAAAACCCATAAGTTCACGTTATGAACTGTGTTTATGCGTCCACAAGCCGTAACTTTTATGAGGTCAGTCGATAAAATGCCGTTTTATCATCAGTCTTTTAAACTTATATATTTGTGGGACATATCAAGACATTATAGATTTTATTAGATTCTTAGCTTAGAAACTTGAATAATTTCAAAACTTCGTATTCACATCCCTCGGCTGCATTGACATTGTCTTTTAAATGTTGTAATTTAACAATTTGAGTTTTATTTAATAAATATTCGAGTTTTTATCGAGTGCCGAATTAGGATCAGCATTAAATGGCATAAGATGCGTCATAATTGTAATGTTAATTGTGATACGTAATGATTATAGGAATTTGAAATTGCCGCCACAAAATAAAACGAAAATAATGAGACAACAAAAAATTTTGAAATCAAATGATCAAATGAATTACATATAATTAAACAGAAAATATTATTTCGCATTCTAGTTTACTTTTTAATATGGTAAGTTTTTTTTTTTGGTTAAATATTTTATTGTTTCACTTCCATTTTTATTTACTTTTGTTTTACTTGTTAATTCTATGTATCAATATCTTATAATCGGATCTACAGTTTATCTTTTTATTTGTGGACGTATTTCTACGAAAATTGACGCCGAAAATTTATAGAATATTGGAAGGTATTGTGAAATAAACTTAACATTATCACACTGTACTAACATCAGCGTCGATTAACCCAAAAACAAATACAAACAAATTGTATACCAATAAATATTTGGCACACACGAAATGAAAAAAGCAAAAGTGAAAAAGATGAGAACGAAAACTTTGGCAAGTGGCCTAGAATTCTGACAAACTCGGGTCGCTTGATTGCGTCCCATACATCACATAACCGAGTTTCGGATTTATTGCTCTTCATTACATTCGAGATATCGTAATAAAACGTAATTCTTATAAAAATATATATATAGATACCGGTCTCACCTGGCAGCACGTGTATTTAACAACATCGTCACTTAAACACCAAAAAGGTGTATCGCAAATGTCTACCGAACTAAAATTTTAACTGTGACGTGATGGTTTTAAGGTTGAATTTACGTTAGCAAAGACACAGGATTAGATAAAAGAACCTCTAACAAAGCTTGTAGGGTTGGTTTGGTTTTTGCCAACTCATCTACTTTTTATGGGTCATTGACACTGTACTAGTGATATCACAAGCTACGTAGCCATTGGGGAATCGATAGAAGAAAATTCGCGATAACAGAACCTTGTACTGTTTTTATTTAAACTGAAAATTTGAGAAAAATTGTAATAAAAAATTCACTAGCCATTATTTTGGCCTGAAAGCCCACCGGAAATAAAAGAGAGCAGAGCTTTAAAGTGTAGGTTCCGGCCTACTCGCAGTCGGATAGTGCCTCTCAAAGGCAA
Source organism: Bombyx mandarina (assembly GCF_003987935.1). The sequence goes on along the minus strand of NW_021011527.1, from coordinate 269,846 downwards.
CACGTGGAGCTTTTAGTTTCTTTGTGCTTTTAAATTTTGAATTGTACTTTACCCACGGTTTCAATTTTTTGTTCTGTTTGCCCTAGTTTAGCCCATTGTGAAAGCCAGAGTAGCTTTAGTAGAGCTGAGTGGAAACAACTTGCTTTGTAGAAAATGGAATATCAACATTTGCAAAAAAAAATTGTATTTAAAGAAAATGTTTACATAAACAACTAATAAAATTTATTCATGACACTTGACAAAGATCCGATGCAATATTTTGTTTAAAATTATTTTTGCTGTTACTGTACTTTTACTGTATTATTTTATAATCTTCAACTTTTTGGAATACTTCACATTTCACTTGGTCCCGGGTGACTAAGCCAAATCATAATATGATCCAATTATCCAAATCTGTAAATTATTTTAAGAATCAGAAATAAAATAAATAAATATTTACTAACAATCACGCCACGTTAACTGGTCCCGTGCTAAGTTCGTAAAGAACTTGTGTTACAGGTACCAGATAACGGAAATAAATGTAAGATTTTTATTATACACATACATATATTTAATATACATCCATAACCCTGGAAAAGACATTTTATATTTATCATACAAATATCTTCCCTTGGCGGGATTCGAACCCGCGACCCCCTTGTGTAGTGACTATGTCACTTACCACTACACCAGACGGCCGTGAACACACTGTAGATTAATTTCGTAAATAATGTTGTAATTACGTCTACATCGATTCGCTAACGGCCATTAATTAATCGCATTATAAAAAAAATGATAACACAGAACACACAAACAGCCACACAAACAATTCTTTGAAAACCGAACCATCACGTCCAAGATTCGTTCCGAGTGAAGGTACAGGGTGGTGAAATTTATGACTTCAAGAGCGTTGGCCGACACATCAATCCTGGTTACCATCTAATAGCTGCTACGTTGAACATTTATCACTTCAACGCTCGTTCTTAGTTCTTGTTAACTTTCATACAACAGTTATTTATCAGGGAAAAAATTCTGTTTCATTTTATTTAAAGAATATCCGAAAATCTATAACACGTATTTATTTTTTAAATTTCCGTTTTCATTGATTCTTTTTTTCACTAAACTTAGGTTTATTAAAAATGTTTTTGTTAATGTATATTTGTTAATTGAATAAGAAGCACAATTCAAATTCATTACGTGAACCATAACTTTGTCTAAAACCCAATGTACCTACAAAATACTGTATGTTTTAATTTCGAATATTATTGATCTCAATATTATTTGGATAGTTGCGAGTATTAACAAATGTGCTTTTAAAAAACAATGACACGTTGACAAAGTGATAAATGTCTTTCCACGAAAACTTCATGTTATTTAATAAAAAGAAAGAATGTAGAGAAATCACACTAAGCCATCGATGTTGCAGGAATTGTATGAACCGAAACATACAGTCGTGTGACACTTGTTAATTCGTTTGTTTAATTTGGTAACCGTACTCGTCGAACTCGACAAGGAGGTCGACGTGCAACCTAAACCATACATCAGCTGAGTTTCTCGCCGGATCTTCTCAGCGAGTCGCGATTCCGATCCGGTAGTAGATTCATTTGCGAAGCAACTGCTCTTGAGCTGTTAGCTCTCCTTCGGAGGCGCTCGGGCAGCTGTTAGCAAATCCCACCCCTTCTGGCTGAGCCTTTGCTCGCCTACCTGTCCTGGTGAAACTGGAAAGGCCTCCGTGCCGCCAGTAATCTTTCAATCATAAAAAAAAAAACTTGTTAATTCAACTAGTTCCAACGATGTCCAACGCGTACCTCGTCCTGCCACACTAAATTTGAGCGTAAAAAAAACGTACAATGTGCAGTTTACGACAGCGGCCGCGTCGGGTTATACACTCGATACTTGAATTTATGGTACGGTACGAAATCCGAGTACAAAAAAAAAACGCAAATGTAAAATGCAGCTTTTTCGCTCAATAAACTTAATTTGTAACTGGTGGCTCCGTGGTCCGGAGTATTGGGACTGTTTTTTCAGCTTTTAATAGTGCAGTGAGTGTATTATGTTTTCGTTTATTGTTTTGCAATTGTATGTGTGTGTTTAGATGTGGGAGAGGGGAAGCAGCATTCACTTTTTGGAACGAAGTTCCTTATGGGACGATGCGGAGGGGTAGGGTACCCGGGAAAAAACGTCCGTAACGTAAGATTTTTATTATTTATGTGTAGTCTTAGTGTGATGGCTATACAGTGTGTAATGTATAGTCTACGTGATGACGGTTATTATTATTATTAATATAAATAGCTGTTTTTTTGTATATTATTATTATATACTTTTATAAATCATTGTGAATAAAATAAAGTTGATAACTTTGTAAAGTAGTTTTTTCATAATAAAAATGTATACTCGAATAATTATTTTCTTTATACCTCGAATAGAACTTAAAATTAATATTTTATAATAAGGAACTTCGTTCCTATCCGGTGTCCCACGATTTTTAAATGAGGTGGACAATGAGCTCGTTAATCCTTTTACACTATTAAGAGAAATACATATAAACCTATGCAAAAAAAAGGAACTATACAAATAATAAATACTTAAATACATAAACATGATAAAGAAACGACTAATGAATATGAATGTGCTGTGTGACTGTATCTCTGTGCGTGTGTGTATTGTGAGAATTTGTGTATGGATTTCGGATAACGAATATGTGAAATTAATTTATAGTGCGTAGAGTCTTAGTGGCGTTGTAAAATTTATGTAGTTATCGAATTCTGACATTTATAAGTTGTCATAAGTATATATATATTCAATATATTTGATGAATGTCGTCAATTTAAAAATGTGTTTTGTATTATTACATCCTCTTACCTAACATCATATTAGTATTAAGTTTCTAATTTACTTGATGATATATATAACAGATAAATCCAGCAAAAATAACATTAATATACAATCACTTTTTACTAAATCAATTCAATTTTACTTGTAAATATACATAGTGGTAATGTTGTACTGTAGGTCACCTGTGCAGCTATGCACTATTCTGGTATTACGCATGTCGGTGACGCGAACCCATAAGATTCTCTACCAAAAAGTGCTCAACGCGACTAAACACTTCAAAAATTACCAGCGATAGGGACTGCTGATAGAAGTAAAAACTTAGAATTTCAGTATTAAAAAATATGAAATTTCGTAATTTTTAAATTTAAGTGGTCAACATTAATTTGGCATTCATATCTATTGACACTCCGAGCAACAATTATATACAAGTTTATATGGCTTATTTATTATTCAAATACATTACGTGCTGTACAAAATCATGACAAAATATAAATAAAATTCAATCGAAATAACAATTAATAAACAACCACTTTTACTAAAACAACATGCTTAACGCGGCTAACGCAGTTTTCTCTTCAAAAAGTGACTGCTTTTAGATATTTGCAACAGCACAAAAATCATATTTTATTCCTTAACACTAGAGACAGCTTAACACTGTTTGTTGGCAACTCATCACAAGCAGTGTTTCACAGAATCTACTCCCGGATTGGAATCGCGACCTACTAAGAAGATCCGGCGAGGAACTCAATAGCGTCAACTCTTTAAAGCAAACGACAAACGATAGAACACACCTTACATAACATTCAAGGCTCGAGTAATCGATGCGTTACCAAGAAGAAAGACGAAAACAAGGAACAACCATTGCTTTAAATGTGTGGCCATAAAATCAAATTGATATTTTAAATTCATATAATGTATTAAAACAGAATTGTATTGTAATAACATTTTATAAATCAACGTCTGTGTGATCTCTGATAGCACCAAATTCTGTTCCCGGAACAAGTTAGGTTTATCAATTTCCGTACTTATTACTGGTAGTGGAGGGAACTCATTTCGGATTCTCCCGATCCACTAACGGTGGTTTTAGGTACTCCAAGCACCGGTCATCGTTCTCGTCAAACCCATCGCTTGCGACGAAGGGCTCGACGAGTAAATTAACCCACAGACACAGCCCACTGAGTTTCTCGCCGGATCATCTCAGTGGGTCGCGTTTCCGATCCGGTGGTAGATTCTGCGAAGCACGACTCTTGCTAGGGTTCGTGTTAGCAACATCTTCAGGTTTGAGCCCCGTAAACTCACCTTCATGTTAAGGTGAAGCTGAAATAGCCTTTCAAGGCTACCAGCATAGGTAGGAAAAAAAAGGATGGAGTTGAAAGCCGATGCGGGTGAATAGCCCCATCCTGCTTCTTTCTGCCGCAAAGCAGTCTTGCATGTGGATTTAAAAGGCTACTTTAGGGAGTACTGATTAATACATAATTATTGGAACGACATGACATTAAATGGTACAGTTTTGAATTGTTAAAACATACCATTTCCTGGCCCCCGTCTTGCGAACTCCCTACAATGTAAGATCAAACGTTGCTATGTCTACAACCGTTTCGGAATTGATATTTGATACCCAACGTTCTCGACTTACCCGATGTACCCCAAATGGTAATTTATCGGGTGCTTGAACATCGTCAAGATGAATTTTATTGTTTTATTTTTCTGAAGGAAGGGGCCTTTCTTATTTTCATATTATAACCTAAACCTACCGAAAAGAATTGGGTTAAAATTTGGAATATAGGTGTTAAGAACTATATTTGACTAGCCACAGGTTAAAATTCAAGAAGTGTTTAGTCATAATCATATCGTACATAGCCTCAAGATATTTGAAGAGCGATGAACCACACTTAAGACTACATCCTCTAAATACTAATCTTCTCTAAGCCAACATATTTTTTCGGGATTTCATTTTTAACAATAAGTTCTATATTATCAAGTATTCTACAAAAATAATTGATAATTGCCAGTGATATCAATTCTGAGTCTAGAAACTTCGATTCAGTTTCTAGCATTGCAATTGATATCGCAGTTAACAAATATATAAATCAAACTAAAATTCGAAGGTATTTGGCTTAAAGCTCGTAAAAATTTTAAATGTCTCGAGAGACTTTAACCGTCCTTTTCTTCGAATTTAAGAAGAGAAGCAGTACTTCCGTGCAAACGAAACATAATTAATACAGAATCAGACTTTTTCACGCAAGCAAAAAAACCATCACGCAATAGCAAAAACACTAAGGTATCGTTTTGTTTACCACACAGTTAAGCTTGGTTCGCACTGCTTTAGATCTATCAAAACCGATATGTACTTATTATTACAGCCATCTATTGACAAACAGCGAGAACATAGTTGCAGACTTTATACAAAAGTCTCGAGTTGTAAAATCTGATAATTAAACTCTGACATGTAAACAAGGAGTGTCCCCATAACTTAATCGTTAATTCGCAATCGAGTCCCTCTCCCCGTAACCCCGATTCAATTAAACTTTAACCAAGTTTCTCGTAAACAACACAATTATTGAGTAATCATTCGAAAATGAGTTCTATGTTTTACTGGGTAAGGCTAATATTGCCTTGAAGCGGCCCATGAAGCCTATTATCAGAATGATTTCATTGTTTGATGTACTAGAAGAGTTGTGGTTTTGCTTTAGTCTGTTATTGTAACATCAGCATCTAGTAGCAAATAAACATTTTGGAAATATCTTCATTCCCTTTTCTCACTGTAAAGTAAGTATACACATGTTTTAATTGGATTACTTCTATCAGACATAACAATACGTGATGTTGCTTTCGTTAACTCTAAGAATAATTAAACATAAGTATTTTCTTTAAATAAATGAAGGGTCACATTCAATGACGACAATTGCCTATTCTATAGAACAGAGCAGTGGAAATACTTGGTGATTTATGGTGAGATTTATTTTTATAAATAGGTTACATTTGAAGCTTTATATTTAGAAAGTGTGCAAAATGAATATATTTATCATTGCATACAAATTATTTGTGGCATAAATATTTGATTTATGGTGAAATTATTTTTATAAATAGGTTACATTTGAAGCTTTATATTTAGAAAGTGTGCAAAATAAATATATTTATCATTGCATACAAATGATTTATGGCATAAATATATCGGGATTTAGAAATTGATAATGGTTTTCCCATTTGGACTCTAATGGGAAACTGTAACTATGATGATGAGAAATGTGTAATGTATCAATAGGCAAGAACGATTCTTCAGTGTTGTTTTGTTATTTGAAATATTTAAGGATAGAGAAATTTGGTTTAAGATAAAAAAGATACCCTACTTTCCATAGCTCTATTTTAATGTATTTATGTTACAAATATCTTACCATCAGCAAAGCTCATCAAATATTCTCACGACAATATACAGAAAAGAAACGGAATTCGCGGTAGACGATAAAAAATAATAAAATCATGAAATTCACTAAAGCATTTTACTCCTTAAAGTGACCGTAGTCGCTTTGTAAAAGAGTTACAAAAAGAATATTAAGTCCACAGATTATTAAGTCGTAATGAAGTTTCTGTGTAAATTGTAGAAAACCGAGTGCTAAGTCTTTGCCGGCTGAAAGGGCCGGTATTCAAAACTTTGCCTAGAAAATGTATTTAGTTTTCTTCGTGAGTTTTGATTTGAGTTTTGTTTTTTTTAAATTAAATGTAGACAAGACCAAAATGCTTGATGAAATCGTAATGACTTCTACAGTTACTGTTAAGCTATCTTCTTCTTCTTCTTCTTGTCAGCCCATGGACGTCCACTGCTGGACATAGGCCTCCCCCAAGCCTCGCCACAAAGACCGGTCCTATTATTAAGCCATCATCACATTTTAATAACAACATAAAAATAAATTATTGTTTCTATAATCTATGTCCCACCTTAAAACAACAATTAGAAAAGATAGGGAGATTTAGGATATTAGGATACGCAAATGATTGACATTATCATAAATACTGAAAAATCAACGAAATTTTTTATTTCGAAATGCTTAGTCGCTATGTCCCGTTGCCAATATAAAAATAAACATAAGAGTGGGAAATTTCAATAATTTAAAAATAATTAAATCAAATATTTCATCTGTATTTTACGACAATTATTGATACGTTGCTTAATCCATAATAACATCGTAAATTAAGTTGTGCTGTAATCTTTGAAATATCTAAAGGTAACGCACTGAAATTATGCAAAGGATGCTATTAACAAATTACTAAAGATAACCACTAAGGTATTAACACGAAATAACATGCAAATTGTGTCCCGATCGAGAATCAAGTCTCTCTCAATGATGGATAAAACCGGTTTAAGCCGCATTAAACCAGATTACACCGGCTCCGAGGCGGAGGCGTTCATTTATTATGTAAATACGCGACAAATTAAATCCAATGGGAATTTCGTTTGACAAACGATTTTAATGTCAAATGAATGGCTTTATTGGTAGTTTTCCATACATTACATATTTTTCTGAGAATAGTGTTTATTAAGATACAGCATAATTATTAAAGTGAAGTGAAATTTCATGAATTTCAAATGGTTAGCTATGTTTATGCTTTAATTGTAGGTACCGGTAATTACAAATATAAGTTATAAGACAAAAGGACTTTGAATAAAAATAAAATTCTCGGCTATTCCTCGAGAACCCCCTAGCATTGCTTACAGTATACTACTTCCTGAAATATGGTTCTTACACAACTAGTACACCTTCCTTACCTTATTTTTCAACCTATTTCATAATTATGATATTAGAAAACAGTCAAAATTTTCTCTATTATTTCGTATCTTGAGTACATCAATATCTATGTACTGATTAACATCCTACATCAAATCTATTTTAACCTTGATGCAGTTAAACATTTAGGTTTGACGGATCACTATTATTCCCGTGTAATTAACACTTAAAACTTAACTCAAGTTGAACGAAGGCATTCATGTTACGGCATCCATAGCCTTTAGAAACCGCTTAATATTATAACGACGTATCTACCTATAAAATTTATTAAGACCAGGCTTTTTGCATATAGTTCAATCAGAGCATGATTCTAAAACATCAAAGAAAGTGCAGGACTGGGGTAACTGTTTGCTTCTAAAGCCCATTTTTTCCAACAAGACAGTCCATTTAGAGACCAAAATTCAAAGGACATTCAGAAAGTTACTATCGTTATTATATATCTACAGTCTATCTAAATAACTTTCTTAATCATGTTCCGATGTCATGAGCGAACTTTAGTGTACTTACAGAGTTGTGTCACTGAGCGATTAAGCGGTCTCTAGAGTTAATGGGAAACAGGAAACAACCGAAACTAAATTAAGTGATGCGACGAGGAATGACAGATTCATCAAAGTTTGAAAGACTGAATAATTACACATAAGATACGTACGATGGTTGGAAGCAAAAACTGTATCCTTGATATATGGCTACGTTTGTAAATTAAAATTGCTAGATGACAAAAGCAATTCGAAGCGAGTGGCCGGTAGAGATTTGGCGTGTCGTTAGCATTGTCGAATTCTATCAGCAACGGTAACCACTCACTATTAGATGGATTGACTGATTACCTTTCTAATTTTGCTTCTCGATTCGGATTCCTCAATACTGAGGGTCGTGCCTACCTACTCGCAACAAGAGTTTATTCTGGATCATTCCTTTTTTATTGCTTAGATGGGTGGACGAGCTCACAGCCCTCCTGGTGTTAAGTGGTTACTGGAGCCCTTAGACATCTACAACGTAAATGCGCCACCCACCTTGAGATATAAGTTCTAAGGTCTCAGTATAGTTACAACGGCTACTCCGCCCTTCAAACCGAAACGCATTACTGCTTCACGGCAGAAATAGGCAAGGTGGTGGTACGTACCCGTGCGGACTCACAAGAGGTTCTACCACCAATAAATTTTTAAGCGCCATTTGCTCCTATCTGCCGTCAAGTGTAGAGCATCGTAAACTGTGGTTTTGGCAGTCTAACATGTCGGGCCTCTACCTCTATCTGTCTACAAAGGCAATAAATAAAAAAAGTGTGTGATGTCGTGGGATACCGGATAAGAACGAAGTTCCTTATTTTAAAGATATTAATTTTATGTTCTATTCGAGGTATAAAGAAAATAATTATTCGGGTTACATTTTTTGTTATAATTTTTTTATTGTTAGAAATAAAATAAAAACTACTTTACAAAGTTATCAACTTTATCTCACAATGATTTATAAAAAATATATAATAAAAATATGTTATTTTTGTACGTTATTACAAAGTTAAGTCGTACACTGTGTGTATTACTAATAAAAATCTTACGTTACGGACGTTTTTTCCCGGTTAGGGTATCCCTCTGCATCGTCCTATAAGGACCTTCGTTTCAAAAATAACTTTAAGTATTATGTATTTAAAATAGTGATTTTAAATTGTTGTATTGATGGATTGCAATTATAGTCATATGGTTTTATTTATTTTATAATACCTACCAAGCTATAATCACCAATGGTTGTCTATTTAAGTTTCCTGGTCTTATAGCTTAGTCTGGTCTTGAAGGATTTGGAATGATTAACACAAGGTCGAAATTCAAAATAGCTTTTTGATTTTTTAGTACCTTATCTTATTGGTTGGCATTATTTGACCAAATAAACACAGTATTGAATACAAACAGAGCAGAGAGTACGTCTAGCATTTCTGAAACTGATTTAATTAGAATATCAACTTGGATTGAACGTATGGACACGACACAGTGTATTTAGTGGACAATGTTGCGTATACAATACATAGGCAATGTCGGCGTTTCAATTACGTGTGTAGACTACCTCTCGCCTCCCGGGTCCGTTCTATCCAATTAGGATTAAAGGTGGGGTGACAGTGAAAGCGTTTAATTATCAAATTTTATTAGTATAATTAAAACTATTTCTTGGATTAGAGCAATCTTGGTTTGAGTATCAACAGTACTTAAATATGTGTAAAGACATAAATACCATGTCATTTTTAGAAATCGCTTAAGAACTGGTTAGTAAATAAGGCATTACCAACACAAAAAGGTAATTAATAGAAGAAAAAAAATCAGGCTTACTATTAAGTATAATATTGAACAACTTTTTCGTTTATAGATAGGAAACCTAAAATTTACGTCGTCGATGGTAAAAAAATGAGCGACCTCTAAAAACCTCTCAGAAATAATTATCCTGACGCCTCATAATGTCACTTTAAGGTATCAGACGTTAAGGCATTTTAAATTTTAGCTTGCATTCGATTCAATCCTTCCACAAATTTCTATGAAGATTTGGTCTTCGCTTCTAATAAATTGACTTATTTGACAATAGAAACAAAACTCAAAATTCTGAACTACTCGTACCATATAAATCATATTATATTTTTCAAACCGCAAGCGGTGTAACCACGCCTCTAATGGGATCTGATCACGGTAACAGCTCACCGTATTAGTGGCTGGCTTTTTGAAAGGTGTCTGTGATTGGTTTTTAATTTGATAATGAACGGATTGGGAATGCAATGCAGTCACAATTGCGATCATAGTTTATCATATACATACATCACCTCAGTGGCTCGCGATTCTGATCCGGTGGTAGATTCAGCGGAGCACTGCTTTTGTTAGGGCAGGTGCTTGGAAACTTTTTCAGGCAGACCTCCGTGTGCATGCCTACCGATCAGGGTGAAGCCAGAATAGCCACACGACGCTACCGACACATAGGTAGTCAATAAAAGAACTATTTTGTAAGGTAGCAATACTATAAGCACTCTGGTTTGCTTTGGATCAGCTCAATCGCTAGGAATGTGATTTGTCTCTTTCGCTCGTGTTACTATTTTAATACCAACGCTTTTATTAGCTTCAGACGTATGTATGTAACGGAATCTTTGAACATGATTTTGACCCCCTTCAAAACTTCGGATTAACTCGAAATTTGGTATACTTATTAAAGACCGATTTGGTATACTTATTAACGACCGATTATTAAATTTAATGTTTTTTCTGAAAAAATTGAAACTCAACAAAAAAATGAAAAGTAAATAATAGTTTAAAAAAACTAAAAAAATACGCTTTTATAGAAAATCCAACTAAAAAATAGAAAATAAATTTTAATAAATTTGGATGTAAAAATAGCGTAAGGAAAAATTCTTCTATTGTAAAAAAAGCGTGGGGTGCTTTTCAGAATATTATCAAAATAACCCTTCTACTCATATCTGTTCATAAAATATTTATAACTACTGCACCCCACGCTTTTTACAATAAAATCATTTTTTCTTACATTATTTTTAATTGAAATTTATTTTATATTGTTTAGTTGGATTTTCTATAAAAACGTATTTTTATAGTTTTTTTAAACTAATATTTATTTATTATAGATTAAACTACGTTTATTAAAATAAGTTTTTTATTGCACTAGATCCCCTTAGAAGGCCGTTAAGGGTTAGTCAGCTTACACAAAAATATGCACACAGAAATGTTTATAGGCTTATCTGGTCTAGCGTTCCCGAGAAGAGCTTTTTATTGCTTTAGATCAGAAGACGAGTTTTTAGACCGCTGAAGTTAATGCGGTTAGCGGAGCCAGACATCACAAGCTTGGGAAATCAACTAAAAAACTTCCACTTTTTTGTGTTTGATATCAGGGTAGCATATTGCCCTATACAAGTAGTTCTTATATGAATAGTTCTTATAAAATAGTCATCGAAGTTCAAGAGGACAGCCAAGCCACTATCAGTCAAGGTTATGACACAGCACTAAGTAAATATATACTTAGTCTGGCCATAAATACTGTTACAATTAAAAATAAACAAAATATTACATTTGAATTTGGAATCTGTCATTTTTATATGATTGCACATTGAGTTTTCTCATTTTGACGCCAATACATTGTACAATATTTTGCGATATTAAAATGGAGTGGAGTGATAAAGAGAACCGAATCGCTGTGATTGCATTACACAAAATAGGTATGGAGCCAAATGCAATTTTTAAAACTCTCCATACGCTTGGTATTAGTAAAATGTTTGTGTACCGGGCTATTAATAGGTGCAATGAGACCTCCTCGGCGCCAGGTCATAAAGCTCGGTCTACGCAGTCTTGGTTGGAGTACGGCTTGCTATAAAGGCCATGATAATTTGGAGTCCTAAAACAATCAGCACGATTGGCAGTGAAAATTTTTCCCATGGAAAGAGTGCGTGCTTCTATTGATAACTGGCCTCAACGTTTACAGAACCATATTGCAGCCAATGGAGACCACTTCAAATAAGCTTTTTATACTTTAAATTGTTTTATATTTATGTATTAAACTAACACACTGTAAAAGTAATAAATGTTATTTGCAATAGTTTTATTTTTATTTTTAATTGTAACAGTATTTATGGCCAGACTAAGTATAGAGCAGTCCTTTCTAAATCGGTATGACATGTGGCACAAAAGAAATCGGAATTCGCATAGGATGGAAAATAAACTGATACGGATAGTTACTGATGCCCAAGGACAATAACATGAGTACAGTCACGTTTTTGTTTTGTAAATATATCATACACAGAATTCATAAACCTCAAAGCTTAACATACGTCTTGCATCTTTCTTACATCTAAATGATATTGCGCAATTGCGAATCCTTAATATGTTTGGACATATCATTCGTAATGAAAGCTCATTGGAACGTTTAGTGGTTCAAGGAAGAGTAGACGGTCAACGCTCTCGCGGCCGATCATCCACAAGGTGGACAGACTTGGTTAAGTTATCTACGAAGTGTTCCCTTACTGAATGTACACGTACCGCCACAAATAGAGAGAGATGGAGAAGTCTCTCAAAAGTCGCAACCAAAACATTAAGACATACGTAACCACGACTACTCCACCAAGAGTGTACGACTGAGAATAAGAAATGATATTATTTTTTTCTAAAGATATTTATTTGATCGAATCAAAGTTCATGTTTGGCGAAGTGTAAACACGAAAACGGCCAATGCTCCACGCGAAACGGAAACGTAGCCATTCAAGTGTTCGATCCTAAGATAGTTTTATTCATTTCAATAGATTTTACGGCCGAATGAATCGCAAATTGCACCGCTCTCCGGGACGCGGGTTGTAATCGATTGTGCTGCCATCTGTTGGGAAAATAATGACTCCGTCTGGTATGTTCCGTCCTTAGGCGGTAGAAGTATATGAAAAAAATCTACATATAATATTTTTAAGGGAAAATCTTAAGTTACGGAAGTTCACAAGTTCTTTATAGTTCGAATTAAAGTATTTTCACTTCACAATAGTTTATTTAAATGTTAAGACCAATAAAAACAGAAATTTTGGGTTGCANCCATCTGTTGGGAAAATAATGACTCCGTCTGGTATGTTCCGTCCTTAGGCGGTAGAAGTATATGAAAAAAATCTACATATAATATTTTTAAGGGAAAATCTTAAGTTACGGAAGTTCACAAGTTCTTTATAGTTCGAATTAAAGTATTTTCACTTCACAATAGTTTATTTAAATGTTAAGACCAATAAAAACAGAAATTTTGGGTTGCACAGAAATAAAACTAAAAAATAAGATCGCGTGATATTAAGAAGTGGCGGCCGCGTTGAAATTGCGCGTGCGTTCGCCGTCAGATCGTGGCTCGACTATTCGCTGCGACCGAGCGCAAGCGATTTTGTATTTTACAATACAAGTACTGAGTAGGTATCGTTCCTACATTCCTTTTTTTTATGATTGAGATATTACTGGTGGCCCGAAGGCCTTTCCAGTTTCACCAGGACAGGTGGGCGAGCAATGGCTCAGCTAGGAGGGGTGGGATTTGCTAACAGCTGCCCGAGCGCCTCCGAAGGAGACCTAACAACTCAAGAGCAATTGCTTCGCGAATGAATCTACTACCGAATCGGAATCGCGACCCGCTGAGAAGATCCGGCGGGTCCTACATTACTATGCTTAATACAGCGTCTCGCATAACACATCGTTATAATTTCGTATTGCCTTAGTTACAAGAGCTCATACATGTAAATGAATATATCACTATCCAACTTTTATCTTTGCTTAGATGCATGCACGAGCTCATAGCCCACCTGCTGCTAAGTGGTTACCAGAGCTCCTATACCTTTACAACGTAAATGCCGCCACCCACCTTGAGACATGTTCTAAGGTCTCAGTTTTAATAGTACAACGTCTGCGTCACCCTTCAAACCAAAACGCATTACTGCTTCACGGCAGAAATAGGCTGTGTAGTGTCTACTCGTGCGAACTCACGAAATATCGTACTACCGGTAATTATGCAAATTATAATTTTGCGGATTTGATTTTAATTACTCGATGTTAATCCATCACCGTAGCAGTAAATCGCGAATTTTTGTTTAGTGCATATTTCACTACAAAAATTTATACAGCTGCCTGCGGGATTCGAACACCGTTGCATCGCTTGATATTAATGCACCGGGCGTCTTATCCTCTCGGCCACGACGACTTCAATTGAGACTAGAGTTGGGACATGAGATAGCAACATACACTTTCACTGATACGTCAAGAAATAGGGGTTGTGAACTAGGAAGCTTAAGAGTAAAATAGTACTACGAATGGATATCAAGGGAGAACACATCTGTCAACTCCGTTACTTACTAGGTAGATCATTATTTTAAAATTTTCTTAAGGTACCTATCAACATATTAATAATTACATCACATATTAACAGAACAAAATTACAACAGTATAATCGATATAGCTATACGAGCTTCACTACTAATAGGATTTAACCAACCGCAACATGACATCAAAAAAATTATATTAATTGTTCATTATTCATCATTAATTGTTTATATTAATTGTTGTCGTCGTGGCCTAATGGATAAGAAGTCTGGTGCATAAGTGTTGAGGCGATGCACCGATGTTCGAATCTCAGGCGGGTACCAATTTTTCTAATGAAATACGTACTCCACAAATGTTCACGGTTGACTTCCACGGTGAAGGAATAACATCGTGCAATAAAAATCAAACCCGCAAAATTATAATTTGCGTAATTACTGGTGGTAGGACCTCTTGTGAGTCCGCACGGGTAGGTACCACCGCCCCGCCTATTTCTGCCGTGAAGCAGTAATGCGTTTCGGTTTGAAGGGCGGGGCAGCCGTTGTGACTATACTGAGACCTTAGNACCACGACCACTCCACCAAGAGTGTACGACTGAGAATAAGAAATGATATTATTTTTTTCTAAAGATATTTATTTGATCGAATCAAAGTTCATGTTTGGCGAAGTGTAAACACGAAAACGGCCAATGCTCCACGCGAAACGGAAACGTAGCCATTCAAGTGTTCGATCCTAAGATAGTTTTATTCATTTCAATAGATTTTACGGCCGAATGAATCGCAAATTGCACCGCTCTCCGGGACGCGGGTTGTAATCGATTGTGCTGCCATCTGTTGGGAAAATAATGACTCCGTCTGGTATGTTCCGTCCTTAGGCGGTAGAAGTATATGAAAAAAATCTACATATAATATTTTTAAGGGAAAATCTTAAGTTACGGAAGTTCACAAGTTCTTTATAGTTCGAATTAAAGTATTTTCACTTCACAATAGTTTATTTAAATGTTAAGACCAATAAAAACAGAAATTTTGGGTTGCAAAGAAATAAAACTAAAAAATAAGATCGCATGATATTGAGACATGGCGGCCTAGTTGAATGAAATTGCGCGTGCGTTCGCCGTCAGATCGTGGCTCGACTAGTCGCTGCGACCGAGCGCAAGCGCTTTTGTATTTTACAATACGAGTACTGAGTAGGTATCGTTCCTACATTCTACCCGATGATATGCAGGCGAAGTAAAATGTCCCTTAGAAATAAGGTGACACTCTACAAAACTTGCATACGCCCCTACATATGACCTATGCAAATGTAGTGTTCGCTTACGCGGCCCGCACTCCCTTAAAATAATTCCAAATCATTCAATCCCGTTTTTGCAGGATAGCCGTCGGAGCCCCGTGGTTCGTCAGGAACATCGACCTCCATAACGAGCTGGACTTAGAGTCCATCAGTAAGTATTTACAGTCGGCGTCGATGCGCCACTTCGATAAAGCAGCACGACACGAGAACCCTCTCATCGTGGCCGCCGGTAACTACATTCCCGATCCTGCGGAAAGAATGGAAAGCAGTCGACGTCGCCCAAAACACGTCATTTCGGATCCTTCCGATCCACTAACGGTGCTTTTAGGTACTTCAAGCACCGGTCACCGTTCTCGTCGAACCCGTCGCTTGCGACGAAGGGCTCGACGAGTAAATTAACCCTCAGACACAGCCCACTGAGTTTCTCACCGGATCTTCTCAGTGAGTCGCGTTTCTGATCCAGTGGTATATTCTGCGAAGCACGGCTCAATTCTTTACAAATTACGACTACAATTGAAAAATCATTAAATCGGTCTTACTCGTGAGAAGTATCTGAGAACTTCACGTATACTACACTAAGTCTCGTGGAAGACCAAAAGCCGGCCGTAATGAAACTATTTATCTCTCGAACGCACTGATCGAGCCCATTCTCTTCCGTACCCTTCGATACAATGCTAAAACGCCCCTTTGATTATATCTACACCTCGAGAATAGACCGCTTAGAACCTTCTTATTTCATTTAGATTGTGTTAGCTGTTTATATTAACACTAAGTATTAGCAGGTAAAGAATTGTATGAAAAACTATCATACACATCATGACCACAAAAACATTATATTCAAGGATGTTTTTGGGCTTGAAGAGATCTATGTAAGCCGCAATGGTAACACTTGGAATTAGTGTTTCAATTAAGAGTTATTTGTATTAATAATGGTGGTACCAGACGTAAGACTGACTGGTTTTGTTTTTTTAATTGCCTTTGTAGGCGAGAAATAGGCAGTGCGGTCGTACCTATCCGCGCGGAGTTGCAAGAGGTCCTACCAACAGTAATTACGCAAATTATAATTTTACGGGTTTGATTTTTATTACACGATGTTATTCCTTCAGCGTGGAAGTCAATCGTGAGCATTTGTTGAGTACGTATTTCATTAGACAAACTGGTACCCCTCTGGGATTCGAGCACTGGTGCATCGCTCAACACGAATGCACCGGACGTCTTATCCTTTAGGCCACACGACTTTTTTTCTTGGGTGGCCTTACAATGCATCGTACCACAAGTTCTAAGTAATTAGGTGCCTTTCCCGGCTTAGCCCTTGAGTTCGTACATCCAGCCAGTGAAACTCAAAAAGCATTCAAGCGACCAGCGACTACTTTACCTCAGAATTAAAATAACTAGAATTTTACGTGATAATTTCTACAACCGATGATGTTCATATAACGTGACACCGCAATCTCTCGTACTTTGAAAACAATGCTTAATTAAGGACGCTAGTTCGCTTGCACGCAATGCTTTCAGCTTTAGTTGAATAAGTTAATGAACAAAAACGGAGGAGCACACGCAAAAATACAGTGCTTCGTTAACAAACAATTTTTTAGTTCTTATTTTTGTCTTAAAAGATGTGAAAAATAACAACCACGGCGACCTTTAAATACTTTTGTTTAGTTTATTTCGTGGTCTAGTCTAAAAAATTCGGGAATCCGACTGACTCATCTGTGCTCAAAGTCGTTGTTTAATTATTATATGTTCGGGTCTCTGCCGCTCCATGTAAGTTGATAATTTTACAATTGTCATTCGCACTACAGAGAATCGCATACACTATTTCAACGAATTCGTGTATTTCATTTAAAATTACAAGGAAGTGGTAATGAAGCGTGGCCTTGTTCCAAATAGTTCCGGAATTTTGTAAATTTTCTGCGTATATAATGAAAATCAGTCTTAACCTAAAATTTTAGCTACATTACGTAATAATTCAAACTCCGTAATAATTTCTGCTGTAGCAAACAAGTTTGAATGGGAGCGTTGTCAAATTGATGCTTAATTAACTCATTGCTTGATTTGTCGCTTCGAGATCAAAGCTTTGATGTTTTCGGGTTCACGGCTTTTCACGTCTCAACGGTGCCACGGGGGCTGACTTAATTTTAACGATTACACAGAAATCCCAAATGGCAATCCACTGAGAGTTACAAAGATTATTTCGGGAAAATTGACGAACTCACCGCCTTTAATACGTTTATGCTAGAATCGATTTGAAGAGAATAAAAATTGATTAGTTTGCAGCCTTTTTGGGTCACTAACTTAAGTTACTGGCGGTAGGACCTCTTGTGAGTCCGCGCGGGTAGGTACCACCGCCTTGCCTATTTCTGCCGTGAAGCAGTACTGTGTTTCGGTTTGAAGGGTGCGGTAGCCGTTGTAACTATACTGAGGCCTTAGAACTTATATCTCAAGGTTGGTGGCGCATTTACGTTGTAGATGTCTATGGGCTCCACTTAACTCCACATGGGCTGTGAGCTCGTCCACCCATCTAAGCAATAAAAAAAAAAGTCTTCCGCTAATGTGTCACCATAATAATATGGATATGGACTGATCCAGCGAGACGCGTATGAAGAGTCTTCGCGAACCCATAATACTAATACTAATGTGTACTAGTAATATGTGTAGTGGGGCGTATTCTGACCCCACATGGATCAGCTTGAAGACTGAAGCCATTGTCCAATACAATTGAGACTTCAGCTTAATGTTTCAAGGTACTTGGTACCATGTGTTGTAAGCACGTTTACCTATCTAAACAATGAATAAACAAACAACCGTAAAAGTGTGTATAGTCATAGTCCAAGTTCCTCTTTTAATTACCGCGTTAGAGATTTAAAGAGTGTGTTCGGTAAACACAATACATCTCAATTACACCATGGTCGCAGTTACGGTGGGATCTAATTAAGCAATTCCTTCGGTACGGGGTCCCGAGCATTTACTTAATGACAATTTAATGCTTTAGATGAACACGGAGTGCTTGCCTTAGATTGTCCCATTTCCCTTAAATTTCAGCTAGTACATTTAATCAGTGGGAAGCCTTGAAGATTTTAGATCTAGTTTGAAACTTTTAATTTCTTCTAGTCGGTCTGTTGTGATGTGAATTTTTTAATCTATCACTAGTTGCGATGTCTGTTGCGATGTGAATTTTTTAATTTATCTATATCACCAACGATATTTTTAATAGCTTTTGTCTATGAAGTTATAAAAAAAAGGCTGTAAATTTTAATAATGATTATCGTTTTTTTTTTATTGGTCTTGTAGGCAGACGAGCATACGGCTTACCTGATGGTGATAGTTTACCGTCGCCCATGGACGACAGCAATGCCAGGGACAGATCCAAGCGTTTGCCTGCCGTTAATGTTAGTTAACACAAGGTTCTCAAAATGGAAAGTTCTCTTAAATCGGAATACGATTTTTTTATTCTGTGCCAGTAATCGTTGACACTTCCCCTTAAGTTTTTTTAGAAAGAGTACTAATAAAATTCTTATTAATTTTTTATTTTGATAATACAAAAGCTTTTTCATTGGCATTAAACATAGAAATGAATAAAAAGGACAAATCGATACATATGTTTTGTCTTTATCTACTTTATGTAACTGGTTGGTGATGTATTGAAAATGCATCAAAAATTGAACCCTATTGACTAATTTTACCTACTACGAAATAAAAATCAAGAATTTGATAAGTATTAAATTTTAATTTTACGAGGCAATTCTTGTAATATTTATTTTAATGTTAACACTTGCTTAAATTTGAAGGTCACATTTGTGGCAAAGCTTGAAAACTTTTTCTTGTATATGCAGCAGTGGACGTCTCTTAGTATACTCAAGCATATACTTAATAGTAAGTATAGTAAGCAATGAGCTGGCTATCTGTACATACATATTATATAGTATTTAGCAAATCACTTTCCTTCCCTTTTTCAGTTGTTCATTGCTCACAGTAAATTAGGATCGTCGAAGAGGTTTATAAATTTTCATTTTATAACAAAATATCTTTAAAGTTATTAATCGTTTGAGCAGCCATTGAATGCGGTCCGGAAACCTTTCAAGTAAATGCTTTTAAAACTGTGTTTCTTTGAAAATATCGCGTGAAAGCATTCCACTGTGGTGACTTGCATTTTAAAGCATTCCTGTTTGAAAAACAAGGAATTCTTCTTCTATTATAAGTAAATGTTGTGTTCATACTTTTGCAGATTGAGCTCAAAGTTGAACAAAATTGTTTGCTGAAAACACGCACCCGACAAAAGATTCCAGTGTTACTTAAATAAATAGTTATGATGTTTTGGATTTTAGTTTTCAACTGGAAAAAAAAAAAAACAAAGATTCATATTTCTTGTTGGCCGACACCCGGACTGTTAGTCCGTGCAATGTTACTCGCAAAATGGAAGATCTATATTTTGTCGTTTCCTCCAAAATTCTTTTTACCGATGCATTGACAATGCACATTGCATCTTTTACTATTAACTTCAATTCTTCTTGAATCTCATTTGAAAATGTTATTTAAATAAAACGTAAGACACCAACCAAGTAAACGATAGTAAATCGATGATATGCTATAACATCTTGCTCGTCTCTCCCCTAAATGCCATCGGTGACGTCACATCAAGGATGGTTTGATGAATCACGTGCATTCCCCTTAATATTCTCTCCTGAGGGTACCTTGTTTGTACTGTCATTCTATACATTGACAACTTAATGCAGTAATGTGCACTGTTTGATTTTGCCCCCTTGTACTTGATAGCATTGTGTGGATCGATTTTCAGTGGGCGCATTGTTTGGCAGATTCTTATTTAGTTTTTGCGATCAGAAATTAATATATCAAAGCTCAATTCTGCTGTGCCTCTTTATTTATAAATTTATTTCATTATTTTTTCCTCATGAGATCAGACGAGCGTACTTCGTAGTTGGTAACAGTTATTGATGGTCATAATTATTATAAGGAGCTGATCTAGGATATTTTTCAAACTTATTTCGAAGAAGTCCTTCTTATCTATTAGAGTTTTTCGTCAATATAAGATCATACTTGAAGCCACATTGAAAGAAATACTGGGAGAAGCCCTTGATTCGTAATTTTTAATTCTATTCCACTAACAATATATACACTGCAGAATGGGCTTTATCTTCGAATCAAACGTAAACGTCAAATCCAATGAAAAGTAAGAGGGAAAGGTTTGATATTTCTTATTATTTTGCTTTTGATCATTTTCAACATCAAAATGGATACCATTACCACCGAATACATAGCTATATCAGAAAAAGTAATCCGTCAAAAACCTCATTTTCGGTGATAACAATTCCAAGATAATCTTGCATATACATGTTCCGTGTACATTAGGATCATCGCGTCGGTCGAACAAAAAGACTAGTGGGATATAAGAACTTCGCTTTATCTTTTCCTATTCATATATCATTTTACATATAGCCCATTGCATTCACAGACTTGGCTCGGAAACAAAGGGTCAGTTATAAAACCCAATTTGCCAAAATAGATCGTCGTGTCTAATGATGACCTATTTTCATCACGGGATCCGGTTTTGATTCCAAATCACAGTCAATTTCTTTGTTTCAAATATCGCGTTAGGGATCTGTTTACATTGAAGACGTTACATTGGCTGCACATTTAAATACTGGGATCGAAGTGGAATTAAAAACAGCTACAACAATTTGGCCAGTAAGCCTTAAACATTGAAAATCCAACAGTCATTACATCTTTAATATACACCTTTTCTATCTCAATTTGTGGCTACTAGGGTTAGTATCCCATGGGGGTAGTATCCTCATAAATTTTCCAACTAAACTTCTTAATTCCTAAGAATATTGTAAGCAGATACAATATACCTCTTCTCTCTCTCTCTCTCTTTCCACACTCCACACTATCTAGTTTCATTGGAACAATTGTTGTAGCAAATAAGACGTAAATATTTTCTCCAAAAATAGACGATAGAATTATGTTAGAATTACTTAAAGTGACTAGCCGCGGAGTCCGTAGACATCATAACGTGAAACCCGCATTAAGATCGATGACTCATTCGAATCCATTACTGTTTCGCAGAGATGGGCATGATGGTAGTGATACTTAACCATGCGTCCTATCCTACCACCAATATATGTGCTTGGAGACAGCAATACACTGGTATAATTAAATAATCAGAGAACGCTCTGAAGTCTCCTAGAAACACTTTATAAAGTTTAACGCTTTTATAGTTGCTTTTAACATCGCTTAGGTGATGATGGGTGGTGTTTTTTTTATTTATTTTTTTAATGCTTAGATGGCTGTACGAGCTCACAGCCCACCTGGTGTTAAGTGGTTACTGGAGCCCATAGGCATCCACAACGTAAATGCGTCACCCACCTTGAGATACAAGTTCTAAGGTCTCAGATATAGTTACAACGGCTGCCCCACCCTTCAAACCGAAACGCATTACTGCTTCACGGCAGAAATAGGCAGGGTGGTGGTACCCACCCGCGCGGACTCACAAGAGGTCCTACCACCAGTAATGTGTTATTCTAGGTCGACTCCACACTAGGTAATATATACTAAATTCCAAAAAGGCTACCAGTAAAAGCAATAAGGTAATTCCTATATTTAAAACTATTCTAAAAATTGAACTCATTTTACTCCGAATGTAATTAAGTAAGATAGTTCAAAGGAAACACTTTCGACCCATCTTTCAAATTCTAAAATGAAAGCTGTCCGCTAATCTGTCTTATTACACTTAGTTCTGTTATGCTTTAGTAAAATGCAATATTAGCCGACAAGCCATCTCATACCGCGAGCGGATTCCAATGTTGTGGACCCTTGATAATGATATTTACCAAGAAACAGAACTTCAGAATCTTAAGGACCAAACTGTATTCAACTTTTTAAGCGAAAAGCAGACTCCAATCAGGACAGTTAAGGACGGTATTCGCTTGTGTATGTTGCTCTTTCACGGTAATCTCAACACTCGATTGGTACTTTGAAATTTCTTCAAGTAAGAACTCTACGATTTCCTTGTTTGAAATTCATTCCAACGACGCAAGTTTGTTTTTCGAAGTAAATAAAAATGTAACACCTTGGACTGCTTCTAATATTATCAGTATTATTAACTAACTTATTAACATTAATTTAACAACTGCATTTATAAATTAAAATCTTAGATTGAAAAAGTGAAATAGTAATGAACACCAAAGTTTTGCATATGACTAGAACAATATCTCAAATCGCGTTCTTACAGTTCAAAAGTGTAAAGATTTGCTTAAAATTTTATCCCTCATTTTTCAAGCCTTTAATTTTGTTATCACGCAAATAAGAACTGACTAGTAAAAAAACAATCCAGTATTGTAAAATGATAAAAAAAAACACCTTAAAAAAAGAAAAATATGTCTTTAGTTAACAAAACTAATGCAAGTCAAAAGCAATCCACTCCAACTTAATATACATGATAATTGTCAACAATATTTAAAAAGTAAATTGCAATACTTTTAACACGTCAACAACGGCCCTAGGATTTCAAAAAATTATTCCCCCAGCCGACGTCGTAATTTATTAAAACCAACAGCCTTGAAGGCTGTATATTTACGTCACCGGAACCGGCAGCCGTGACGTCCGTAACTACTTCCGGAGACGGCAAAATGACACTGTGTTCCCGTTTGTCGGTAAATACCTTATTTTTTCTAGTTCTTTATTGAGGAAATGTTTGAAAAAATATTTTTTGTGTAACCAAATTACGTCGAACAATGAGTTTGGTTTTAATAGATTCCTGGAAATATTTTCTTTGATCGAATCCCGTGTTCGAATCCCGCAGGCGGGTACAAATTTTTCTAATGAAATACGTACTTCACAAATGTTCACGATTGACTTCCACGGTGAAGGAATAACATCGTGTAATAAAAATCAAACCCGCAAAATTATAATTTGCGTAATCACTAGTGGTAGGACCTCTTGTGAGTCCGCACGTGTAGGTACCACCGCCCCGCCTATTTCTGCCGTGAAGCAGTAATGCGTTTCGGTTTGAAGGGTGGGGTAGCTGTTGTAACTATACTGAGACTTTAGAACTTATATCTCAAGGTGGGTGGCGCATTTACATTGTAGATGTCTACGGGCTCCAGTAACCACTTAACACCAAAAAAAAAATCGCGAGTTGCACATATATGTAAATAGGCTACTGTTACCATTCAATTACGACATTCATTTTTTTCATTTTTTAATATAGGACTTTTTGAATTCTTTACAATTTTCTTGCTCATTGATTTCTGTTCTTTTTCATACTTTGTGTTTTTTTTACGCTTTTCCAACGTTTGACCTTTTATGATTCATATTCAATATTCAATAAATCTGTTCCGAATTTTAAATCAACGAATCAAATTATCAGCCTCGAACGAAGAACGATTAAATCTGTTAAAGGCGCAAACACATGACACACAGTCGCAATAAAAACGGCAATCTAATTAATCATTTTAATAAATGAATGCCGACAGCATCGTAAATATAGAACTCTCAAAGTTAAGTAAGTTGTTTGAAATTAAACTTCAGAATTTTAATTATTCATTTCCGTCATTCCGGAGCAAACAATTTGGAAGCATTTCCATTTTATAACATTCATTGAAAATAATAAGTTACAATAACGAGCCGAGTCTTAAAACGGAAGTTTCTGCTTTAATTCTTCAATCGACATTTATTTATTTATTTTGTTTAAAATCATAATTCGAAGCTGCACTTAAAATAATCATTTAAGTTGTAATAAAATTAGTCAAGCATAAACAAATCTTATTCACATTGACATTCTATATTCATACCGAGAAAATGTTACAAGCAAAAAATTGGGCACATTAAGGACAAGACATCGAATATTAACTGCTGCGGGTTATTTTGTTTGCCAGGTAAGATCCAGAACAAAAATAGTCCTAACAGCCCTATAATGTCATGACTTACTCGTATTCACCAATACTATTATATAACAGAGCACCTTCCTTTTTCCGCGCAGTATTCACTTAGAGTGGAAATGGTTGCTTACCAAAAGGAATGATACTATGAGAGAAACAAAAGTTCAAACTAGAAAGTCTCAGTCAACTTGACTTTTTTTTTTTTTATTGCCCTTGTAGGCAGACGAGCATACGGCCCACCTGATGGTGAGTGGTTACCGTCGCCCATGGACTTCAGCAATGCCAGGGGCAGAGCCAAGCCGCTGCCTACCGAAACTTGACTGTGTCCTGTTCGCACTATCGCTATGTATTGAAGAGATTGACGCGCCATTTATCGAATGGTTCGTACTTCAACGGTGCTCCTTTGCGTTACCTAAATCCATGAGACACGCTGATCCCTTAAACAAAACCAAAAGAAACCACAAAATGTTCATCCTATTACCAAAAACAACTTATGAAAATTACATCGTCTTTTCGCATTAAAAGTGTACTGGTAGGCAGCGGCTTGGCTCTGCCCCTGGCATTGCTGAAGTCCATGGGCAACGGTAACCACTCACCATCAGGTGGGCCGTATGCTCGTCTGCCTACAAGGGCAATAAAAAAAAAAAATCCAAAAATATTCGAAATTTAATTAATATGCAGAATCATTTGGTATCACCAGTATTTTTCTCATAAATACTGTCAAAAGAGCGTAGTTTAGTTTTAGTTTTTTAGTTTGCCTATTTTTTGCCTACTATTAACAAAATTAATACATAATTTTATCTTACTTTAAAATACAGATAATGTAACTGGTAAACAATAAAAAATAAATGTTGCAAACGATTAATATGATTAGTATTAAAAATATTATATGTTAAACCTTTAAAACACTCTCCTGTGAAATTATTAAGTTTTGAGATTATACAGTTTTAATGCGAGAAGACGACATATGAATGGGAGAAGAGGATACATACACAAAAATTTGCTATTAATAATTTTAATTCAGAAATATTATTTATTTATACATATTTTACGTTTTCATATAGAAGTAATCTTCTATATAAGAATCGATATCATTCAGATGGACAGGAAGAAGATGATATAATAATATGATATACAGGGTGCTGTTAAAACGAAAACCCAATTAAGACGTGTTTTCAAATCCGTTGGTGATTCGTAACACGATCATAATGGAGAAATCCCGCAAGGGAAATTTTATTTACTATTTTTTTAGACTTTTCCATTAAGTCAGCGTTAGTGTAAGTTACCCGATCATACGAAAATAGACTAAAAGAATATTGGGCGTCGAAAAATTTGACTACCCTCATCTTAGTTGGTTTTACCATGGGGGCTTATGGTAGCACTGGAACCTTCTTCAAACGAGGCTTGCGGAGAGTACTTTATGGTAGGCAGCGGCTTGGCTCTGCCCCTGGCATTGCTGACGTCCATGAGCGACGGTGACCACTTACCATCAGGTGGGCCGTATGCTCGTCTGCCTACAAAGGCAATAAAAAAAAAAAAAAAAAAAAAAAAAAAAATCTCCAGACAATATACAGTCACGGTATCACAATCAGTGATAGCCGTTGATAACGTGATAACGGAAGTAATCAGTAAAGAAAATTTAAATTAAGTTTATTCTTGCGATCATGGTCAGCATTTCGAACCAAATTAATAAAAATAGTTTCATACTCATCTCTATGAACACTAGTGATCGCTCAACAAAAAAAAATCTGCCAAGAGATATGTTAACAACCACAACACGTGATGTATTTTACAAAGTATTTTTCCGTAGACTTTTCGTATGCTAATGTAGGGATAAGCCTTTGCTGACGTCGGACAGAAGTTTGTTTTCAAACTATTTTTTTTCTACTTATATCTCGAGAGGGAAGGAGAATGTAACGAGAGTATAACGAGATAAGTGTTGAACCTTTTGAAATAAAATATTAACATTTTTTTTTTCTTAAGATAAATATTACAGACAGAGGCCTTTTCAGCTATAGAGAGAGTATTTTAGCTTGAATTTGGTATCAAAGCCATCATCTTGTGGTGAATTGCATTCCAATATGACAGGCTGGTTCTTGTCGAGCCGTGTCTACCGGAATACAAGCGACAGCATCTGTGTGACCGAACGGGCTGTCAATGGAGATAGCTAACGTCTCCATGTTCCCTATAAATCAGTTAGTATGGCATCTTTGGGGCTCGACAAAGAGGTCGACGTGCAACCTAACCCATGCATCAGCCCGCTGAGTTTCTCGCCAGATCTTCTCAGCGGGTCGCGATTCCGATCCGGTAGTAGATTCATTCGCGAAGCAATTGCTTTTGAGTTGTTAGGTCTCCGTCGGAGGCGCTCGGACAGTTGTTGGCAAATCCCACCCCTCCTGGCTGAGTCTTTGCTCGCTGACCTGTCCTGGTGAAACTGGAAAGGCCTTCGGGCCACCAGTAAGTAATCATGAATCATAAAAAAAAAACTTTGGGTGTTGATCGCTGCCGCCTTTCTTAGCTTTTCCGGGTGCTGTCCCGAGTGACAGCTCACGCCAAACGCTCCAGTCAGCCAGACTGTGAATCTTTTAGTGGACCCTTAAATCACCCCAGTGATGTCCATATCGACTTGGGAAGGACCCACATGTGAACGCCTCTATGATGCCTATGACGTGGAAGCGATTCTATCCCGAGATTTACTATGTTTTCCATGGTTTGATGCTGCATGGTTGAGGCCTGGTGACTTA
The DNA here is from genome assembly GCF_003987935.1 of Bombyx mandarina. The sequence continues at coordinate 242,523 of NW_021011527.1, read as the reverse complement.
AATTAACTTAAGTGATTATGCGTTGATAAAAACAGACCTGGAAGGTTAGATATTCGCCATTATATACGAGTATAATGGCATTGATTTGTCTCCACCTTATCTCGTCCTACCGGGAAGCAGTCTTACTATCGCAAGCTTTAGAATTTAAAACATCATTTTGTTTTGAAGGTACATTGTTGTGTGTGCCAGTTTCAACACCTACTCAACGCTTTGTCTAGCCTTCTAAGCTACGGCGATAAAGTAAAAATGTATCATCAATTTACGCTAGTGTAAAAAATACTATAAAAGTATATTAATTTTCATTTACGGAACAAGAATAAAAACGGTTTATGATGAAAATTCTCATCTTGGCCGAAGCGCTTGAATGATTTTATTGCGCCCGAAGTGATTCCAGTCGAAACTAGAAAGATTTTACAACGACCAAATACACTCTTAAAGCGGAGACGCCACGTAAACTTTCAACTTAGGATACTTAACAATTTTATTCATTAAACTTCAAAGTTAAAAACATATTTCAACATGTTATTTTTCTAATAACGTTTTCAAGTTTTCACCAATAAAACGTTATGCTCTTAATTCCAGATAGAATATTATAGAATATTATAGATAGATAGATGTTTTAGAACTTTTCGGTTTGGATTATGACTATTATTAACAATTCTGCACTCAACGTAGTTGTAGTCACATAATGAAAGTTTTTCTTTCACTTTTTAATACCGTACAGGTTTGGCAAATGAGTGTAATCTAAAAATGATATGATCATATCGGAGAGTGAACTAGTACACGTAGTCACAGTGATCTTTATTGCCACTTAGCATGTGGCTTTAAAATGGCCTCAAATTTTTTTTTTATTTTCTTGTAGACAAGCATACGGCCCACCTGATGTTGAGTGGTTACCGTCGCCCATGGACTTCAGCAATGTTAGGGGCAGAGCCAAGCCGCTGCCTTCCGCTTAATATTTTATATTATATTGTATATGACTAATCACCATCAGGCGGATAGCATTCGTCTTCTAAAGGCACGAAAATTAAAACGTGGCTTTCCCTAGCACAATAGACGACTGAATTAGTCAGACGTATAAATGACGAAGTCCACTGTTTACGTTTACACAAAAATTCAATTTTATTATGCGGTCTCTTTTAACGCAATATCGAGTATTCGGAGGCGGGTTCTTTTGAAATTTTTTCAACTGTAAAATTCGCTTTCATTTCATTTACTTTCGATTTAATGAAATTTTAGATACAATTCGCTGCGAATACCGCGACGCGTTTATATTAAAAAAAATGTATATTATAATATATTTAATAATGCTAATTTTATTCGGCGAATCAAATTTCGGTCAGCTCTTTTTAGAAAACGTTTTTGGTAATGGAATTTTTTTTTTCGACTTCGTAATTGGTTCTAATTATAATATTTAATGGAAACGAACAAATAATTATCCTTAATGAAATTGCTTTTTGCGATGTCGCGAAAAGGTTTTAATTAATAATTTAAAAGTACGTGAAATTGCACACCAATTTCTTTTTCATTGGGTCATTGTTGATACGATAATAAAAATTATCTTATCTCCGATTATTGTCAATGGTATATTAAATTAAGGTGAAATAAAATTTAGTCTCTAACTATCGATTTTATATATTTGTTTTTTTTTTTTGTGTCAAGTATATAATATTTATATTATCTCACCATTGTTACAATATTATTAGGGCAAAAGTGTGTTTATTGAAAAAAGGATACTTTGGCATAGGAGCAAGGTAACCGGTCGGTATGAATTTTCTCATAAGATAATTTAAGTACTGGAAAATGACGTATTATATTTGCGCTAGATTGGCAGGCACATTACTTTAATGTAAGTTTACTTTTGAATTGCATATTGACCGCAACTAATCTAGTTTCATGTTAAGATTTAGGATTTTGAAAGCATTTTAACTACATTGTTGTATAAACAAGGTTTGTTGACTTAAATTTGAATTCCCCAGAAAACTAAACCGACTAAAAAGGGGGAAGGTATTCGCAAATGCCTGCTTGATACTGTTTGTGATCTTCTGTCCCCGGGGCACTATTCTGGATGCTGAAGTTTAAGACACACGGACACACGCACAAGTTGAATAGTAAAATTTGCGAAGAACAGTATTTTTGAATTAAATAGCCTTTTTTAATATTGCGCGCGCGATGCGAAAACGTCGACTCGTTTTTTTTCTTCGGCCGCTAGGAGGCGCGTTATAATTCTTCATAAAGCCGATAGATGGCGTGGATTAGGAAAAAGGGAATTTTAGTCGGTTCCCTAACATACATAAAATATATAGTTTAATTACCTCAAACAATCGTGTAATCAATGTGTTTTCAATCGACATTCGCATCAGATCAGAAGAACGCTCACAGTACACAAAATTGTAAATAAATATTTTATTATTGACACAAAAAAAGTTCCTATATTCCTTAGTAATCAAAAAAAAGATTATCCTAATAATCAGAACATTACCGGTGTCTTTGTTTCCATTTCAATTTGTGAAAGGAAATCGATGGCCCTAGGGCATTGTCGATACAAGGGTGCTAGACGGAGTCTCTCGGATTTTAATAAATCCGAAACGCTTCAAGGCATACGTATTGTAAAGGGATTCAGTTGACATTGATTTTATTCGAATTGCTATTTTTATTTAATACTAGCTGACCCGGCAGACTTCGTAGTGCCTCAATCGATAAATAAAAGACCTAAACTTTTGTATAAAATAAACTTAAAACAAACAAAAGAAACCCATCCGACGGGAGCCACTTCAAAGTGCATCAAAAACAAAATTGTTATTTTTATTTAATTCCTAGCATTTTCTTAATTATCTACATTTTAAACCTTCTCTGGACTTCCACAAATAATTCAAGACCAAAATTAGCTAAATTGGTCTAGCCGTTCTCGAGTTTTAGCGAGACTAACGAACAGCAATTCATATAAAGCTGAGTGTATTGATAATTACAACAGCGCTGGTCATCCGCAATGCTTTTTCAGATAGTCGACGTCAGAGACGTCAAAATGGACCATTCTAAAGAGCTAGTGCTAAAGAGCTAGCTTTTCACTGATGGTAGGACCTCTTGTGAGTACACGCGGGTAGGTACCACCGGCCTGCCTATTTCTGCCGTGAAGCAGTAATGCGTTTCGGTCTGAAGGGTAGGGCAGCCTTTATAGCTATACTGAGATCTTAGAACCTAAATCTCAAGGTGGGTGGCGCATTTTCGTGGTAGATGTCTATGGGCTCCAGTAACCACTTAACACCAGGTGGGCTGTTAGATCGTCTACCAATCTAAGCAATAAAAAAAGCTACACAATATGTCCGAATGCTATGATTGGTAGAATTTAAACGAGCATCCATATTTTATAGTCTCTACGCCAGCGGTTACCAATTGAACTTGATCTGCGGTATCGAACATAACGTAGCACGTACTAGTACTAATGACAGCTCACTGGAAACAAGATACCGTGCGCTAGTAAGTTTTGAATCGACAACTTCTGCAAGGCAATTACATAATCTACGGAAACGAGGGTCGGGATGAGGTGGAATCCTGGAACTAAACAGCGGAACCAATCCCGCGCTCATCCGAGTTTGTCAAACTGCTTCAAGGGGGATACCACGAGTTTTTTCTCGATACTTATTAATAATTATATATTTCGACTAAGGTTTTTTTTTTACTCGATCTTTAAAGGTCGAAGATTTGACATGAGATTGGAGAAATCGACTAGAGATGAGATCGAATTCCCAATTCTAAAACGTCAATACCACTCTATAGGAATTCTAGTTTACAACACTTCCTAATTACTGGTACTATTGTCTATTTCTGCTGCAGAGTAGGAATGTGTTCTAGTTCGAAAAGTGGGACGGTCATTATAATAATATTACATTTGAAACTTAATCTCTGAATACCTAGACACGTGGTGACATTAACGTGATGACATAAATGGCAGTAGCTACCCAGTAATGAATGGGCCGTAAGTTTTCTTCTTCTTGTACTTTACTTTTAACCTGTTACTAACTAATTTTTAAATTAGCTGTATAGTAATAAATAAAATGCGCGAATTAAGGAAATTTATGAAGAAATTTAAATCGCCTTGTGACCAATGGTATCCACCCGCTGTGGCAAAGGAAGCCAAGCGACTGCCGCTCTTTTGAAACTAAAAACCGGAAATTGCTTCGCGTTGTCTTCCCTCAATGCCTAGACGGGAACGTCTTCATTAGTGGCATAAATTAAAATGCTTTATGTTCATAAGCGTCATTTAAGTTGCGAACGTTCCAGAAAATAATACTTTAGTGTTTTCTGAAATCGAAAAATGGCTTCTCATTTAAAAATCCTGTTATTTTAGAAGCTTGTAATCAATAAGTCACAAAAAAAAATTAAATACATTTAAAACAACTTATACGATTTAATCTCACTTTTTTATTATACATAGTTATATTACTTACAGAATTTCGAATACTTTATCAAGGTTGCCTGGAAGAGATCGCTTTCAGCGATAAGGCCGCCAATTTATGTCACCGACTATTATTTGTTTTATTTGCTCACTCTGTACATATATATGGTGTTAAATAAAGTGTTATTATTATAATTTTCTTGGTAACATTTTTGAAACAATCGATATTGTGTTAATGCGTAATTGCTGGTCGTAAGACGTGCGACCATCACCAATCAATCACCATATAAGTTTACACCAAGAGGCAGTACTGTGATTCAATTCGAAGAGTAAGACATCTGTTACTAAGTGTAACTGCTTTTCAATTGTAAGAGTTGGGAATTGAGACTTGACGTATTCTTAGATAAATGCCGTTATATACAATGTAATATCTATAGGCCCCAGTAAATATTTAATGTCAGGAAAACAGATTACCTATCCGACTAAACTAAATAAAAAATACGAATGATTGAGAAGTAAAATCAATGCTAACAACACGTTATTAGCACCTTCACTGAGTATAGGCACAACATAAGCATAACATTGACTCAGTCACTAACTCATCAACTCCCAGTCCCATGAAACTAGAAATTGAAATTTCACCCAAATCTGTCTTACGCTTCGTAGTTGACTATGATTGTATTTTTTTAATTTGAATTATACAATAAAGAACACGCGAGTCGCTTCGAAATTAAGAGTTGAACTTCATGTCTCCAACTCTAAGATAGCTTGACACGGTGACGTGAGCGTCCGTTATCACATGACCACCAGACGCCCCATGAGTCAGGTCGCATCTATCGAATTAAAAATAAAATAACTAGTCTTTTCCTTTTGTGCAAGAGCAATCAGCTGTAGTTGGTGAGCCGCTTGCCTTTTAAAATTAATGTTTTTTTTTATTGCATGGATGGGTGTACGAGCTCACAGCCCACCTGGTGTTAAGTGGTTACTGAAACCCATAGACATATACAACGCAAATGCGCCACCCACCTTGAGATATAAGTTCTAAGGTCTTGGTATAGTTACAACGGCTGCCCCGCCCTTCAAACCGAAACGTTTTACTGCTTCACGGCAGAAACAGGCAGGGTGATGGTACCTACCCGTGCGGACTCACAAGAGGTCCTACCACCAGTGAATGTAATTAAATTTAGCGTTATAGTTAAACTACGCCATTTGCAACAACAAAAAACTGTCGTAAATAGCATAGTAACACGATTAGTACCCGTTATAATAATATGTAGAAGAGCAAAACTAATTTTAACGTCGGCGAAGAATCTCATTAGTGCACCGTAAAGTAGTGCAGCAGCTAAACTCATAAAAATGGAGTTTAAATCAACGTGCCAGAGACAAAAACTACATTACCATACATTATACACTCGGCGCTACGACTTTTAGTTTAGAATGCTTGAAATTTAAAATTCGTTTGAGTTTCGAACAATTATTATCTTTTGTCTTTTAAAAACTGTTCATGGAATTTTACTGAAGTTTCAAATACAAGACTATTCGCTTTTGATATTAGAATTCAATTCATTTGCTTGAGGTGATTCCATCATCTCGTTTTTACCATCGCACCGCCCGCCACCGGAGTAGAGTTCATCCATGCTACCTGGAGCCACTGCGTTCATCCACAGTGCGTTTCCAGAAATATTTTGCCACGTATCATCCGGGTTTGGAATGAACTCCCCTCCACGGTGTTTTCCGAGCGCTATGACATGTCCTTCTTCAAACGAGGCTTGTGGAAAGTACTTAAAGGTAGGCAGCAGCTTGGCTCTGCCCCTGGAATTGCTGAAGTCCATGGGCGACGGTAACCACTCACCATCAGGTAGGCCATATGTACGTCTGCCTACAAGGGCAATAAAAAATCACTTCAAATGTATTGTTTTTACGTATCAGCTACGTTTTCGTAGCAGTGCTGCTACGAGGCTACGACTACACTCTTGTGTTATTGTTCACGGCTACAAATATCTTTATTCTACGATATTCTAATACTCAGTAATGAAGAGACACTTCAATTTCCTTGTCATCAATTTTAGTGATATCATTCTTAATTTAACTTCTTTCCTAACTTCCGTTTTCCTTCAGTAGTGCCCGTAGGGATAATTATAATGCATAAAATCCAGTTAAGACTTCGGTGTCATGTTACATGGACTATACTGTTCCAATGGTGTGTCCACAGGCTTCCAATGGTGTGTCCACAGGCTTAGAAACTGAATATCCTCTGAGACCGGTCTGCCCATATCACATACTTATACTACAATATGTATTGTAAAAAAGCTGATACATTATTATCACTATCAATAGAGACAAAATACTCGTAAAATACAATGATTGCGTTTGTTTCTTTTGTGTAAAAGTTTAACATGAATAATGACAATATTAGGATGTGTGATTGTTCACATTATTATCTATAGAGATTCTTGTTCCGCATTTAGTGTTATGAGATACCATAGGATGGTACTAATCCCTTCGATGGCCGTCGCACCATGCTAGGATTACTGGACGCGTGACGCTACATTTTGTGGCACAAGTTACACGCTAAAGCGATTTTATTGATTGTTTTAAAAACAATGACATTTTTGATAGTGCATATCTGATTTCGCCGAATAACGTGGCAAACGTTACATATCCAAGCCGCTAGCAAAGATTTTCCCCTATTAACGCTGGAAATATACATACGAGACCAAAGCACTCCATATATAACAGATATACCCAGATACTGAGTGCCTTGATAAAAATATTGACTACAGCTATTAAACACTAGACCAGCCTTTCCCAAAGTGGGCGATAACGCCCCCTTGTGGGCGCTTCAGGCGAAAAAGGGGGCGGTGAAAGACCCAGAAACAATGGAGGCGTTGTGTAGAGGCTGGGGAGGCGATTTCCTCCTAGATGAAATTACATTGACCGACTGAACTCTCGCTATAGTGGTTTTAAGTAGGTGAAAGAGTGGGGGCGCTAAAAAATAATGTATTCTCAAAGAAGGCAGTAGACAAAATAAGTTTGTGAACCCCTGCACTAAACCAGTAATAAACACACTTTGAAGTGAAAACCATTTAGCGCTGCCGTGATTTGAAACTCGATGAAACAAAAAAGTGACACTAAACAGAGATAGCCATAGAAAAATATTTGACCTTCAAGGAAACGATATGGAATACTTTTTAAGTTATTAAGTACTTATATTGCGCGTGCATCACACATGTTTTGTTTTATTACTGTCAAACTGACGTTTCTCTTGCTGTCAACTAGGCCAGATAATCATGGCATCAATTTAGCGACACACCTCAAGATAAAACCAAAAAACATATCGATTCGAATAATGATGATTCCTCCAAACTAATAGAAGAAATTGGTATGCGTTAAAAAATACCAATCTCTGCGAGCTTGTAGTGTGGTTACAATTTACTGGACTGTATGAAATAACAAAATCAATAGCTATCGTATCTTAAAACAGTTTTCTAGAAATTTCCAATCTAATTTTGTTTAAATTATGATCTTTCCCGCTCTCCTCGTGTAACATAAATATTGATATATTGACAGAGCGTAGTACAAGTTTGATTGATTTATAACTGACTGTTTGTACAACAGTGTGATGAACAATGTTCTAGTAATTTCAGCAAATCACCCGTATCGGCGAGTTATGATTACTTATAGAAGATCGTTGTCTGAGCATTCATGATGAGTGATCTACCGGAACTAAAACAATGGGAGTTTTTTTTTTCCTCAAGTAAATACACACCCAATAGAATCGGGAATAGAACCCGGTAGAATCTATGAATTTGGAAGTAATCGATGATAGGTAACTATACTTGAGACCTTAGAACTTATATCTCAAGATGAGTGGCGCATTTACGTTGTAGATGTCTATGGGCTCCAGTAACCAATTAACACCAGGTGGGCTGTGAGCCCTTCCACCCATCTAAGCAATAAAAAAATGTAATTCCATTCCCATTTCAAAAGATGAAAAAAAAAAACTAATAATACTGAAACAACTGCTTGTTCCCAATATAGACACGATTCTGAGAAAATACGACATAACTCATTTATTATAACAGTTATTATTTTTTTCATTTATTCACACTTCGTTTCACTTACAAAAATAACATAAATACACAACGGATTTCACAAAGAAGGCACCCTATTCTATCTTCAATTTAAAAGTGTTTTCGTACAAAAACAACTCTATTCCCAGTCAGGCTTAGTACGGAGATTCAGATTTTTATTTCCACTTTTATTGGCCGTATAAAAGAGAATTTGGCTTGTATCCAAATTAACTCTTAACCCGACCCCTGCAATTATACGCATCAAAAAAATACCCGTTGCTCTCAAAGATAAGTGAATAGATTTTATTGTAGCAAATTGTTTTGATGTTTTCATTTTATTTTATTTTTAAGGTGGACTCAACTATTTTAATTGCAGATCGATTCCATATTCCATACATATACATAACGTCGGCAGGGTTGGGGCCATGATGCTTAATCTTCTTTCAGTGGGCGTTGTTGGGTAATGTCAGAGAAACGACTCACAGTAGTAGTTTACTCGGTTACATTATAGGTTTAATGATTCCACAATATACCCTATACAACTTTTAGGTGGGTACGTATAAGGAACACGCGATCGTTCAATATCGACCACTCTAGCCGACTGCCCCACGATAAGTGTTGGTCGTGTGCTCCGCTCGGCCGGTGAATAGTTGACCCACGCCGACAGACGGCGCTTGCGTCCCTTATCACGTATCAGCTGCAGCAATCACGTGTTGATTGCGACACACATATCATAGTGCTATGAGGAACTGCTTGAGGCTATGCCATCATCTCGTTTTTACATTGCACTGCCCACAACTGGAGCAAAGTTTGCCCACTTCACAGACCGTTTCCAGAGATATTCACTGGTGGTAGGACCTCTTGGGAGTCCGCGCGGGTAGGTACCATCACCCTGCCTATTTCTGCCGTGAAGCAGTAAAACGTTTCGGTTTGAAGGGCGGGGCAGCCGTTGTAACTATACTGCGACTTTAGAACTTATATCTCAAGGTGGATGGCGCATTTGCGTTGTAGATGTCTATGGGCTCTAGTAACCACTTAACACCAGGTGGACTGTGAGCTTGTCCACCCATATAAGCAATAAAAAAAAACATTATTTTAAAAGGTAAGCGGCCCATCTATTACAAGCTGATTGCTCTTGAACAAAAAGAAAAAGCTAGTTATTTTATTTTTAATTCGATAGATGCGTGACCTGACACATGGCGCGTCTGGTGGTCATGTGATAACGGACGCTCACGTCACCGCGTGAAACTTAGAGTTGGAGCCATGAACTTCGTAATTACTGGTGGTAGGACCTCTTGTGAGTCCGCGCGGGTGGGTACCACCACCCTGCCTATTTCTGCCGTGAAGCAGTAATGCGTTTCGGTTTGAAGGGTGGGGCAGCCGTTGTAACTATACTGAGACCTTAGAACTTATATCTCAAGGTGGGTGGCGCATTTACGTTGTAGATGTCTATGGGCTCCAGTAACCACTTAACATCAGGTGGGCTGTGAGCTCGTCCATCCATCTAAGCAATAAAAAAATAAAAAAAGATATTTTCTGCTTCGTACCATCCGAATTTGGAATGAAATTCCAATTCCTTTTCGGTGTTTTCTGAGCCCTATGACATGCCTCAAACGACATGTACGAAGAGTACTCAACATTAGTCAGAGGCTTGTCTATACCTCCGAAATTATTGACGATTATCAATGAGCGATGATAACCATTCGCCGTCAGGCCATATTTTCGTCTGCATAACAAGAAAAAATAAACAAAAACACAGTAAAATCCTCATTACATTCATACTTATTTATAAAGCCTAGTAATCAATTAGTACCAGGTACTTTGAAATTTCATGCCTATAGATACAAACAAAGCATACAATCGTATATAATAGTAGACAATTGCTATTACAGAGACTCATTTTCAATAGCTTAAATATATAGACGTACTGCCAATGATGTTATGTTATCATCAGAGGAGATTTGTTTGTTAAGTCTTAGCTGTTTTTAATCAACTGTAATCCTTTTGACCTTTTAAACAGAAGAGTTGTACGATAGCTTTGTGGCAGAAGTCGAATAACAAAACTCAGCATTGGTGCTCATAATAGAAATTAAGCGAAGTAACAAGTACTCACTGTTATTCCTTTTTTTGGCTAATTATATTCTAGCGTAGTCATTAAATAAGCAAACGCTAAGAACGCTCCGTCTTTACTCTGTTCTAATCCTTTTTGACAAGGGTGCTTATTATTTATAGGGTCCCGTAACTTGAGCCCGGTAATAAATTAATCCTCGCATGACCGTGTTTAACAACAACAGCTATTATTTCGTGGGTACCTATGTTTTATAACTAATTAGGGGCGTGAGAATTGCATGTTAGAACAATGAAACGATCACCCATGATTATTAACACGTTTACGTTTCGGTTCCAAGTCTGTTTTATTAATAGTATCGTGTCGTTTACTTTACAGTTTGTATAACTTTTGATTGTAGTTAAACAGCAATTAAAAACAAACTAAAACCGGTGTGTAGTACAAAAGCCCTACGTCTTAGTTAAAAATAATGTTAATAATAATAATAATAATAATAAATAAATATTTACTAACAATCACGCCACGTTAACTGCTCCCGTGATAAGTTCGTAAAGAACTTGTGTTACAGGTACCAGATAACGGATATAAATGTAAGATTTTTATTATACACATACATATATTAAATATACATCCATAACCCTAGAACAGACATTTATATTTATCATACAAATATCTTCCCTTGGCGGGATTCGAACCCGCGACCCCCTTGTGTAGTGACCATGTCACTTACCACTACACCAGACGGCCGTTATTCCGTAATGTTATTATGTATATATTTATTTAGGGGCATTCCAGCCACCTGCTTCCACCACTGTAGCGAAAACTCCAGCGCGAAAAGACTTTAAGCTATGAGGGATAGGTGATGTACGGGGAACCTAAGTAATCGACGAAGTTAATGCGAAGAAAATATATCGTAGCTATGGACCTGGCTTCTTTGCAAAGCGCGTGACAGCTTAAATGCCCAGACAGCTTAGAGCTGATAACAGAGAAACTTAACAACGATATAGTGCGTTTCAAATAAGAATGCACACGTCAATAACCTTGAGCTGTCAAATTTCGATAAAAAAATATGGACAGCAACAAAAGAATATGTTATCTTCTTTTTTTTTGGGAATTTTTTGCCTAATTATGACGACTATTAATATGTTTGTTTTAATAAACCATACACACCTATATAATTTTCTTGAAAAGTTGAGTACCGGTCGAGGTAAATTAAATATGAATTTAGATTATATTAATAAAAAAACCAACCTATTTAAAAATTAAGGCTGCAACACTTTCGGGCCCTATAATCTATGGAGGGGCGAGGGTGATAATGATTACTCAAGCAGTGGGATGAGTGGAATTGGCAATAACGAAGATTTGGGTAATAAATAAATATTTAAAAATTCCTACCTTTTTTACTGACTTTATTTTTTATATTTAAAATAAACTAATCCATTGGCATTATAAAATTTACATACATATTAATTGACATAAAAGAAATGCCTTAATTTTTGAAATGAAAAACTCTTTAGCACCATTATGATTTAAATAAAAAACGCTACGCTAAAAAGAGACAAACATACAGCCTGCGTAAATTAGATGGAATACTTCTCCATTTTACTACTGCGTATGAATTGCAAATTTTTATTATTCATTTTTAAATATATATATTCCATGAACAGAAGAGCTTACAGTCTAATGCAAATACAAAGATATGCCCAGCCCGAGACAAAAAAATATATTTTTAATCATGAGAAATTCAAAACCTTTGGTTAATGACAGAAATTCGCAGGACGACAAATTCATGCGAAATACAAAGTAAATTTTTGTGTTACGTTAAAATTCTATAATTTTCAATAAACCCTTGGAACACCAAAGTAAATTTGAAATTTTATAAATTTAATCTATAATAAAATCTAAATTATAAAAAATCATTAGAAAAATTCAGGTATTTTGTTTATCTCTTAAAACTGGTCATTAAACATTCGATGATTTACTTTTGTCATTGGAATATGTAATGTCAGTATGTCATTTATCTAAGGCCTACATCCAAAGCCTTACCTTATAAAAGAAAGGGAAGTTCAGCGATGATTTTTAAGTTTCCACATGCAACAGAGCCGAGAACTTAATAAAACTTGTACGTGACCCACTCCCGTAAGATCCGAAGTCAAGAAATTATTCACATTCCCGAGAATATACTTTTTAAAACTAATTTAACAAAAGAATTGACGTAGAGTTTTTTTAGAAGCCGGACTTTATGACAGCCTAATGATTTTCATGTTAAAGTCGGTATATTCGGCATTAACTTTGATGTATTTGGCTGATTCTTCTCTGCGATTTAAATACATTCTAATTCGGCGGTATAGCGATGTCTTGGTTCCAAGTTTAAAAGTCCTTTCAAAGGATAAATTTATATGATGTCGTTATTTTACATATTTATATTGCAAAACCTCTTTGAATTATTTTCTATAATAAAAAGAAATCGAAAAGTAAGTGAATGGTCGTCCACTATGAGGTGAAAACATTAAGTTGTATACGACTGCTCCATACACCAAATCAAAACGCATAACTGCATTAGAACAGAAGTAAGAAGTTGTACAAGAGCATCTCTGAATTAGCACATGATATTTCCTTAGGTTAAAATTGATTTCACAGTCGCATCGCTTAATCTTACGAACCGGATACTGGACGTCTTATTATTTAAGCTACGATAGTTTTTTTCCGGCCACGAAACCAAACTTCATATGAGGTGTCCGGGCCTAGAGGGCACGCAAGGTATCTGGGCCTTGACGATCTGCAGATGTTGAGAGTAGATCGTGGGCCCAAGATGATACCACAACCCAGCTGGGGTTTATTTGAAATACCCTCTATGTGAATGACGCCATTCATCCAGGGACATGGAGGCGGAGTTGCTTTTGTAGCCATAGTTCAAACCATACATTCAAACCATAATGTACGATTGTCGCGATAATTATAGTTGGTATGGCAATTAATTTCTGAACCCCGTGCTGAAGTAAACTTCAGAAAGAGCAGAGGTCAAATAGGACTGGCTTACAGACGTCGACTGCACTAGGATTCCAAGTAACGCCTAATATCACGCTCGGTAAATTATACTTAAGGATCGCGCACAATCTAATATCATGAACGAAAAATAAAGACGAATAAAAACACAAATACTGTTTTCTTAATGTTCTTGTTATCTTTGGATTGTTTGCATAATAACGTCTACGTTCCAAGAAATAACACAATTCATACAGAATGTCTACTGAGGCATTGAAAATGATTTGTTCAAACGTTTCTAGTTTTCTTAGAACTTAACGTTACTTGTGAGACGAATTGAACATTTTGCCAGTAGAGTAGTTGATGTACTCAAATAAATCATAATTGGGAACAGTTTTCACAAATCTATTTTTTAGCGAATATTTTCTAGGTAAAGATTTTAGTTTGTAACAAGAAACATTTATTGAAATAAATAGAAAATGGGTACCGGGGCCCAAGTGATCTTGGCAATACCATCATCTTAAGACTTGATGTCTGAAGTATAACGTATTTCATTATTATCTTAATATACATGAAATGTACATGTATGTAATATGTATGTATCTATGAAACCCTCATTGGTCCGTGCAATGTCTTTCAGTTTTTTTACCAATTATTTTTCAAAAAATCATAAATAAAAATTTCTCGGGTGAGGATTTTAAAAGCTGTGCAGAATAAATATGTTTGTGTGTCTGCATATGTGTGTATTCTTGAGAATAAATCAAAATCAGTTTGATCATTCCTTATTATCTTTCTTGTGGTTTGGAATGAATAGCAAGTTTATTAAAATTCTCTTAGCTCGCTTAAGTTTCGCTTAAAAAGATTGAATATAAAAGTTTAAGATGCAGTAATTCTGGGATTTCCATTAATAAATTAATACGTAAAGGCTTGGTATGAATATGAAAATATCCCATTCAAGTATTTACTTCTATAATACTGCGAAGTGGAAACTCAAGAACTTGGATGTGTAGTCTAGAATCTCACCAACACATTTCTTCCTGAGGATGTCCAGAAAATTGAATAGGATATTCTCGGAGAATAGGCAGTGACGTTCCCTGAATATGCTAGTGTACTGTATTGTAAGTATGCACGGATAAGTACCGCAAACCTGCCTACTTCAGCCGCGAAACAATCATGCATTCTTGTTTGAAGTCGTTTCAATAAAGTTGAAACCTCGGCTTCTAGTCACAATATGGCTGGCCACATGCGCGTTGTTGCAGTCTGTGAGCTCCGATAATCAATTAACATCAGATGGCCCATGAGTTCGTTCATCCGTCTGCAATAAAAGTACGTATAAAATATCCCGATATAGTTTCATAGTTCGAAATCTATACACGAGACGTCTTACATTATTCATTTATGTCTTTATTGTATCTATTCTAAGTCGATTGGTTGAGCCACTAATAGCTTTAGAAAAACGTATCTAATTTTCTTCGAGGGCTCTTCAACAAAGCCTCAAAATCAGAACAAAAACTTAATAGCCATTCTACGTTGAACTTGGCAATTTGACATAATCCTTAAGAAGCGAACGTATGATATTTTCCACAATATTTCAGACAGCAAAGCTTCTTACAAATCCTGGCCAGTCTAGCATTGGATTATAGGAAAGTCGGATTGAATGAGCTGACCGTTGAAAGAGACGCAGCTATATCAATGAAAGGGACAATACACTAGCTATTACGCTTCGTAAAATTCCATGACATCGTATAAAGAGATTTTTAAAAGTAAGAGAACTACAACTGGAGTTTTCGCGATATGAAATTGCGGCTTATTGTGAAGCGGCAAGGTCGTTAATGCTCTAAAACGAATGTTTGAAGGCTAAATAATTTCCGGGGCGTGTCCGGTTGGTTGTCGGCGGGATTTTGAGATTTGTTTTTAGGTTTTCCTTTATTGCAGTTGCGGTATTATTGTCACCACGGGGCGTTGGTGGACTTTTGTTTTCGTTCAATTTGTATCAGATTTGCATCGATTTTCGTTGATTAAATGCGAATGCGGAATTAATTTATTTCGATGGATCGAATACGACGGTGCTACTTCAAGTTTATTGACGAAATATCAAGGTTATTTAAGATATTGAAGATAAATGTTTTTGACATTTTGACTTGTTTCCCTAATTCGTAGCATTAAGATATGAAGCAGATACGGCCAGGATTATAAACATAGTAACGTGAAGATGTCACTTTCATTTATACAATAGATTGAAGTCTCATTTGGTTTTCTCGATCATCAACTCGTCAGTTGAGACGAAGAGTTAGGAGTTCAGCGTAGGCCATTGACACAACCCAACGAATTTCTTGCCGGTCTTCTAAGTGGGTCGCGATTCCGATCCGGTAGACGACTGCTCTAGCTAAGGCTGGTGTTAGCAATTCTCGCAGCTTGAGCCCGTGAGCTCATCTACCCGTCCACGCGTAGTTGAAATAGACCTATAGGCTACCAACGATTAATTACGGAAAAAAAACAATTCATACTCTTTGTGCATACTTTCATCATTCAATGCGTAATCCAACCGATCTTTGACCAGCAAACTATGTAATCATATATGTATGAATATAATATACGCTTGCCAAATACCAACTTAGGAGTGCTGTAGATGGTCATTACTCCAAGATTTTTACAGTACTATTGACCTTATGAAGGCCTGTCTTACGCAATTGTGATTTTTTTCCTACCTAAGCTCATGGTCTTGAGAGACCACTTCAGCGTAACCTTAACTAGTAGGTAAGCTTACGGGGCTCAAGCCTGACGACATTGCTAACACTAACCCCAGCAAGAGTCGTGCTTCGCAGAATCTACCACCGGATCGGAAACGCGACCCACTGAGAATATTCGGCGAGAAACTCAGTGGGCAGTGTGGGTTAATTTACTCGTCGAGCCCTTCGTCGCAAGTAACGGATTCGACGAGAACTGTGACCGGCGCTTGAGGTACCTAAAAGCAACGTTAGTGGTTCGAGAGGATTCGAAATGACGTGTTTTGGGCGACGTCGACTGTTCACCATGACTATGAAAGATATATTTATTAGTTATGAAGCTGTTGAATTTTGACGAATTTCTGTAAACTCCGAACACGTTACACTCAACACAAAGAGCTCTCGTTGTCTCATTAAAATATTTCAAGTCAATAAACAATTCAAAGTGACAAGATAAGTATAACTGGAATTTGTATAGACTTATGAAAAGGCCGTGTACATTCTGTTGAAGTTGCTAATGAAATCCCGGACCGATCTGAAGTTTGTTCTTTGTGATTTTGAAATACAGTACGTACGTCTTTGTTTGTTAGAACGATGTCAAAATTAATTAATAATACTTGTTTAAAATTAATTTAAATGTAACAAAATATCATCATTTTCAGTTTAATTGCTCTTTCACAAACGAGCTTCACTTTAAGTAATCTATCTAAAGTATATATAAAAATGAATTGCTGTTCGTTAGTCTCGCTAAAACTCGAGAACGGGTAGATCGATTTTTTAACGGTAGGCAGCGGCTTGGCTCTGCCCCTGGCATTGCTGACGTCCATGAGCGACGGTAACCACTCACCATCAGGTGGGTGTATGCTCGTCTGCCTGTACGGCAATAAAAAAAAAAAAAAACTAAGTTTGGTCTTGAATTGTTTGTGGAATTCCAAAGAAAAGGTAGATAAATATGAAAATGTTCGGAATTAAATAAAAATAACAATTTTGTTTTCCTTTGATGTGTCCCCCGTCGGACGGATTCCTTTTATTTGTTTTAAGTTTATTTTATACAAAAGTTTAAGTCTTTTATTTATCGATTGTTGCACTACGAAGTCTGCCGGGTCTGCTAGTAAAAGATATTTTATTCCAACTTTAAAAGAGAGTATTACGTAAAACCAATTTTGAGGCGTCAGTAATTATTCTCGAATTTCAAGCACTGAGTGAACACTATTAAAACAAGAAAATAACAAACAGCAAATATGTTACTGGCTGAGATTTATTTTTTATTTTTAATATTGCTAGATTAACGTGGCACTTATCAATTCGTCACCAAATTAAACCACTTTGACTGCAAAATCGCGTAATACACTACTAAATATAATATTAACGTGGTATTATACCAAAAATTCACAACATAACACTCGAATTTCAAGCACTGAGCGAACGTTATTATAACAAGAAAATAACAAACAGCAAATATGTTACTGGTTGAGATTATTTTTTATTTTTAATATAGCTATACTAACGTGGCACTTAACAATTCGTCACCAAATTAAACCACTTTGACTGCAAAATCACGTAATACACTACTAAATATAATATCAACGTGATATTATACCAAAAATTCACAACATAACACTCGAATTTCAAGCACTGAGCGAACACTATTATAACAAGAAAACAACAAACAGCAAATAATATGTTACTGGCTGAGATTATTTTTAATTTTTAATATGGCTAGACTAACGTGGGGCACTTAACAATTCGTCACCAAATCAAACCGCTTTGAGTGCAAAATCACGTAATACACATAATATAAACGTAATATTAAACCAAAAATTCACCACATAACACCATCAGCTCAAATAATATGTGCATTCATTAAAAGCCGCCTCCACGCGACATCCATCATCAACACGTTACCCGTATAATTTTTCTCCTTTTCAACGTAAAATTGCGAAGCGGGTTTTTTTTTCTTTCAATAAAAGTCCCTTGTCACGCCGTGAACGGGGTCCCTGGTTCGATCCCAGTAGTTAGCGACAATTTTCGAGGGGTGAATAAATCGTGCTTAATTTACAGATCATTTTCCGAATGTGTTTTAAAAGGTTAGAATTGGTGTTTTGTAGTAGGGGCCTCGGAGCGATGTCTCCGGTTATGGGCTCATACCAGACATATGACGATGTTGTCTTGACTACAAATGGTGTTCTTCATAACACTCTTTGAGTATATTACCGATTATTTATTGTTTTCGCTCTATTAGAACGTTAGCATTCAACGTCGATGCGCTCATGTAAAGATATTCATAAGTACTAGTCTCTAAGCAGCGACTGTCGGGATGTGGCGTCAGCAATTGCATTTAAACATTATGGAAACCTGATATCGTAATCTATATATATAAAAATGAATTGCTGGACCGATTTGACTAATTTTGGTCTTGAATTACTTGTGAAAGTCCAGAGAAGGTTTAAAAGGTAGATAAATATGAAAATGCTCGGAATTAAACAAAAATAACAATTTTGTTTTTCCTTCGATGTGTCCAACGTCGGACGGATTCCTTTTGTTTGTTTTAAGTTTATTTTATACAAAAGTTTAGGTATTTTATTTATCGATTAAGGCACTACGAAATCTGCCGGGTCAGCTAGTGTGGTGATAAAAATAATAATTACAATAATAGAAGTGACTCACTAACCTTAAGGTATTTTATACTCTGCTATGCTCTATATCGTGAGTTTGATTGTATTGACTAGTAATAAAGAAATACTTTTACATCTATCACGATTTCATAGTTTTTTGGTGACTGCCACTAATTTGAACAGTAAAGATGATTAATAACTCACATAATTTTCGTTTACGTATCTATAATTCTAAACTAATATCTCAATCTACAGTGGCTTTTACGGATGTTCCGTTATAACTACTGAACCATGCATCCGATTGACTTGAAACTTGGTATCCATGCGGTAGGCAGTGGCTTGGCTCTGCTCCAGGCATTGCTGAAGTCCATGGGCGACGCTAACCACTCACCATCAGGTGGGCCGTATGCTCGTCTGCCTACAAGGGCAATAAAAAAAAGTACTTAATGGATAGGCTAATATTTACCTGAATGTTGGACTCCCTAATAATAATGAAAATAAATAATAATGTTAATTTTTAATGCCCAGCGAAGCTGGCGAGTACCGCTAGTAGTGTGTACCTTTCAAAAAGACCATGTACTTGTCAAAAAAATCTGCATGCATTCTAATATGTACAAACAAACCGAAAGCTGTGTGTAGAACGGTCAATAAAGACGCAGACACACCGTATCGGATCATTAGGGTGCGAGCACAATGAATATTTGGCACGCCTCGGCTGGCACCGCCGGCTGTTTTGGCATTTAACGCGGACTGTACCGATTTGGCAGTCTTGCAGCACTATTAAGGGAATGCTGATGCAAATGTATGCGAAGGTTGCGTTTTGTGATGCGATGCTTTTGCGTGAGAATGGCGCGACGCGATAATGAGCTTTGTTCATGTATACGTGAAGCTTAATGGGCAAAGTTTGCTTACCGTTAAAAAGGTTTGCGCTTAACGTAACGTACGAAGCTAAGCACGAAACGCGTTAGCATAACTTTGGATTGTAGCTTTTCGAGGCTGTTTTTAATGAATGAGAAGATTAATTGAATGAACTTGAACGGCTTGAAAAATAAGTATATATTAATTTACGTATCTATAACTGATTTTCAATCAACTGAATTGAATTGAATATTTGCCGTAAACAGAATATTATAAATAGCTTAGTAATTTATTTGTTATAATACTGTTCTAACATAACTTAGCATTCAAACCAAAGCGAAACCTTGCAGGTAACTTTACAGTTTCAAATACATAATTTTACTATATTGTCTAACAGAATTTAGCGCAAATAGCTTAAGCTAATTAAATCATGTGTACTATTCATTTATAGAAATATAATTGATCATACATACAAATATAAATTAGAGTCTATTAGACTTTTCATAGTGTTTTTTACCTATACATTTCATACCATTCAGCAAAGATGACATAGGCAGGCACCACACAGTTATGACGCTATCGTTCAAAAATAGTTACAAAAGTAGCATTTTTATTTTATTTTACGAGGCATACGATCATTGGGCCCAACTGCCTGTAAATAATCACTATGGCTAATCGCCACACAGTCATAGCGAAGCTACTGCATAATTCCAACAGGAAATAGGTTATGTCATTACTGTATCAGCCACAGCATTATGTATTTGCTTTAAATGCTACGTTCGTTATTTTTTTTATGTCTTCGCGTTTAATAGCACAAACTTTTGATGTTTTTAGTTACAGTTTTTCAAGAAATGAACTTAATGCCAATTTTCATTCTCCTGCCGAATCTCCCAGTCGCCTGGGGTTGGCGCAACATGTTTTCTCCTACCATACTCATCTATCATATACCATTTCTTCGCTCACTCCCCTCTTACACATATCGTCTTTCACGCAATCTATCCACTTCTTCTTAGGTCTACCTATTCCTCTTAATTCCTCTTAACTTAATGCGAATCTTCCCGCAGTACATTAAGAAATTAAAAAAAAGAGCTCGAAAAACAAGGGCATCCAGAATCAGGTAAGTATTTTTGTTTCGTTATTCGCATTAAAATGAACAAGGTTCTTAGTTTATACAGGTGGGTATAATGGCAAATATTTTAGGCGTTCTCAAATAATCACCATAGCGACGCCAGCAACGCCCTCGTTCGTCAGTTCATTAACTTTTTTTTTTCGAATTTCGAAAAGTATCTTTAAGTTACAAACGTGAAGCGAATTGATTTCTAATGTACGTATAGTAGGAAATGATTCACGCATATGAGCATATTTGTACTCTGAAAAAGTCTTTGAGATGATACCATTATCACGGTTTTTTTTTACCATCGCACAGCCCGACACCGGATTAGAGTTCATCCATACTACCTGGAGCCACTTCGTTCATCCACAGTGCGTTTCCATAGATATTTTATGCCACGTAGCATCCGGCTTTGGAACGAATTCCCCTCCACGGTGATTTCCAAGTGCTATGACATGTCCTTCTTCAATCGAGACCTGTGAAGATTATTAGACGGTAGCCAGCGACTTGGCTTGCCCATGGCATTGCTGAAGCCCATGAGCGACGGTAATCGCTCACCATCAGGTGGTCCAAATGATTTAAATATAAACACCTACATATTATTATTTTTCTAGAAATTTATTTTAAATGTTAGTTCTAAAGGTCGAATCAATGCACTGCAATGCATAGGTCAATTGTAATAGTTATTTTTGACTTCCTAATTCATAAAGCCCCATGTCAACATTTAAAAATTAACTCACGTAATTCTTATGACTTAAGCCACAAATATGACCTCCCGTAAAAAATCTCAGCAATAAATCTTTATTGCCGTGTTGTTTGCGCCACATTTATTTGTGACGTCGAGCAATTTCACTTTTCTTTGACGAGTTCATATCGCCGGTCCGGAGTAATTGCTTGTATGTGACGTTCAGCTTTCGCTTCAGCAATAAAAATGTACCCTGTAAATAATTTGTTCGAAAAAACCGAAATCAATCTGGGGGAGAAAAAAAATTGTAACTGGTTTCGACGTAATTATTTTTGTAAATTTTAATAGAATTGAGTATAAAACCTTTCAACTTTTCTTGTTGTTTCTGATCTAACTGTTAGCATAATTATTGTTAGTGAAATTGAATTCTTCTTCTATATCGTTCCCTCACTACTGAGGATCGCGACCACATGTGACGTTCTTCCACTGTGTTTGATCATGGGTGGCATGGACCGCATGGTACAGACTACCACCAAGTGCTCCTCTTACTAGATCTGACCATCTGACTGCTGTTCTGCCCACGGCGCACTTGTCCTCTATGCGACCCACAATTATGAGCTTCTCTAATTCGTGTCTGGAAGACCGCATGATGTGTCCGAAAAAGCTCATAGCACGTTCCCGGCAGATCGAAGGTAACCTTTTTCGGATGTTTAGCTGCCTTAGAATGGAATTACATAAGTCGAAATATGCAAGCATAAATATTTGTTGACGATTTCCAAATTATAAAAAAAAACAGTTTGCATGGGTTTTTTTTTTAAAGAAATCGCAAAACATGTGCAACAGAACGATGGAGCCACACATCGCACCCAGCCAGCCTCGCGTAATTAGGAAAGTTGTTCCCGACGCTCGGCGCCTGTAAAAACGACACCCCGCCGCGTCCGATATGGAAAATTTTAATTGGACGCACAATACTAAGGGAAGTTAACTAGATTTCAACTTGAAATAGACATTTGCCGCGAACTGAAATCGCTATAGAATTGCTTCTAGAATGAATGAGTCTAGATTGGACTCCACATTATGGTATTATGTGAGCGCTATGACATATCCTTCTTTAAGCGTTAGCGACTTGACTGTACTTATGACATTGTGAAAATGCGTGTTTTAAAAAAATGTATCTAAAAACGAAACGAATACTGATAAAATTATTTGATCAATAGTGAATAACATCTACAGATTACAAAACGGTGTCAATGATAATCATACCTCAAATTTAATCCTAAACTGAAAATTGATTCTTCTTGGATTTTTTTAAACAATTATTGTGTGAGGCTAGATGGTACAACAATGACGCTACCCCAGTCAGCTTCAGCCTATGCCACTAAATTATCTTAACTTATCAGTAGGTAGTTTTACCAATCAAAACTCCAGGACACGGTGTTTATCACCTCCAACATAGATATGAGGTTAAACTTCCAAATACTATTATATTAAATTGCACTCCTGCACTGCTCACTCCTCACTCGGTAGGCAGCGGTTTAGCTCTGCTTCTGGCATTGCTGAAGTCCATGGGCGACGGTAACCACTTACCATCAGGTGGTTCGTACGCTCATCTGCCTATGACAAAGGCAATAAAAAAAACTCCAGTAAATCTTTCGAAGTTTCATGGAAGAAATAAGGGGGATGCTATCAGTTATGGATGCTCCTACAATAAATCTAATTAATATTTTCCGCATTCAAACACAGCTCGTATTAAGTTTACTACTACTATCAAACTTGTTTAGGTAACGCTATAATGTTTTACGTTCGCGAAAGCTTCTAAATCTTGTGTACATTGTTTCAATGTCTTGCTATAAGAGCCCATAAAATACAAAGTATCAACGTATATTAAAATGTTTACACTCGACTGCACCCCTAGCTACATAAACTAATATAAACTGTTTAATTAACTTCAGCCATCTACTGCAAGTTGTGAAGAAATTACATTAAACTAGTTAAAAGCATTGAATATTGTCACTAGATTCAGATCTTTTGAGTAATGTAATTGGATTTGTGAAGAAAAACCAAAGAAAGTTGTGTGGTATTAGCTTGGAATAACATTACCCTATCTGTTTTAATGGATATTATAGAAGGCGATTAAGAAATTCACAGGCGGAACGCGAAGAAGGATTCTTTGAGTAATAATTCTGAGTACCACAGTAATGCACTCGTTAGCCGGATTTTTGTATTTTGGCGGTGGTATTTTGAGACAGCACAAGTACCATAATACCATACCATATCCATTTCTTCAGGAAAACAATCTTGCTTTCTGGTTTGAAGAACAATACTCATGTAGTTATATTTATAGGCTATGATCTCCGTTTAACAACTCGAAAGGGGGGATCTGCTTCAAATAACACAAATATATCGTAAACCAAAACACACTGATAAGAAGTCAAAACAATTCGTTTCGGTGATAACTTATCCCAACTATTCCAGCGACACGAATCCGAGGAAAAACTCAATAAAATTTTCCCTCAAAAGATCTCAGAGTTCACAAGAAGGCGAAATCCAATAAACGACCTTTCACCTGCACTGTCTTCGCATCCCGGAATGTGTGGAATTCCGTTCATTACGGCCTCAGCAGATCCAACTTGTTACCTATCCAATTTATCTGGATTTTCGGATTTCGGAATTTAAGAAATTTAATATAGATTTTCTTCGTTTAGTTTGACTGTCGAAACGTTTGGAAAATTAACAGATGGAGTATTTAAAATTAAGATTACCATTCTCAATCAACGGATATCTATTACTGCATATAAGCCACCCTCAAAGTGTTTGATCAATGTGTGATGCCATTGACATGACATACAGTATTAAGACGTGGTCGCTCAACATGGGCCTTATAAAAGGAAAATAATGAGGATAAACGCACAAAAGCGATGGTAACAACTGGATGGAGTTGGGATGGCGATGATTAGATGCTTAATATGTACTATATTTAAATTGTAATATTTATTTCTCATTTTTTTTGTATTTGATTCAAACCTTCTAAACATCTTGCACTTGCAAATAAAATATTACTTTTGACAAAACTTATTATCTTTATTTTTTGTCATGAATTTTTAATTATGTTTATTTTTATTATTTCCTCTTCGGAATGTCTAACTTCAGGTCAAAGCTATCTGAAATGCCTGAATACCTAATAATTTTTTCTATGAATAATAAATTGGCCACAATACACGCTCTCCAAAGTACATTATGTAATAAGTACATTTAGAAAAACATTTTATTACAGCAGTAGGCAATTCTAAGGGTTAAGCGATCGATAATCGATACATAGATCGCGACTGCTGAGCGGAGTCTCAAGACACCGATATAACTAATCGATTCCACTTATCGTTACAAAAATAACGAGTGCCTTGAGAATAGACCCGGCTCTTGTATCTCAGTGAATTTAGCTTTTCTCACACTGCTGTAACTTTTTATTTGATTTTTTCCGGCGCAATCAAGTAGTTGTTGAGATCGTTTTAGTGAATAAATAATAACATGCTTCCTGTAAGCGATTGTGTTCATAAAATATTCCTACAGATAATACTTTTAACTTGTATTTTTGCTATTTCAAATATTTCAAATATTTATTTAATTATATAATATAATATTTCTGTAGTGATGTGGTTTTTTTTACCTAATTAACATTTTGAGGGTACTAGTGGTAGGAGCGATTTGCACGTTTCCCCTAAGATGAGTTTTTAAAATCATGCTAATAATTTATTACTTTTGCAAGTTCCTTATTTTCCTGACTTGTTGTTAAAGATGAACACCTTCGTGTATTCTGTACACCTTTATTCTGATTATTACTGAATAATATAACTGCAAATTACACAAGGTTTTTGGCTGATTGAACTTTATACATGAAAAAATGGAATGATCAATGGCTGCGTTCGTACAATACACCACATTTGATTAAAGAAAACTATCCCAATACACTCCAGTCTACAAATTCTGTGCCAACATATAACGCCTAGCGTTTTGAAATGCCGTATTGAATAATACAGTAACTAATAATTAAGGTTAATTAAATGTTACAAACACTGTTTATTTTACGATAAGATGTCGCCTCTTTGGACTGTAAAGCGTACATTCCAATTATTAGTTCTTGTAAACTTCTTTTTTATTGTCACTGTAAATCCCATACTAAATTCACTTATTTCAAAAAATGTTATCAAGCAGTCGAGTAAATTGTACCAAAATTGCTTTCAGCTAATTTTGATTAAGGAAACAATAGCAAATAAATTTTCGTTACAAAATTATTTCGGTCACAAACAGAGAATTCTAAACACAGCCTTCTTTCCTCGAGCTAACCAAAACAAATGAACGCGAAGGATTATGTTACCCGACTACTGAGTAATTCCGGAAAAACCTTTGTTCTAATAAGCAAAAGACAATAATTTGGCTCCAAAGATCTTATTCCTGTTTCAATGTGACGCGAATTTCCGTATGTAACGAGTGAGGTTGCCCTGGGAATATAAAGCAAAGAAAGTGATTTCTCTTTCTCGTTACGCTGGTACTGTAATTTGAATAAATTTACCGTGATTTTTGAACAGGTACAATCTGAGATTTAGATATTTGTTCCTTTGTCGTAATCATTAAAAAAAAAAAACAAAATGTGTGCAAATTCACACGTGGTAGAAGTGAAACCTTCCAAAATTAAAATACAATTATCCTAAACGTCTTAAGTATATGTAAAATTTTGTCATTAGTAAATAATTGTAAGGTAGCGCCCTCTGTAAATTGATATTTTAATTTCACGTATAATCCTAAATTAAAATTCACTACAAGAGCTTTCATACACACGTTAGTATTAAAAAATTTCACAGATGGCGCTGTATTAAATAGTATGTATATTTCTGTCTCATTCTTTGCTGGCTTCATCCTACACATTTTTGTATTTGTGTCTCTTACCTGTCGTTTTTTCCGTTGCGTCCGGTTTGAAATCACAATGATTCTAAAGAAGTTTTCACTTCAAAACGTGCTAGTGGCCGGCACTAGACATCGCAGCCTGAATACCAACACCCACGGTCTTGAGGTTCAGTGGAGAAACATTTTGTCATATGACATCTCGTCTTGCAAGCCGGAACACATGGCAGCTTCGTGACAGAAAAATGAAAAAAAGTACCACCAGTAATTATGCAAATATTTAAAATTTACATAACTAACAAAAATTCGTATGTACCTGCTAGTTTTGAGCTCCGGCACAATAGTATCACCCGGGTTCTAGGCGACGGATGCATCAAATATATCTGTTTCGGCCGTCTACATCAACAAAAAACATTCCCGTACTCATATAATTCATGAAACACTGCAGCCAGACGTGTAAAGTATGAACAACGAATTTTAACTCCGCGCAATTCACACAATTGTTTCAACAAGTCTCCCCTGAACGGGGTCCTATTGACGCGACAGACGCACAATACATTCTGAATTTGCATATAGACACAAACTGCACATCCATAATAACAAGAACGGAGAGAACAAGAGAATTGACTGGTAATGGAAGAGAATATTTTGGTGGTGTAAGTACCTACTGGACATTGTATTTTACATTGGATTCAGGGCTTAAATAGACATAGTAACGATGGTATATCTATCTATAAATTAAGAGTGTTACGTTAGATAAAGAAATTATAGGAATAGACAAATGCCTTTTTTTTTGTCGGGAGGAAATCACCGGACTTCCGCCCTCCACTGGGGATGGAGGGCGGGGCATGTCGGAGTTGAACCGACTAAAACCTCCTGTCGCTCAACAACCAGCATCCAAACCTCGCATGAGACAGAACTCATGAAAAGGCAAAGGAGGGAAAGTGAAGCGTTTAGTGCGGAGCACATCTCTCCCATCACCCTTCCCCTCGGGACGCCGGACTGGCGGTCGTCGGCGCCACGACCACCAGCCCTCTCGGTCGGCAGGCTATCCGAAGCCCGCCTAGATGACGCCGGTTAGAATGGTCTATCCTACGGAATTCCGAGGATAGCCGGCCTTCCATCACCCGGATGCTCTTGCGTAAAATGCGTGCAGAGCAGCTTGCACGTCGTCTTCTTAGGCCCCCTTCGCCGGTCCCCAGGCCGACATATGAGGGAGACCCGAAACACTTAGAGGCCAGGGCTTGGGCGAAATCCGCCTCCCTGGCCCCCGCTCGACGGCGGCTGGCCTGTGCGTCTCTCACGCGCCCCGCCGCCTCCTTCTGCGAGATGGTGCACTCGCAGAAGTCGAGCATCGCCTTCCACGACTCGTCGTCACCGAGCATCGATGCCACAACAGTCGGCAACGACAATAAATCGTTTCCTATTTTTACGACGAGGACACGGCGCCACCCCTCCCATGCGGGGCAGGCGACGAGCCTGTGGTCCGCCGTGTCCAAGTCGCAACCACAATGGTGGAGACAAATGCCTAGACTTAAAACCAGCCGTAATTGACGCTTGACGAATAAAAATGGTAATAATTAAAAAGGTTTAATCTCTGGCTTTTTATTGCCATTGTAATTAATATCTTGTTTCTGAAGTTTAGAATACATTATAGTTTTTGTTACTACGCACGACTGAGTTTTAATTGTCAACAAGTCGCAAGGACCGTATAATATAGGAATGGTAATATTAGATCTTTACTTACAAAATTTCCGTTTTTATACAGAAAGTTAAAGCTTAAAGTTTGTAATATTCACTCCGTAAACATCATTAATGTTTCGAGTCGCAGCGGAACTCGTTATTCATAATTACTCATATTTTTATCGTGACCATATTGATGAAAAATATATAAATGCAGTGAAAACAAAATTCTTATTAATAAACAAATAACCGGATTAGAAAATTTAATCTTACCTATATTTTTAAAATAAAATATATTTGAATTTCGAATTACTTGTTATTGCCAGTCATACAATAATTACCCATTTTAAATGATCAGAATTGAAAAACGGCAACTTCATAGGTAAGGAACTTATTATTAAAAACAAAGATGACTCAAAGTTACTTTCTGAATATAAACTACCATGCTGAATTGCCTGAAGCCTTATACAAATAAATATACGAGAAATGCAACGAACACGAAGTGGAAACGGTTATAATGCATAAACTTGAATATTCCTGAGTTGTGTACGCACCACAAAAGGACAGGTCCGTCTGAGTTATACTCTATAAATTGCACAGACGTCTGACTTCTGGCGTGTGGTTCAAACGATAAGCGATTTAATCTCCTTTTATCCATAAAACACTTTTAGTAAATGTTTTATTATTTGATCATTCGTAAACTACGCTCTGATTCGTTTTCCGACTGATTTTAAATTTGTTGTTGGCAAAATGCAATAATTGTACAAGCAATGAGCGGCTTAAAGAAATGTGTGTAGGTAGGTATATCACATGACTTATCAGTGGTAGAGCATATTGTTCATTACCACAATCCTGCCTGTTTCAGCGCTTGTAGTCATCTGTTCCGGTTCTTATGAATTCGAACGATATAACTGAGACATAGACATGACAGGAAGTGGACATTCAGATCGAGATCTCATCATCATCATCATCAGCCTGCGGCAGTCCACTGCTGGACATAGGCCTCCCCCAAAGCTCGCCACTGAACCCGATCTTCGGTTCTACGCATCCAGTTACTGCCAGCTGCCTTGCGCAGGTCGTCGCTCCATCTAGCAGGAGGGCGTCCTACACTACGTTTGCCGGTTCGCGGTCTTCACTCCAGAACACGTCTACCCCAACGGTTATCGGTTCTGCGACTTATGTGACCAGCCCACTGCCACTTCAGCTTACTAACTCTGCGAGCTATATCGATTACTTTGGTTTTTGCCCGAATGACCTCATTGCGTATTCGGTCTCGCAATGACAAACCGAGCATAGCTCGCTCCATAGCTCGCTGAGTAACTTTTAGTTGGTNCGATTCTTATTCAAATCATGTACTTCACAATCTTTTCCAAATAATAGGTCCTGAAAAAAAAAACTATTAATTTGTAAGCAATATCGAGATAATTTCGATATAGACATTTCGCTGTCGGACTTCCTTACTAGTCGCGGCGGCGAACGTGAGTACCCGTGGCCTGCAAACGGTGCTGCGCGAATGGTCGCCTCGTCCACCGCTTCGCTGTTCGCACCGCCGATCCCCGTGGCCAGGCCGTAATAGTACTGGAATCACCGAAATAATCAGAATAATCAAATAGTGATATCTTCGTGGCTACTGCTCTGTATCAGTACTACTAATCTTGCTTATTGCTAAGATGGGTGAACAAGCTCACAGCCCATCTAGTGTTAAGTGAATATCGCCCAATAATATTTAGATATAGATATATATCAACAACGTAAATTCCACCACCACCTTGAGACTGAAAGCTGTTCTTCACGTGTTTTACGCAAGAGCATCCGGGTGATGGAAGGCCGGCTATCCTCGACCCACGCTGGTTCTGGTCCAGCGGGGTATTCCGTAGGATAGCTCATTGGTGGTAGGACCTTTTGTGAGTCCGCACGGGTAGGTACCAGCACTCCGCCTATTTCTGCCGTGAAGCAGTAATGCGTTTCGGTTTGAAGGGTGGGGTAGCCGTTGTAACTACTTATATACTGAGACCTTAGAACTTATATCTCAAGGTGGGTGTCACGTTTACATTGTAGATGTCTATGGGCTCCAGTAACTACTTAACACCAGGTGGGCTCTGAGCCTGTCCACCCATCTAAGCAATAAAACAAAAAAAAACAAAAAACTAACCGACGCCATCTAGGCGGGCTTCGGATAGCCTGCCGATCGAGAGGGCTGGTGGTGGTGACGCCGACAACCGCCGGTCCGGCGTCCCGAGGGGAAGGGTGATGGGAGATATGTGTTCCGCACTAAACGCTTCACTTTCCCCCCTTTGCCTTTTCATGAGTTCTGTCTCATGCGAGGTTTAGACGTTGGTTGTTGAGCGACAGGAGTTTTTAGTTAGTTCGACTCTGACATGCCCCACTCTCCATCCCCAGTGGAGGCCGGAAGTCCGGCGAGTTCCTCCTGATCAAAAAAAAAAAAAAAACACCTTGAGACATGACTTTCTAAGTCTCAGTTTTATAGTACAATGGCTCCACCATTCAAACCAAAACGCATTACTGCTTCAGGGCAGAAATAGGCATCTTGGTGATACCTACCCGTGGGTACTCACAGCACGCCCTAGCCTACCAGTAAGCACGCAAATTTGAATTTTTGCGGTTTCCTTTTTTTATAACACGAAGTCTACTACACGAGTATGAATCACCATTCGTATACATTATCAGCATTTCGCAAAGAAATTTGAATAAAAAGAAGTTCCTTTATCCCTTAAGGCTTTATCCCTTAATCTCAGAGCCTCAGCACTGTAGAACTAATAAGCAAACATAATTTCAAATGCACCCGACCCGCCGCGACCCTATTCTGTATATGCCAAACCGCGTACGCGCCGGCGACCGACTTAACGCCAATCACGGCTCTTCAACACCCAATACAAGCCGGCTGGCGGATTAATTGAATAAATTTGCATTTAATCCCGGTAACATTTCCATTTGTTTCAAATTAAACGCAACGATAGAAGCGCGAACGTAGGTAATTGTGCGTTGTTGAATTTGGGCTTTTTAATTTATTTTGTTTCGTGGTGTTATTCATTAGCGAAATAATTCCCAAATTTAAGAAAGCAAATCGTGGCTATAAAATATTTAACACTTAGGAACTGAAGTCAAGGATTTGATAATTCATTCAAGATTTAATATGTATTAGACTTTAAGCATTAATTAATGAAAACCGATTAGTGCAATATAAAGCCAATTAATTAGTTTTATATTTAAAATGGCTATATTTTCGGCTCGCGTTCTAGATCACCGCTAATCCGTCCTTATAAATTTATGTATTTTGTTGGAACATTGAAATTAATTTTAGAACAAAGCTATTATTCAAAAATTTCTCAAAGTTTATTCCTTATTCAAAATCTTATATATGAATACAGCCTAGTAGATCTTAACCGGTAAACGGAATTATGTTTCAAATCTACATACATATTATTACTATTATCACAGTAAAATATGCACTCGATTTTAAAAGGTTTATTAGTGAAGCCCTCGATAATTTATGTCAAATGTGGCGTTTAATTACACATACTACGTACTATTAATCATGGAAGCCTAATAACAAAGTGCCAGATTAACTACCTTGCTATCTTTGTTCGAACGGGTGATAAATCCAATCCACGCTATGTATTTACAACTAAAATTTGAATGGAGATGTCAACAGTGTTATTAACGGCCGTCTGGTGTAGTGGTAAGTGACATGGTCACTACACAAGGGGGTCGCGGGTTCGAATCCCGCCAAGGGAAGATATTTGTATGATAAATATAAATGTCTATTCCAGGGTTATGGATGTATATTAAGTATATGTATGTGTATAATAAAAATCTTACATTTATATCCATTATCTGGTACCTGTAACACAAGTTCTTTACGAACTTATCACGGGACCAGTTAACGTGGCGTGATTGTTAGTAAAATATTTATTTATTTATATTTATTAGTTGGAATAACTGAGTAAATTTCGAATTAGTAATCTCGGTATAGTAATTAAGAATATTGATGTCTAAAAATAAAGGGTATTCAATTGTAAAGTGATTGTATTTTATATTATATATAGTAGTGGGAAAAACTCTTTACAAATTTTCACCAGGGCGGTGCGCTGGTTCTATATTTTGGAATGAAGATTCTGCGGGGGCGCGTATCGCTAAAAGATGAACGAAAAGAGGGACAGGCCGAGCTAGGTTATGAGAAGTAGACGTACCTGCCAAACCGTCGGTAACTTCTTACAGGCTGCAGAATCCGACGAAAGTGACTGCTGGACGACGCGTAATGGCGGCGGCCGACCTGACGACTTGACGGCCCTCTTCTAAATTGTTTGTTCACAAAACTGGTATACCACTCGCGCAACGACGACTATGATCGTCAGTAAGAGTTCGTAATTTAATAGAAAAGTAGTAAAAGTCCATAAAAATATTTAGGCGAAAAAACAAGCGGCGTTTGCGTGTACAGCGCGTGCGGTGCGGTCGGCGATAGTCTTCTTTTTCTTTTCTTTTTCTTTTTTTTTTTTATAACTGGTCATGCGATAGTTTTTATGTCTACTCTCATTAAAAAAAGAACCATATAGATTTTATGAATTGCAAATACTCCGTGCATATTTATAAATACATTGTTTACAATTAATTCTGCGAGTTAGATTTTCAGGGCGCCGTAGAAGTAGAAGTCCTGAGTTAAATAGTTATCTAAGCCTTAGGATTGGAATAGTTTCTAGGTTATACTGAGCTTCTAGCCGGCCAGGAACACTTGGCCTCGAAGAAAAAAATTACAATTGAAAAAAGTCAAGGAGTAAATAATAATTATATCACACTGTAACATTGTCCTTAAAAACTATTAAAAAAACTTTTTTAACCGATCACTTTAATATTTACCGTGTAACAAGGACTCTTAGGACTAATAATTGTCATTACATAACTATATAATAGTATTTAAAACATACGCATTATCCTTTTTCCAAGTATAATTCAAGTTATTCAGGAAGTCTGTAGAATACAATTTTTCATTCTCATAGTTTATTAAGTTTTGAAAAGAATATATACAGATACTTTACAGAATACGGATGTGAAAATGAATATTATATTAATTTAATATGGATTAAGAGCCAGTTAATGAATGCATTAAGAACTGAGAAATAAATGGTAAGCCTTTGCAAACGTTTTCTTAAATGAAATAAACAGAAATCTAGCAGAAAATTAGCTAGCCTATATTGAGATTTATTAGCTGTATTATCCGTATACACTCTGGGCTAAGTCTCCCAAGGTATCCTGAGTGTAGAAACTGAGA
Source organism: Bombyx mandarina (assembly GCF_003987935.1). The sequence goes on along the minus strand of NW_021011527.1, from coordinate 209,140 downwards.
TTCAGATTCTCTCAAGGTGGGTTGAAGTCGTCGTGGCCTAAGGGATAAGTCGTCCGGTGCATTCGTGTTGAGCGATGCACCCGGTGCTCGAATCTCAGGCGGGTACCAATTTTTCTAATGAAATACGTACTCAACAAATGTTCACGATTGATTTCCACGGTGAAGGAATGACATCGTGTAATAAAAATCAAACCCGCAAAAATTATAATTTGCGTAATTACTGGTGGTAGGACATCTTGTGAGTCCGCGCGGGTAGGTACCACCACCCTGCCTATTTCTGCCGTGAAGCAGTAATGCGTTTCGGTTTGAAGGGTGGGGCAGCCGTTGTAACTTACTTGAGACCTTAGAACTTATATTTCCAGGTGGGTGGCGCATTTACGTTGTAGATGTCTATGGGCTCCAGTAACCACTTAACACCAGGTGGGCTGTCAGCTCGTCCACCAAAGTAATCAATAAAAATAAAAAAAAGATAGCGGGTAATCGTAGGAAAGAAAGCCGCCGCCGGTGTTCTAAATTTTTTATTTTTTTGCAATCTACTTATATATACGTATCAAGAAAAACCGTAAGCGACTAAGCCGAGAGCAAAAGCAGTTTTCGAAGTCACAAGCGGTTCATAATAACAAACATTAATTTTAAAACAAACTAAATATCTGATTAAAAAAATTAGAGTTTCTCATCGCTTATATGAATAAAGTAGTCTATGGCTTAGAACGTTCGGTCTTATAACGTTTACCTAACCGCTCGTAGTGTCGTATAGCAAAGCGACAGAATCCTCGTTAAAGGTACAAATAAATTGAAGGAGATGAACACGGGGGTTCTTATATTAAAAATAACTGATTTACCTAACGAAAGCGAAACACAAGGGTGTCAGTTACGACGGATTCATTTGTTTAAAACATCATTATCTACAAACCTCCAAATGTTATAAATATGTATTTTATAAATACTACTGGTGGTAGGACCTCTTGTGAGTCCGCGCGGGTAGGTACCACCACCCCGCCTATTTCCGCCGTGAAGCAGTTATGCGTTTCGGATCGAAGGGTGGGGTAGCCGTTGTAACTATACTGAGACCTTAGAACTTATATCTCAAGATGGGTGGCGCATTTACGTTGTAGATGTCTATGGGCTCCAGTAACCACTTAACATCAGGTGGGCTGTGAGCTCGTCCACACATCTAAGCAATAAAAAAATAAAAAAATAAAAATATTTATAAATTAGAAGCTATCTAAGCTACGGGTGGAAGCTACAAACGATAAAACAATGTATAATGTTTATAAAGTTTTGTAGATTAGAGAGCAGTCATGCTAGACAGACATATGGATGTTCTAAACAGCTACTGTCCATATAATACACAAAATCTTGAAAGTGTTCGACCCTTAATTTGACCATAAACACCGGATACACTAAGATTTCAATTTCATTTATCATTACATTTTCACTTTTAGATTGTGAAGCCAGCGATCTGGTTATGTTCTTAGCATTGCCATGCATGAGCGGCAATAACGACTTTTAATTTATAAAAATTTAATTAAAGCGGCAGGCAGCAGCTTGGCTCTGCCCCTGGCATTGCTGCTGTCCATGGGCGACGGTAACCACTCACCATCAGGTGAGTATGCTCGTCTACTTACAAGGGCAATAAAAAAAGATAAAAAAAATTATCCAACCAACCTCAGCTTTGTTTTAGACATCAACAACGTAATGCCGTAAGCCACCGTAAAAAATGAGTTCTATGTCTCGATTTTGTTACAATGACTGCCTCAACCTTCAAATCGAAATGCGTATACGTGCTGCCACCAGTAATTACAAAAATTATTATTTTTGCACGCTTGATTTTTATTAGACGATGTTTTTTCTTCACTGCAGAAAATATTCATGAACATTTGATAGGTTCGTATTTCGTTACAAAAAACTAGTACCTGCCAATTGCATCCTTTAGGCCACAGCGATTTTATTTAAAAAATATTTTCACTACCAAAGAACAACATCGTGTAATAAGTATCGCTTAATCATATCTGCTTATATGTATGTCCTGGTTTGACTGGAACAGCGAGTATACAATAACAATCGAGGCTTTGGATATCACAGTTTCTGATATTACGCATAGTTCATATCGAAATTCCCTCAGACACACCCCACTGAGTTTCTCGCCGGATCTTCTCAGTGGGTCGCGTTTCCGATCCGGTGGTAGATTATGCGAAGCACTGCTCTTGCTAGGGCTCTAGCTAGCAAATTCATCAGGTTAGAGCCCGTGATATCATCTACTCGCCCGGTTACGCTGGCATAACCCTTCGATCTTACCAGCATAGGTAGGAAAAAATTAAATCGAAATATTTTTAAGTCACTCTAAAATAAATTTCCAAACAAAAAAAAAAACTTACCACCATTTTGCCGTGAACCGAACGCGCGAACCGTAAAATTTTTCTTCGCCAAAACAAAAGGATTTTTTCTATTTTATGAAACACTTTCAAACTTTGTACGGAAGGAAATGGAACGAAAACGTTTTATCAATTTCTTATCTTTAACGAAATAAAACGGAAAAAAAGTCTAAAATGTTTTATTACCGTAGTAGCAGCTTCTACCCGCCCACGTAAAAAAAAAACCGATTTTTTTCTTTCAGATCCGTTCAACGAATTGAGTAAAAAAAAATTATGATATTAGACGCTACACTTAACACGGATTCCAAACTACAATGGAAGCAAACCATTGAACTTTGAAAACGCGAAACTAAGTATTAATCCACTTTTCCAACATCGTAATGAAGACCTGCTATTTTGAATGTGCAAGTTTTGGATGCTTGACACTGTCGAATAGGTAACCATGTAGAAATTAAGGAGCGCTCGATAAATTCCAATCACTGTTAGCAACTAACTCTATCAATGTCAACAATAGCTATTGTTCAAATAAATCGTAATATATAAATAACGGGGAAGCAACGAATTCCGTCGACTCAATGTCGAAACGAGCGGTTCGAGAAGAAGTCCCATTATGATCAGCACGAGACTGTCCGGCACGCCCATGCTGTTCAGCTTGAAGATCAACCCGTTGTATAGACCTTGTTGAACGCTTCCGCAACGTCGAAGAAAAGAACTGCCGTGTAGAACGATTTGAGTTGATTTAGCTCCGTGCTCCTCCGTGAGGTAAGGCACCTGCTGTATGTACGAATGCTTCGAGCGGAATCCGAAGTACTCGTCGATGAGAATTGAGTAACAAACAACCAAACAACTTCGGAAACATTCACATTCATAATATTATTAGGCAGGCAAACTTATGATCCACTGCTTTTAAGTTTTTATCAAATCTTCTTCCCACCAAATCGTATCATTAAAATATAGACGATATTCTATTCATTTTTTTCTATTTAAAATTACTCACGACTCGTCAGTACGTAAATGTAGGTCATAAGTAAATAAAAATACGACATTAAAACCAAATGCAATTTTATTCAAACGTGTATTGGATATACCAAATGTGAAAAAAAAAACAACGCATTTAAAATTTTATTTACTAACCGACTTCAAAAAAGAAAGAGATTGAGGTAATTCGACTGTATTGGAATGAAGTTCCTTACGGCAGGCTTGGAGGAGATAGGGATTTTGCTGCGCGACCGAACTGAAAAAAATGTGATAGTAAAAACCGTAAGAAAAAGTCCGTGGAATAAGGCCTTGTTTTCCACACAGCGATATTTCACCGCGCGATTTTTGCTGCGCGACCGAACTGAAAAAATGTAATAGTAAAAACCGTAAGAAAAAGTCCGTGAAATAAGGCCTTGTTTTCCGTACAGCGATATTTCACCGCGCGATTTTTGCTGCGCGACCGAACTGTAAAAAATGTGATAGTAAAAACCGCAAGAAAAAGTCCGTGGAATAAGGCCTTGTTTTCCGCACAGCGATATTTTACCGCGCGATTTTTTTCTCGTAATTCTTTTTTTTATTTTATATATGGAACTTCGTTCCTATCCGGTGTCCCACGATACCACACATCTTTTTTTGTATTTTATTTTTATCAGAACTTTTTTTAGGGGAGTCGATTTAGATGATTCATTTTTTTGGGAGCTGATTCTTCTCTGTTGTATTTTTTCAATTAAATCAACATCTTAAAATAAGTTCCGAGTGATTACTTACTACTTAATTTAGAAATAATGCATTTTAATTGACTTCTGCTACATTAAGAAAAAAATTTTTTTTGTTGAAGTCTTTGGATTTTTTTCTGTTAAAATTTAGTATTATACGGTGTCACTACTGATAGATTCGCAAATGTCTTACGGGCAGCCCGCAAGATGTTTCGAAGACCCGTCACTCCGACATGACCCATGTCTAACGAGAGAACACACCCTAAGGGCTTTCTAGTTTGAACTAATCCAAATTCACTAAGTTTTAATGCCATTAAATTATAATAATTTTGTTGTTTTGTCTTTTTTTTTAATTCACAATTACCAATATTTCAGTTTACTTTAAACAATTAATCTATATTGTTGTGTAAAATAAATAAAAATTCGCAAATTAGTAGTGATTTATGTAAATTGAAACTGTACCTATTTCTATCTCAAATCAGTAAAATTTACGTAATTTCTGGTGGTAAGACCTCTTGTGAGTCCGCACGGGTAGGTACCACCACCCTAACTATTTCTGCCGTGAAGCAGTAATGCGTTTCGGTTTGAAGAGTGGGGCAGCCGTTGTAACTATACTGAGACCTTATAACATATATCTCAAGGTGTGTGGCGCATTAACGCCGTAGATGTCTATGGGCTCCAGTAACCACTTAACACCAGGTGGGCTGTGAGCTGTTCCACTCATCTAGGCAATAAAAAACATAAAAAAAAGTTAAGTGTTTCAGTTCGGAAAACTGAGAGACACTTTGAAATATATTTTTTACATTAACATGGTTTCGAAGCCCATAGACATCAGGCTGTGGTTACTCATGCGGTCTTGCTATAAACCCCCTCATATAGTGAAGTTTACTTTATAACGCGCCCTATTATCAAGAGTTAAGATATGAATTAAGTAAACAATGGCATATGACAGCGATAAAAGTTGAAAGTGGAAGATACATCACGTGCTACGAACGCCAACGCGTGTCTCTTTATAAACAGCCCAAGACGCATCAGATTCTTTGTATAAAATCTTCATGTAATCTATACTAATATTATTGTTTGTTTGTTTGTTTGTAATGAATAGGCTCCGAAACTACTGAACCGATTTGAAAAATTCTTTCACTGTTTGGAAGCTACGCTATCTCCGAGTGATGTAGGCTATATTCTTTTTTTTTTAATTAGGTATCCTTACTAAAAATCTAATAATGTAATCCATGGTTAAAAAAAATACCTAAAATATTCTTTACAACATGATAAATTACATAACATATTAAATTACAATATAATAAAATAATGTAGTATGACTTTGTAGAACACATTATTACTTACAAAAAGTGTCGCGACCGCATCTATCTAACTATTATAGTTATTCCACAATAAGTGTTCTTTTATTAAAAAAAAATAAACGCTTACAACGGGGAAGCTCTGACTCAATAAACTCAATGGCTTTTGTTTTGTATGTTACGAAAATTAGAAAAATAAAATAATAAAAAAATAGATAAAAAATATATCATTTAAATGAAAATAAAAGTAAATTAAAATAATAATATTCAAACCATCTTTTAAATTTATTTTTTTTAGTAACCTGACGCAAATAGAAGGGTTGATGTGTGTGTATTATTATTATTTATTTTGAAAATTTTGTTAAGACCCGAGCGAAGTCGGAGCGGGCCGCTAGTCGTTTATATTGACGAAAAACTGTATACAAAAAAATCTTAACACAACATTTATAGCAGGTTATACAGCAATCTATAGCTCTAGGGGTAATCTAAAAAAATACCAACTAACCAATGTCATTTTTATAAACTATGGATATGCACCTAATAATTGCTATAGTTTAAGTTTATACAAACGACTATAGTAGCAAAAAATATCAAAAGAATACGATTTCAAATTCAATTTCAAATTTTCAAATTCAAAAAAGTATTTACAAATTCAAATCATAGTCTCCATCAAGCACAACAGAAGACATGGTTCCAAACAGAAAACAAGATATTTACACAGTAATAAAACCCCAAAAGAAGACATGCTCTAAAGATGAAGGCAAAAGAGCTTTGTAAAGCACAAGTAAAATTATGTATTCCGTGGAAACTCGGCCTATTAAACCATCATTACCCTCCCAGTGAGGCGAGTTCCCCTCAACTAGACCAGATTTCATTTAGTGGTATATCCCCTAAATCGCTTAAGGTAAAACGATTGGATTTTTTCCCCGAGGCTGAGTATTAAAGGTGCATTTGCTGAGCTAATTGAATAGAGGGGGAATATTATTGATTGGCTTAGTATTTTTTCAGTGAATATTGGTCAACGGTATTTTTGTGCGAGACAAAGGGAAAGAGCATTCGGCATTTTTTTTATTACTTAGATGTGTGGACGAGCTCACAGCCCACCTGGTGTTAAGTGGTTACTGGAGCCCATAGACATCTACAACGTAAATGCGCCACCCACCTTGAGATATAAGTTCTAAGGTCTCAGTATAGTTAGTTACAACGGCTGCCCCACCCTTCAAACCGAAACGCATTACTGCTTCACGGTAGAAATAGGCAGGGTGGTATCTACCCGTGCGGATTCTCAAGAGGTCCTCCCACCAGTAAAAATAAGTAAAGTATTAATTTGTGTATTAATACCAAATGCACTAAAGTAAAAGCTAGAACTTATCTAAACACACATACCATTTATGCATGAGTAATCTATATATTAATACGTGAAGCAAAAACTTTGTATCCCTTTTTACGAAAATTGCGCGGACGGAGGAGTATGAAATTTTCCACACTTAAAGAGAATATAGAGAAGAAGTGCACAATGCTAATATTTTTTGAAAATAATGCATATTATAAGATACATTAAATCAATAAAGAAAACATCACACACACTACCATAGATTACACACTTAATATATTTGAGACACACTACATACCATGTATTTGACGCACACACGTATGCATACTATTTATTGTCAAACTTTTGTTCTTGACGTCTGTTGTCAAATTAAGGATAGATTAAATATTGTTTGTCTTTATTAATATTTTTTTATAATGTAGCCTTGGCGAAATTTGTGATTATAGAAGTATTAAATACAATCATAATAGTGTATTTTATAGTGTAGCCTTGGCCAAATTTGTGATTATAGAAGTATTAAATACAATCATAATAGTGTACAAACTTATATATGGGTGGTTTAAGCGACATTCTGCAACATTACAGAAGACCCATTTAAAGCTAAATTTGGAAAAATATTATAACAAAAAAACATCTTCAGTTATTTGAATGGAGTAAGCTTAATTAAAGTTCTATTAAAAATATCGAACTGTTAATGCTAATACGCAAATATATATAAAAATGAATTGCTGTTCGTTAGTCTCGCTAAAACTCGAGAACGGCTGGACCGATTTGGCTAATTTTGGTCTTGAATTATTTGTGGAAGTCCAGAGAAGGTTTAAAAGGTAGAAAAATATGAAAATATTCGGAATTAAATAAAAATAGCAATTTTGTTTTTCCTTTTAAGTGTCCCCCGTCGGACGGATTCCTTTTGTTTGTTTTAAGTTAATTTATATACAAAAGTTTAGGTATTTTATTTATCGATTGAGGCACTACGAAGTCTGCCGGGTCAGCTAGTACCAAATAAAACCCATATTTAATTACAAAGATAAATGTTGCGTATTAAGCGAAAGGTCACTTAAACCAAATAAGCATTTCACTCCTCATTATCAAAGAATGCAATCAAACCGTAACCTACCTTAAACTATATCTGCGTTCTAAGCAAGCAAAAACACAGCGTCAATTTACATAATTAATCTGTGTCGGTCGTAGGCTGGTGACACGTCCGTAAGCGGATTACCCACGGCCAAATTGGATGTAGGTAGGTACTCTATCGTCTGTAATATATATTTGGCTTTCAGGATAAATCTATTTAATCTCGCGAATAAATATGTTGCGAATTCAACTCGGATTTTCAATGTGGTTGTCAACAAAACCGCACGACATTAATTTTGGTTACACTAGACTAATTTTCGTTAATGTTGTTGGAATAAATTTTGAAAATGGACAGTTTAATAACGAGCTTATGTTATTAATAGGTTTTTATCCGACGAAATCGGTCTACTGTTTTTGGAAATTTTCTTCAAAACAAGGTGCTTGGAAAATATTCTAAGTAAACAAGAGCGTTATCGAAATCTAGTGTTAAGACCCAAAATTGAACTAATTAGAAGGTAGGTGTATTTATTTTCTAATGACATTGCTGGTAAATGGGAACTTGAAAAATAAAAAATCGTGACAAAAACTTATCGAACGCAAGCTTTTTTAAGCTTTGGTAACAGAATCGTTTTCAAAGTTCGAAAGCTACTTTTTAGAACGATTGAAACTTTTGAGTGAATAGTTTTGCGAACGGTCACAGACGTGATGCTGATTTAACGGCGACCACAAACCGATTACCACTCTGAATATTACTTATACTCGAATATACTTCAAATGTAAAAATATAGTCATAGTCGCTTTGGTATAAGAACAATGTTTATATAACGCTTTACGCTCATTTTGCACCGTTGAAAGCCGTTTGGATTTCTATGCCTTTCGTTTAGTTCCTTGATATTTTGATCGACACCTCTGTTTTGAAGGTATCTTATAGAAGCCACGAATTAGCCTGCCAAGTTAAATTTTATCGATTGTCCGTAACACACACGTTCTCATCCGAAATCCTGTCGTAGCTTTCGTCTGTGGAGCCGTCATAAGCCGATTACGACACCCCATTCAGGCTTCCAATTTGCCAAGCAAATCTCTTCGCGCCTCCGTCCAATGAGGGTCTTTGTGTACGCCGAAATTAAACTACGTGTCCATACAAACGGGCCAGCTTTACAGTTTTTCTAGGAAAATTTTGTCGTCGTGGTGGCTTCAAAGTTTTTACGGTACGAGGTTAGTCGGCATGAAGGAAAGAAGCACACAAACATTTTACTTGGAAAATATTTTTACAGAATTCAGGTATACCAATTATAGGCTAGAATTTTTCACAGAATTCAGGCCAGATTACAGCTTTGAAGCCTGGACTGGTAGATGAGCTCAGGGGGTTCAACCTGGGGTTACCAACAGCAGCCCTAGCAAGAGCAGCAATGTGTCGTGAAGCAGTAATGCGTTTCGGTCTGAAGGGTGGGGTAGCCGTTGTAACTATACTGAGACCTTAGAACTTATATCTCAACGTGGGTGGCGCATTTACGTTGTAGATGTCTATGGGCTTCAGTAACCACTTAACACTAGGTGGACTGTGAGCTCGTCCACGCATCTAAGCAATAAAATAAAAAAGATCGAAATCACGACGCACTGAAATGATTCAGTGAGAAACTCAGTAGGTTGTGTCATTAGACTACTTCGCACGTCGAACTCTTCCTCGTTATCAACGAATTCGACCAGAACGGTGACGCCAAGTTGCTTTCTCATCCTCATCGGTTAAGACTAAAAAGGATTTTGAGTGCGTTTCTGAGACAGTTTGATTGCCAAACTACTTCCGCTAATTAGGTAGAAATTTACAGACAATTTTGGAACATATATGGCAATACGAATTTGTTACATTTTCCACTACAAAAAACACTAATCATCGCAACAAAAGTCGTATTTCTGTGAACGCCTTAACAATTAAATCAGCATTTTAACTAATAAACCTCACACTATTTTCTACTCAGCTAATTAGAGATTAGTAGGGCACGGGGTCGTTCACCCCGTAATTATTCGTAATTAGTCAAATCAAAAATTCCAAAGTTTCGGTTCCAATTGAATGGAATTTCGATGATTACTAATCATTATTGGATTGAGTATATTATCTATCAAATTTAATACTTTATACGTGATATGGTAGACATGCGATATGACAAATTATTGTAATTAAAATTAAATTATGTTCTCGAAAATCTTCTGCTCGACAGGAAACCACGAAAATAGTGAAGTTTTTATTATTATTATTATTATTATGTGACTTATCTGTAGGATTGATTATAATAATGCATCACTATTAACAACCAGTATGTAACTACGACTCTCTTTGTTTTTTTATTAGCATAGTGTTTGAAGGGTATGACATCGATTATATATTACTATAAATCTAAGACTTGAGTCACGTATCTAGGTTTGAGGCGTCATTTAAGTTGTTGATGTCCTTGGGCTCCAGTAACCATTTATCACCGGGTGAAGCGTGAGGTCCTCCAGTCATGTAAGCATTTAAAAAAATCTTATCTTTGGGCCCGCTGTCTGCTCCCAACATCTGCAGACCGACAAGTTTTTTTTTTTAGGCGTGGACAAACATAAAACAACAGTAAAAGTAGTAATACCTGTTCCATACCTTAAACCGAAACGCATGACTCCTTAGCGACAGTAAAATGGAGCTTGGTGGTTGGTAGCCGGATCTACCCATCTACAGAAAAATAAGAAAACTCTAGAGCTAAAAACACAATCACAACAAAATAACCAAACTCATTTTCAATTCGTGTTAATTAAATACCGAACTACATACTGTGTAGCAATTATAATACTAGTAATTAACTGGCACGTTCAGTTCAGTCAATTTTGTTTGGTGCTGCGTTAAGCAATGAACATAACGTCGGATAATTAATCGTGGTTTCCGCTGAACTTTGTAGACTTTTTTTTTAAACTAGTCTTCTGAAATAGAAGAATTTTTTCTATACATTTTTAAAAGTCTGGCTCTAAAGTATTTTATTGCCGCACCTATACTGCACGTGTACTCAAACCTCACCAAAGACTGAATGAAAATCGGTCACAAGTAGCCTTTTAACTCTCCAACCCGTAAATACAGCCACTCACCCCGAGACGATATATCCCTTAGCCCAGCTAAGACTTACTTACTCAGTATACTACCAACATCTGATGTAGGCACATGTCGATGCAATCATCCCCTATCTCTACTGCCACGAAGCAGCCATCAGTTTCAGATCGAAGATTAATGCAGCCGTAACACCTACAATCGACACTTTAATATCGCAGATCGGTGAGAGCATTAAGAGTAATATGTTTATACTCCAGTTATCTATACTTAGTCTGGCCACAAATACTGTTGCTATTACTGGCCTCAACGTTTTAAGGACTGTATGGAGACCACTTCGACTAAGCTTTTTATACTTTAAATTGTTTTATATTTATGTATTAAACGAACACACTGTAAAAGTAATAAATGTTATTTGCAATAGAAAGTTTTTTTTTTCTTTGTCTCAGTATTTATGGCAAGACTAGGTATACAACACTATATAACCCTATCCTTACGAGCAAAACACCCTATCAAATAAAATTTTAGCCAAAAATCGATTATTTATTTAACGTTCGAAGCTCGAACATTTCACGCTACTCGCAACATGCCTAAACATCAAACAAACATCTCGACATACCGCAAATTCAGCTGCAATTTGACTACAAAATCGAGTGGCCCTATCACGCATCAGTACGTTTCGGAGTGGCTTCCGATATCGATTATTGTTTAGCAGTACCTACTCAATAGAACCGAACATCTTCGAGTGTCGCATTAAATTTATGCCTTTCAGCTCTATACCACAAATATTACAGGCGTGTCAAGGAGGCCACAAACACTAGCGTCCTGGGCGCCATTAAGTAGGCCGAATGCAGGCAACATTGGAAGAAGCTAGTGCAAAAACTGGACCAAGGTGGTCACGACCCTCAGTAATGAGGAAGCGAGGAAGAAGAAGAAGAAGATATTCCAAAGGTTCCCGAAAGAAAACAATTGGTAGTAATAGTGGTAACAGCTTCAAGTATGATACGAAAAAAACATAATTAAAACCTGTACACAGGTAGCACTTTAGTGGAAGTCGATCAAAATAACAGGCACAAGTTAGTTGCTGACACAAGTTTCAGATTTCTGTATCGCCTGTTGAATATTCACGAAGCAGTGTTAACTAACGGGCTCCCGTTTATTATAATTCTTCAAAACTTCAAAACATTTAGCATATTACAAATAATTAGTTACTAGTAAATAATTTGATTGGTTAAATTATAATAAACACACATTATTCAATTTAATATATAAAATTCCGCGTATAATATATTACATAGCTTTGTTATTGGCATTATATTACTGTCGATATTTCGAATACTTTAGGAAAAAAATGGACGCTAGTTAAAACTATATTCAATTGTCAACAAATAACATCTTTTTCGTCCTTGACCCCATCTTGTGGACGAGCTCACAGCGGGCCTGATGTTAAGTGGTAACTGGAGCCCATAGACATCTACAACGTAAATGCGCCACCCACCTGATATATAAGTTCTGAGGTCTAAAGTATAGTTACAACGGCTGCCCCATCCTTTAAACCGAAACGCATTACTGCTTCACTTCAGAAATAGGCAGGGTGGTGGTACCTACCCGCGTGGACTCTCAATAGGTCCTACCACCAGCAATTACGCAAATTATAATTTTGCATTTTTATTACACGATGTTATTCCTTCATCGTGGAAGTCAATCGTGAACATTTGTATAATAACTATTTCATTAAAAAAATTAGTACCCGCCTGGGATTCGAACACCGATGCATCGCTCAACACGAATGCACCGGACGTCTTATCCTTTAGGACATGGTCAATTTCGAAATCTGTTAATAACACCAATGATGTAAATGATGTAAAACATATCAATGAGATTAAATTCAGTATTTCAGACTACAATATCCTCTTCTACTAGTAACATTAAAGACAAACTTAGAGTGGTCAAAACGAAATTTGGATATCAGAATCAATTTCAAACGGATTAGTACTACTTCTACGACAGAACGTGATGAAATTTAATAGTGCTACCGGATGAATAGCTGAATTATTATCAAGTACAACATTACATGATACAACATATTCCATAAACTTAAATCTACCGCCAAGTTAAATACAATTTATCTTAATGCCACCCAGAGATAGGGGCAGAATGCCAAAAGTAAAAAAAAAAAAAAACATCAACATTTAAAATCAAATTTGGAAGCATTTCAAAACCCGAGTCCGCATAAAACTACAATGCACGGAACGTTGGTGCAAGCAAATCCGGAAATACGTTGTTCTGTTTACGATTATTGCTTCCTCTGTGCTCGCCGGGTCCTTGTTTTATAGCGCGCCTGCTTTCGCACTCAGATGTGCTTTCATTGTATTATATAAATATTGGAGTTTTAATAAGCATCACGTAGAAATCCGCTGAAATTTCTAGTGTGTTGTAAACGCCAAAAAGGTTCCTTAGGATCCACATCCCAACCTTCTTATGTTTGAGCTTTTTTTTTTCCTTCCTAATCGTTGATGATCTAAAGGGCTATTCCAACTTCACGCGGACCGGTAGGTGAGCTCACTCAACCTGTGAGAATTGCTAACACTAGCCCTAGCAAAAGCAGTGCTTCGCTAAATCTACTGCCGGAAACGCTATCCACTGAGAAGATCGGGCGAGAAACTCAGTGGATTGTGTCTATGGGTGTTTGAGCAGTATTTTTTAATTTACTTAACCATGAAAAAATAAATTTTAATAAACAGTATGGTTAATATAATTTCCCAATACAATCTTTCACGCGCTAGCCGTTCAATTGCGAGACTGCTGTTTGAACAGCCGCTCATACTGTTGCATTAAAGTGGCTAGCCTTCAGTTTAGTTAATTTTATAAATGCCCAGTTATATTTGAACATATGATTCGCACTTATATTTTTTGGCGAACATAGTATAATCAAAGGAGTTTTACAATAACGAAGTAAGAGATTTAATTTAATAAGGAATACTGCATCTACAATGATTTAAGTATTGTCCGTAAAAGCTTTCTATCAGTATCACTTTGAAACATAAAGCGCCCAAAATACTGCATCTAAAGTCTTATTTTTCCTTTTTCACTTTATAACTAAATATGGATGTGCAACTCCCCAGACGAGAAGTTATCACACAATTTGTCACAGATTGGGTCGCATGTAGTAATCACAGCGAAGTGTGTGCCCTACAAACAAGTCAATCTTAAAACGGGTTTGCATAGATTAGTCTAACACTCGCTTTTGGAACACAATTCTGTTTTGTTTCAAGTCATAAACTTTAAGCTGTTATAATATTCAATAATACAGAAATATTGAAACGGTAGAAACTAAATAATGAGCGTATTATTAATATTGTAGACATAAAATACTTGCTTGAAATGCAATATTAATTGCCGAAATTAGTTTCCTTCGGATTTAAGAATTATTAAATCTTCCACAGAAAGTATAACACAAAATCCTGGTTTCTATTTTTTAAATAATTGATGTCACTAACCTTTGCTGGTCTGTTAGTCCAGTAGGATATCGAAATATTTTTCATTTAATATGTTGAATGCATTTTGAAAGCTACCAGGTTCTACAAATGTCTGTATATGTCGCCACCATTTTTCTCAATAAATTCAGAAATAACAATGATCACGACGTGAATTGCTTTTTCCATACGTCATAAACACGAACGAATCGTTTCGAAAAAGAGCCTTGATTTGATACTAACTCAAACTATCAATTGTTACTTTTTTTGCCTATCTAGTAATAATCTCGTGGGGCTATTCTGGTTTCTTATCTCTCTATCGAGAGTAGCTTCTCAGGACAAGTCCTTCGGCTTCCGTCACGGCCCAGCGTATTGGATAGCCCAAGAGAATGTTCAAGGAGTATTACTGTAAGCTCCGCATCATTTTGGAACGAAGTTCCCTATGGGACGATGCGGAGGGGTACCCTAGCCAGGAAAAAACGTCCGTAACGTAAGATTTTTATTAGTAATGCACACAGTGTACTACTTAATTTTGTAATAACGTACAAAAAATAACATATTTTTTTATTATATATTTTTTATAAATCATTGTGAATAAAATAAAGTTAATAACTTTGTAAAGTAGTTTTTTTTTTAATTTATCAATAAAAAAATCATAGCAAAAAATGTATACCCGAATAACTATTTTCTTTATACCTCGAATAGAACTTAAAATTAATATTTTTATAATAAGGAACTTCGTTCCTATCCGGTGTCCCACGACAGCACACATCTTTTTTTTCTATCAGCAACACGAAGCTCGCTTCATTTCAACGCTTGCACTAAGCCGCATATATTCAGCTCGCGAGTCGTTACGGGACGAACAGCAATCTGCATAATACGCAGACTCAGCTATAAAAATGGTAATGCATCCACAGCCTTTAGTTCCGTCCGAAGTAATAGGTCGCTTGTGTACTTTAAAGTTATTTACACGGCTTTGTGTTCTTAAATTAAATAATAATTAGCTTGCGTTAAATACTCTTACAGTCGAAGTCTGCTCGTTGAATTAATATTAAGTTCGGTTCCGTTGAATATATTTATTTTTTACTGTGTATATGCGAATGAATCAGCAATCCTCTCGTGAATATATTAACCCACCGAGAGATTTGAGGTCGAAATCTCATTGATATAACGCCATTCGCATCTTTTAAATCTGTACAGTACCCGCCGATATATATTGCACATCGACCATTTGACGAAGAAAGACAAATACAAACAATAGGCTTTTTCTGTTGCTATCTCTGTCGCACACAATGTATCTGACTTTTGTGAGTCGCTTTTCAAGTGAGGTGGTGTGCGGTCCTAATGTAGACTATTAGTGTTTTGTTCGAGGTAGATAATGTTCTATAATTAGCCTATTCTCTCTTTCTACTGTAGGCACGACTGCCTCACAGCAGTAATAATAGACAGGATAGTGAGACCTACACATGCGAGCTTACAATACTCCCTGCCAGTAACTGCTAATATTAGTAAATGCCACTTAGCGATCGCAGTATGTTGATATAATATTAAGAGAAGTCTTCTACCCATTGATATCAAAAAGCTAATATGAACCTTAATTTCAAATAACAAGTACTTTGCATTATTATTTTTAATTTTATAGTTTCTACAAGTCCTAGATCGTAATAATGCCTAACAACATGTACCTACACAAAAGGAATTAAATTTACATTTCAAATGTAAAACACATCAGATCTGCTATGATCAATTCTCAAACACATTTAACTGAAATTTAGTTCCGTAACCACTAATAAACGCTTCGGGGCGTTCATAAATCCTCTTAAGGCGATAAATAATGGAAAATTGCCCACCCGTGTCAGAACACTATCAAATTGCTGTAGAATATATGTCAACACGGGTCCCATACTACGAACGATATTAAGACGCCATTTTCGTATTCAAATATTTGAGGAGCTTTTTAATCTCGGACTACTGTCATTTATTTGCAAGTTCCGTTTCGGTTTGAAAGGTGGGGCAGCCGTTCCACTATAAAACTGAGACTTAGGACTTAGGTTTCAGTATAGGTGAAGGCATTTACACTGTTGATGCCTATGGGCTCGGGTAACTAGTTGATCCGTGAGCTTGGGCACACATCTAAGCCAACAATAGAAAAGGATTGTGTGGTTTTATGAAAACACGGTAAAAGTGTTTTTTTTTCCACATATTAGACATTTAACTCTGACAAACAAAATTTGCATCAAACACTGGCAAAAAAAAAAACTGCTATGAGTAATAGTCTATACACTACACGGTCAGCTGCTGCGAACTATAGGCGCCGCCATATTGGCCTTGGCTGCCCTGACGAGCGCCTTTCACTTTATCCTTGCTCCGTGGCCGACCGTCACGCGACATGCAACNTATAGTTTCTACAAGTCCTAGATCGTAATAATGCCTAACAACATGTACACAAAAGGAATTAAATTTACATTTCAAATGTAAAACACATCAGGACTGCTATGATCAATTCTGAAACACATTTAACTGAAATTTAGTTCCGTAACCACTAATAAACGCTTCGGGGCGTTCATAAATCCTCTTAAGGCGATAAATAATGGAAAATTGCCCACCCGTGTCAGACACTATCAAATTGCTGTAGAATATATGTCAACACGGGTCCCATACTACGAACGATATTAAGACGCCATTTTCGTATTCAAATATTTGAGGAGCTTTTTAATCTCGGACTACTGTCATTTATTTGCAAGTTCCGTTTCGGTTTGAAAGGTGGGGCAGCCGTTCCACTATAAAACTGAGACTTAGGACTTAGGTTTCAGTATAGGTGAAGGCATTTACACTGTTGATGCCTATGGGCTCGGGTAACTAGTTGATCCGTGAGCTTGGGCACACATCTAAGCCAACAATAGAAAAGGATTGTGTGGTTTTATGAAAACACGGTAAAAGTGTTTTTTTTTCCACATATTAGACATTTAACTCTGACAAACAAAATTTGCATCAAACACTGGCAAAAAAAAAAACTGCTATGAGTAATAGTCTATACACTACACGGTCAGCTGCTGCGAACTATAGGCGCCGCCATATTGGCCTTGGCTGCCCTGACGAGCGCCTTTCACTTTATCCTTGCTCCGTGGCCGACCGTCACGCGACATGCAACACACAGACGAAAAAGTTTGAGACGATGTAATAAAAGTTTCACGGTGTAAAACGGTGGAACGATGAATAGAAAACTTACGAAGGGTGGCTGGCAAGATATGGATGAGAAGAGCCGGAGGCCGGAGTCACTGGTGTAAATTGGGAGAAGCCCATGTCCACCACTGGACGAATGTGGACTAATGATGATGATGGATGAGCCGAGCAGGCTCAATGTGCTCTACCGCCATTAGCTACGCAAGTTATACCGATTCTATTTTATTAGTTTAGATATGGTTATTTCAGCGTGGAACGCGCTAAGCAATACATGCTAACTTACGAAAAACATCGACTCAATTCGAGTGTCCCTTCAGTCATCAAATAGTTAATATTCATTAAAAGCTTATGGGCTTCACAAAACGAGATAATAAAAGCATTACCTTATCGTCTTGATGAACGAAATGAAAGAATTCCGCACCCGATGTAAAAACTGAAATAAACCAATTGTGGCGGTAGCTATAACACAACACAAGATATTTGACAGACGCCTGAATCTCGCTGACATTATTTTCAAGATAAACTAGCTTGTATACAAGTTCCGAACAACAGCATTTGGACCGTCGGTTTACCGCTCGGTAGAAAATCTTCCCTTTCTCGATATTCCCCAAACAATAAACTAATAAAAAAAGATGTGTGGTGTCGAGGTATAAAGAAAATAATTATTCGTGTATACATTACTTATTATAATTTTTTTATTGATAAAATTAAAAATAATCGCTAGGGTCAACCNCTAGCTTGTATACAAGTTCCGAACAACAGCATTTGGACCGTCGGTTTACCGCTCGGTAGAAAATCTTCCCTTTCTCGATATTCCCCAAACAATAAACTAATAAAAAAAGATGTGTGGTGTCGAGGTATAAAGAAAATAATTATTCGTGTATACATTACTTATTATAATTTTTTTATTGATAAAATTAAAAATAATCGCTAGGGTCAACCGCTCCGCAGTGCAATACGCCAGGTAAGTATGATTTAGCAAGAGAAATACGAGAACGTCTATCAACTGTGTAACATCACGTCACCGCGATTCAGGAATTGTTGAATTTACGTGTAGCGACATCCGTTGATAACAAACTAAATAGAAAAAAATTCTTACGTTACGGACGTTTTTTCCCGGTTAGGGGACCCCTCCGCATCGTCCCGTAAGGAACTTCGTTCCAAAACTAAAAAGAATATTCATTTACTAAATATAAATACTTGAAGTGTTCATGAGTTTATATCTCGTCAACCCATCGTGTCATTACATAACTAATTGTGTTAAAATGCGTGCAGTCCAAAAACAGTACAATAGAAATGTTTCGGCCTATTCTGTCGGGCAATGCTGTTGCTGACTTAGTTTTCGGGAACACTTTACCTCCAGCCTGTATATTAATTAGTGTATACGTGTATGGTTCTCGTACATTTATGAGGCAAACGTGACATCGCAATCAATACAGTTTAATTAAATCAATTAAAACAACTTTCCCCAAAACAAACGATTAATTAACACGCAACTCAAACGAACAAGCTCCAGTCTCGTTCCGTGAATTTCCGCTAATGAAAATTGCCTCGAATATTTATACACGAATAGATAAATACGAAAGATAAATTAAGAGGATTCATTACACCGATTACGTTTTAAAACTGTACGTATAAATGAAAACAAAATCTTTTGTACAACATAATTAACAATTTGCTGTATTAATTGGGATAATCCGTCGTGAATCTCGTTACAATACGGGCAACTTTAACCCGGCAGGCCTTGTTTTCGACGTAATATCTCAACTTGAGAATGATTAACATGATGATTCTGTGCTTCTTATTTTTGTGAATGTATTTTTAGAAAAAGAAGCTTAAAGTCGTATTTATTGGCAACAGTTTCAGGAATTACTTTAGAAATTAATTATATAATTAAAATTATTTGTAAACCGTAAGAGTAGTTTTAGTTTTGTCTATGACTCCCGAAAATCGAAGAGATACTTTTGTAATCCGTCTTGGTCTTATCCAGTCTGGAGTCTTCTGGACTTCTGGTATGCATTATACTACGACGCATTATTTTGATGAAAGAGCGTGTAATCTTTTATTTTTTATTGCTTAGATGGGTGGACTAGCTCACAGCCCACCTGGTGTTAAGTGGTTACTGGAGCCCATAGACATCTACAACGTAAATGCGCCACCCACCTTGAGATATAATTTCTAAGGTCTCAGTATAGTAAAAACGGCTGCCCCACCCTTCAAACCGAAACGCATTACTGCTTCACGGCAGAAATAGGCAGGGAGGTGGTACCCACCCGCGCGGACTCACAAGAGGTCCTACCACCAGTAATTACGCAAGTTATAATTTTGCGGGTTTCATTTTTATTACACGATGTTATTCCTTCAACGTGGAAATCAATCGTAAACATTTGTTGAGTACGTATTTCATTAGAAAAATTAGTACCCGCCTGAGATTCGAACACCGGTGCATCGCTCAACACGAATGCACCGGACGTCTTATTCGTTAGGCCACGACGACTTCGAATGCAGTTTGTAATAATAACATCTGTAATGTGTAATATGTAATAACAATAATATGTAATAACATACTGCATTACGATTGCACGCTCTTAAACGAAACGAAACTTAAAACCTAAAAAAACGTTTTATTAATCGTTTTTGCTTTTGGACACTATTAAACTAAAACAAAGGATCGGTTATTTTAATTCGCTTTTCGGTAGAGCAATTTGTGCATTCCTAAAACACTCGTCTGCGCTATTAAGTAAAGCTACCTTAATCACTTCCACATCGAAAATTCAGTATTGATATTCCTATTAAATAAAACTGCATACAGCCAAGTAGAAAACTTGCTCGGGAAATTTTTTTGAAGCAAAATTGTGCAAATTATTTTGTGTGTATGCACTCTGTGTACCATAGCATTTAACTCGCTTGTTTCAAACGAGGAGGTTTATTATGGGTTCTGTCGATATGAGCTTGTAAAATACAAATATACAAGTCAACATCCACTATTACCAGTAGAAATATGCCCTTTCTGTCTATATCTATGAGCTCTCAACAAATGTTTGCCAATATTACGTGCCGGAAGACGTAGCGTGGGTAGGCCGCCCACATGATGGATCGAGGACCTATTGAGGTTCGCGGGGATCCGCTATCCAGTGGATCAGCAGGCAGCGCAGGACCGATCTTTGTCGCGAGGCTTGGGGGAGCCCTATGTCTAGCAGCGGACGTCTGTGGTTGATAGAATGGCCTTGCACCGCTCGTAATTATTTAAGTCTGGCGATCTTCACCAGATCTTCGGTCAAAGAACTTAAAATTGTGATATCGATTGATATAAATTCGGAGAAATTACTAATCAAATAGACATATATCAATGGCAGAAAATTTAAATTTTCAAGGAAACTGTTACAAATGTAATAATTTCATTATGATTCTGAATTGAAAGACAACGTTATTATGTGTATATCAGAGGAAGTGTGAAAGTAGCCCCGGTAATCAACAAATTAAAGAGCGAACGTTTAGCGTGGTATGGACATGTGATGCGTAGAGAGAAGATGCATGTGACTAGCAGATGTATGGAAATGGTAGTGCAAGATAGAGGGGGAAGAGGTCGACCAAAGAAGACATGGATGGAGTGTGTGAATGACGATATGAGAGAGAGAGGAGTGAGTGTTGAGATGACGGCTGATAGAAGAGACCGGAAGAGAAAAATTAGCTGTCCCGACCCCACCTAGTGGGATAAGGTGGAGAAAAAGAAGTTATTATGTGTATACTAATTATATGTACAACAAATACATGGAAAAACTGATGTTTGCAACTTTTATTATTCTAATGCGTTTGAATGAATGAATCAATGAATGAACGAATGAAGGAATGAAAATTCTTTATTGCACAAAATAATGTACAAACGCGAACTTAACGCCATGCGGGCATTCTCTTCCAGTTAACCCTCGTTGATGAAGTGAAAGATTGAAGAAGTGCGAAGCTGTGATGAAATTAATATGGCGTTTATATGGATTACTTGTTAACCGCTATGATAATAATAATAAAATAAAACCGCTGTTTAACTAACATGCTCGACATGAAGTCTATCAACACTTAGAATATGAATGGTTGTCGAAAAAATGATTTTTGCGAGTTTTTCTTTTTTGCTCGGCCTTTCGTTCGCCTTCATTTCAATATCGATTCTTTGCGTTGCGATATTTAAAATTTAAAATCTGAAATTCGCAACCGCATTGTTAACATATTTATTTAAATTACTTTTATTTAAATTGCCACCATGATTTGATGTGAACGACAGTTTTTCTTCTTCATATCTGACAAACAGTAAGTCCCAACTACCATGGCTTACTGAATGTAGATTATGGACATTTTGTAGCTAAAACTATTATTTTTATGTAAACTATTACTAGAGTATTGTATGTATTTGGAAGCGTGTTACACATCTGCTGACGTCACTATCGAAGTTGACTTTGTGTATCCACGGTGACAGGAAAATCAAACACCATAATAACAATCGTAACTTACTATTTATTTGTCGTCGTACAAAGAAAACTTTCTTAAATCTTCGAAACAGAATGAATTTTTTACCAGCGTCAACCGCTTTTATGGCCAGAACTCGATCTCTCGAGAAACAAATTTTACGGCTGCTCCACATTTAAATAAGAAAGCATTGATTTAACATTAAACATTAGGAGTACTGCACTTTTGCGGAATGATCGTGTGGCACAAGTCACGCACGATCTTCCGATCCCAAATTAGAATTCCCTGCATGGGAACCAGAGACTGAAATACATACTTATATACCGCTATGAACACCCAGACAAAAAACTAACATAAATATTCACACGACGTGGGAATCGAACCCACGACCTTCGACATAACAGGCAGTGGCACTAACTACTGGACCATTGAGTCAGTCAGTTTATTTAAAAAAACAAACTATTGAATACTGAGCTTGTTTTTTTTTGTTGATGTAGTTATTAGCCGAGCTCTCGGTCAATAGAGTGTTAAGTGGCCATTACAATATGAGCCGAAGTCTCAATTGCAGAAAGCGTCCACTACAACGTTCATGCTAGAAAAACACGGCAGTTTAGTGTCCAAAATAAACAGAATCGCGGTACATACCCGAGGAGGCTCAAATTAGGGACATTACTACCAACTATAATATTTTGTTACAGCACATCGAAAAACATCTGCCAAATTTTTTTTTTCTTTTGAGAAAACAATTTTTCCCCCCTACCTATGCTGATAGCCTTGAGAGGATATTTCAGCTTCACCCTAACGTGTAGGTGAGCTCATGGAGCTCAAACCGGAGTGTTGTTAACATTGGCCCTAGCAAGAGCAGTGCAGAATCTACCACGGGATCGGAAACGCGACCCACTGAGAAGATCCGGTGATAAACTCAGTGAGCAAATTTTTCCACGTAAACTTACATTATCAATTGTTACCTATACAGAAGAAATAGCTTTCATTAATAAAATTAAGTTTATCTTCTGTTTAATGTTCTACTGGGCCAAAAAGCAAAGTCTACTTATATTCAGAGACAGCATAAGTACATATCATGAAGCAAGAATAACGAAGAACCACCAGCCCTTAATATCATGCTTTTCAAGGACCAACTAAAAACTCGCCCCATAACGCTCGTCGCACCCTTCCACTATTCGACATGAATACTCATTCAGTGTAAAAACAACAAACTTGAAAAGTACACAAATTACAAAATCACTGCGCTCCGAAGACCGTATGCTACGGGCGTAAGGTTCATTTCGCTAAATCATCAGGGTCCCATGGGGTGGAACAAGATAATGATGTAGTCAGGTTGTGACGATGTTGAGTGTTGAAACATGAATTTTTGTATTAATCCAAATTATAATTATTTCAAATAAGCAACAAAAGCAACTACAAAAAAATACCGCTCAGCGCACATTTAGAGATTCAATAATAATCTATAATATACCTAACATGAAGCAAAATCTTTGTACCTCTTTTTATTTGCGCAGACGGAGGAGTATGAAATTTCCCACACTTATACAGAATAATATAGAGAAAGTGTGCTAAATGCTAAAAATATAAAAAAAAATATGCATTAATAATACATTAAATCAATAAAAAAACATAACACACACTACCGTGTATTTGACACACACACATATATGATATACTCTTTGTTTATTGAGAAAATTTTATTATTGCTTAAAGTTTATAGTCAAATTCAGATTAAGTTAATATTGTTTGTCTATAGTTGTAGTCTTGGCGAAAACTGTTATTATAGAAGTATAATAATGTTCAAACTTATAATTTCAATTAATAATAGTCGAATTTCGACTACTGTGGGACCAATAGTAATAATAAATAACTGGAAACTTAGGATTCCCAGTGCTATGGGTACCAGAGGCTGGTAAACATACTTACATATGTTTTTAAATGCATATTTATATAGGAAGTAAACACCCAGAGACAAAGAGCAAGCAGACTTATTCATCACACAATATTTGCCCGGTGTGGGAATCGAAACCACGAATCTCCGCGCAACGGTCAGTGATCTTAACTACTACTCCACCGAATCAATCAAAAGTCAAATTTGAATGTTGAAAAATTACAAAGGACTATGAATGAATAGGTCAAACAATAATACTACAAAACACAATAAGACTTTGAAATTATAAAAAAGACATGACCGTCCTCAGAACCTATTCCATGAAAATTCATCGCGGCCAGTGTTATTGCTGGAATGAGAACCAAGGATCTCGTTGACTCAAAGCAACGAATGGATGAATGGAAAGTATTTTAAAACTTCATATCTCATAATTAAAGCAATATTTTTGACGTAGAAACACCGCCTTAGGAAAATATTATAATACATATAAGTGTACGTTTTTTTATACGAACATATATAAATAAATAATAAATAAATAAATATTTACTAACAATCACGCCACGTTAACTGGTCCCGTGGTAAGTTCGTAAAGAACTTGTGTTACAGGTACTAGATAACGGAAATAAATGTAATATTTTTATTATACACATACATATATTTAATATACATCCATAACCCTGGAAAAGACATTTTTATATTTATCATACAAATATCTTCTCTTGGCGGGATTCGAACCCACGACCCCCTTGTGTAGTGACCATGACACTTACCACTACACCAGACGGCCGTTAAGAGTATTCAGACCATGGTATTATTTTTATTATACAGTAGTGAGAATCGACCTCACACGCGTCAGCTGTGACTGTCGTTTGATCGCTAAACGTAGAAAATAGACAAAGGGCACTCACCCATCGATCTATTTAATCCTTGTACGATAGTCGTCTTACTGTGAGGAGAACCTTCTATGAAATACCAGTAGCAACTAGATAAAGCTACGCTTTGATCAGTGAAAAGAGGTCTGAACGCAAAGAACACAAACAAAGAATCAAACGTATTCAAGTTATCATTTTTTAAATCTAAAAGTATGATCACAGATTGTTATGTGACTATAAGGGTCTTTTTTTTCTTACGTATTCTGATAGCCTTGAGAGGCTATTTCAGCTTCTCCTTAACGTGTAGGTGAACTCACGGGGCTCAAACCGGAGTTTTGCTAACACTGGCAGTTGTCGTGGCCTAAAGGATAAGACGTCCGGGGCATTCATTGTTGCGATGCACCGGTGTTCGAATCCCGCAGGCGGGTACCAATTTTTCGAATGAAATACGTACTTAACAAATGTTCACGACTGACTTCCACGGTGAAAGAATAACATCGTGTTATAAAAACCAAACCCGCAAAATTATAATTTGCGTAATCACTGGTGGTAGGACCTCTTGTGAGTCCGCACGGGTAGATACCACCGCCCTGCCTATTTCTGCCGTGAAGCAGTAATGCGTTTCGGTTTGAAGGGTGGGGTAGCCGTTGTAACTATACTGAGACCTTAGAACTTATATCTCAAGATGGGTGGCGCATTTACGTTGTAGATGTCTATGGGCTCCAGTAACCACTTAACACCAGGTGGGCTGTGAGCTCGTCCACCCACCTAAGCAATAAAAATAAAAAAAAAACTGACCATAGCAAGAGCACTACTTCGCAGAATCTACCACCGGATCGGAACCACGTGACCCACGTGACCCACAGAGAAGATCTAGCAAGAAAGTCCGTGGGGGCTGTGTCTATAGGTGAATTTACTCGTCGAGCCCTTCGTCGCAAGCGACGGGTTCGGCGAGGACGGTCACCGGTGCTTGAGGTACCTAAAAGAACCGTTAATGGATCGGGAGGATCCGTAATGACGTGTTTAGGGTGACTTCGATTGTTTACCATTCGGTCCACAGGATCGGGTATGTGTAAGGGTCAATTCACCTTAAAGGAACGAATATAAGTCAGCCTCTGCTTGTGGTACGGTGTTTTATGAGCCCGCACATATGAGTACCCTTTGGTTTGAAGGATGGGGCAGCCATGGACGTAATATGGTCTGCGCCAAATCCCACATACCTCATCCGCCGGGCGGGTGGCGATCCGGTGATATTAAGCGGTAGGCAGCGTCTTGGCTCTGCTCCTGGCATTGCTGAAGTCCATGGGTAACTGTAACCACTCACCATCAGGTGGGCCGTATGCTCGTCTGCCTACAGGGGGAATAAAAAAAATGTCTCCTGTATAAAAACAAGGCATTCCACTATACAACTGATTTATTTAGAACTCATCTCTCAAGGTGAATGGTTGTTGATGTCTATTGGCTCCGGTAACCACTTACCAGCATGCGGGCCACCAGCTCCTCCATCCATTTAAGCAACAAAAAAGGCAAATCATTAGTATATTGCATTGATCAGTTTTCGTAATTCAAGCAAAAGGGTACAGACGTTATCTGTTACTTCATTATAGAAACAGAGTACTGGCGAACCAATCAATCCGGGTATTCAAGCAAAAACCGGTCGCCAACATAAGTTGAACCGAATATTTGGTCAAACCTTTAAGAGAGTCTGATAGAAAGATAGTCTGAAGAAACGATCTGAAATGATAATGAAAATGTCCCTATTATAGACAAATATATTGGTATTGAATTTAATTTTTTCTTCTTAAATCTAGTTCATACAAAAAATTTGATAAAACGCTTTTATTCGTAGATATTAGATTAAATAAAAAATAATGAATATGATTTTACCAGGTAATTTGCACATTAATAGTAAATAATTATTCAACGCGTTTAATAAGAATCCAGCGTGATTTACAGCCAAATATTGTAGGCAGGTCTATTCTTCAAATTAAATACAAAAAAAAAGTACCACAGTCAATAAGATTGGATTTTCAATGTACTGAAAACTTGAATATGCAGTGCGACATATCTGCATGAAAGTACCCAGCTCCAAAGAGCTCAATCGAAATTGGCCGAGGGTCAATCACATTGTAATTGGCTGCAGGAGTAAGGTAGCCGTGAAATGACTGCCCTCTGACAAGGGTTTGTGTCTGATGCTTCAGGCTTCGATTTGGACTAACGCCCTCGTGTGCACTTGAATGATTCTGGAGGCTGACAAGCGTAGATAGGTAGAAAATAATTTTGAGTTAAAATTTACTGTCATGTATTTAGTACACATGATTAATATTGATGTTCATGGTTTATTTATAGAACATGCTAATGAAAAAATAAGCTAAGCTATAATCTCTTTAATATTGGTTGAAAACATGTGAAGAATGAATATCCATTAAATAATTAGAGAAATTGAGTTACGTTTAGCTTCTAATGTTATAAAATCTTAACTTTACTTGTTATTGAAACCACCATCGGTAAATTCGATTCTACTACATAAATTATTGTTAAACATACGATGGCTTTATGCGTATTAGCAACACTCTATGAACACTGTACGGTGTACCACCTCTCAGCCTTTGCAAGCTTTAATTTATCATCACAAGAAAACTATGTACACCTTAACTTGATCACATAAAGTTGAAAATAGAACGAAAATTACAATGCGATTGTTAATGAATTTTGTACTCACGTATATATTGTAATTTATATGTGTTCTCTGACCGCAGAGAATATGCAGCATTAGTTTAGCGTATATAGATTTAATTAACGCACAGTGCATGAGACATGTTTTGTTTTAATAATACAAACATAACATATATTATAGTTCAAAGTTTTCTGATATTTACATGAAAATGAACTAAAAATTCTGTCAATATTCATAATGAAACTATCACATGAAGCGTTATGGATAATTGAGTGCATTTCAGGTAGGGAGACCGAGGCCAATATAACCCCACTTTTGGGACTTGTAATAATACCTAATTGTTTCCTAAACAGACAGTGCTGGGGGAGATAACTTCGTTACGTTAGGGCTCGAATGCTACGCCAAAGGTATGTGAATGAAAACATAGTTTGAGTAATTAACCTTGCCAACATTAACGCGCCAGGATTCTCCGCAGTTCATTGCGGAGCTTTATTATTGTATGTTGATTTTTAACACAATAATAATATACTGAGTTTTGAAAATACTCGTACTGTTTAATGAATGGTTTTTATTTTCAATTTAAATTATAAATTATCGGTATTAGCATATGAAGTTACCACTTACAGAAAGTTAGTCTTTTTTTAGGTTTAAATATTATTAGTTTACTAAATTAAAATAGCAGAATAGTTCATGATTCGTCTAGTGAGCTGTTACTGGAGGATTATCCTACGTTTAGACCTTAAACGCGGGAATACTTCGTGCCAAATATGGGCAGGACATTGAACGCAACCCATAAGACTCTTACCTCTCCGTGGTTCTATAATTTCAAGGTTAACTTCAAAATATATCGGATGAATAACTGAAATTACATTTATGACTTCATAATTAAATAAACAAATTTAATTACCAATCAACTTATTCGAGCTTTTGATTTTTAAATCAAATCTACTCTTCTCTCGTCCTGAACAAATTTCCGAATAGAATTACGAATATATTTTTTTCCGGGGATAACGCAAAGAACCCTTTGGCGTAAGAGCGCTTAGTCCGAAATTAATTAATTTAGGATCGTCGTTAAGTGTTCACTTTGAGCGAAATATCTTTTTCATTTATCAAATGGTACGCGTTGTTTACACAACAACTCAATAAAACTCAAACAATCAAAATAAGACCTTAAGAAAATAAGACCTTAGAACTTATATCTCAAGGTGGGCGGCGCATTTACTTTGTGGATGTCTATGGGCTCCAGTAACCACTTAACACCAGGTGGGCTGTGAGCTCGTCCACCCATCTAAGCAATAAAAAAAAAGGGATGACGTGCAAAAGAAACCTTTCCGTAATTTATAAAGAAATGAACATAATCGAGACACGTCCGAGTTTTATTGTACTTTCAATTGTACTCTGAATAAATAAAGAGAGCCGTGTAACATTCGTCTAAAATATCGACGTGTACTTACTCGTTTTTATTTGAGCTAGTATCGAAACGTGTCGATATTAATAAATGTGATTTATTATGCAATTTTGTTCGTTATTATACTATGCTAGAGTTCGACACAGTTACATGTTAACGTAATGTTTCTAGAAAGATCGTAGTCAATATGACAATGCATATAAATCATAATTTTATGCTACCCGATCTGACTGATGTAGCCCGTCTGTATTTAATTGCATTTGCTTGTGTTCGTTTATGAATTTTCGATTTTTCCATGCGAATTACAGCTTACAAGCGAAGTGATGCTTTTAGCGATGAATCCTATCTCCTCATGACATCAAAGGTCCCTCTTGAGACATGAGATCTAAGCCTCAATTATTAACGGCTGTTCCTTAAAATAAGAACGCATAAATGCTCCGCGGCCGAAATAGACAAATGGTGGTATAATGCATTCTATCACTAGTAATAAGTCAGGCATTTTACAAGTTTTCTTTAAATGGGAATTGTTCATGATTTTTTTTATTCCATACGCAGGTGGATGAGTTTACAGCCCACCTGGTCTTAAGTGGTTACCGGGGCCCATAGGCATTTATAATGTAAATGCCACCACCGACCTTGAGATATAAGTTCTAAGGTCCAGATTTAACTAGAATATTCCAATATTCTATTTTAATATTCGATGTTTTATTATTCAAAATAATCCTTTATTATATAATATTGTGTAGACATCTTCAATCATGTTGACAAAGTCTCGTTTCCGAAACGATCCATCACCGAAGAAAACTAATTATTTCTCGGGTACTTTCAGATCTTATAAGTCGTCGGCTAAAGTCGGTTAAAGATGTCGGTGGATGTGTTTACGTAATACAAATTATATTTCATTATTACGAAACTAGCGACCCGCCCTCGCTTCGCTTCGGAAACTGTAATTTATTATTGATTTCTCCACTATTTAATGGATGTTCTTATACATATAAACCTTCCTCTTCAATCACTCTATCTATTAAAAGAAACCGCATCAAAATCCGTGGCGTAGTTTTAAAGATTTAAGCATACATAGGGATATAGGGACAGAGAAAGCGACTTTGTTTTATACTATGTAGTGAAGAACAGTCGAAGCTGTTGATATGACAATGATAATGCATGGTATACAGTGAATAAGCACAATTTTGGTACAATTTGCTTGTTTATGCCTAGAAGTATTCATTTGTTACCTTTAAGAATAAATCAACAGCTATACCAATATAATAGTCCTCGTTCTCACATCTCGAGTTGCGGCAAAGTATATATCCAACTCACATACTCCAAATAAATTATAATATCTTGAATATTTTATTATAAATTTAAAATTATAAATTATAATAGCCTGAAGTGGATGGCGCATTTACGTTGTAGATGTCTATGGGCTCCAGTAACCACTTCACACCAGGTGGGCTGTGAGCTCGTCCATCCATCTAAGCGATAATAAAAAAAAAGGATAGTACTGCAATTTCGGGATAGCATAATAACAGTTTTCATTGTATTTTCCAAAATAGAAAAAAATATTTACAGTTGTTTATAATGGCCCAATTCAAAGGCTCAATCTGTCTCTGGAGTCAATAGGTTATTGATAAGAAAAACATCAGGCAATTATATATCCAGTTTGAGAATTTGAAACAAATTAAGGAAATTAACAATATACAACCTGGTGCTACACGTTGTAAAATTCTTATATCAGAGGAAGGAGTCCTGTATAAAGTTACGTACAAAAGGTTTGTGATCTCAGCTCACATCCGCGTAGCTTCCCATGCTTACACCCTTCACTACCGTCGTGTAGACTTGCTACCGTGCTTCCACAAAAAATACATAAAAAGAAGGTATGATATTTCTTCAATAAATTGTGTTGAATAAAGTGTATAAATGTTAAACTTTATATATTTTATTTATGTACTGCATTTACGGGTGAATAATTTTGCCGCCCGCATGGTATTAATGAATTAGAGCCTATATACATCACAATGTAAATTCGGCTACCTTCAGACATGAGTCTAAATAGATACATAGAAATACGGCGGTCCAACCCTCAAACAAGGAGATATTGCTACTTCGCGGCAGAAAAAGAGGGGGTAGAGGAACCACCTAAACCGTACCTACAGGCCTACCACTTTGGGCTCACAAGACGACCTAACAAGGGGAAAGAAATATATTTGCTTCTATATTTCTTGAGTAAAAATTCCTGTCTATTATTTTTAAGTTTCTCAAAAAACTAACATCATTTAATTAAAGTTACGCTATTATTTTGGACGTCTATTACTTATAAAAAATGCTTTTAATAAATTATTCCCGAGCATATCCATAACATATTTTCCATACCTTTGAAAGCATTTAGTATCTTAAAATTTAACTAACCTGTTTTAAATATCCTATTGTTGTAATAGCTTGTTAGTTACACTATTTAATTTTATCATCAACGATATTTAACAAAACCTAAGAATGAAAAGGTTATCTCTTCTTCCTTAGGTTTTGTTAAATATTATAAGAACAAAAAAGTAATAATTTAACAACATAAATAATTTAAATAATAATTTTAAGTAAAATTATAATTTTAAGAAAAAAATTCAACATCTTTCGCGAGCGCTATGACTTGTCCTTGATCATGATTTCTTATGATGTCCTTCTTCAAACGAGGTTTATGAAGAATACTTAACGGTAGGCAGCACGTTGGCTCTGCCCCTGATATTGCTGACGTCCATAGGCGTCGGTAACCACTCACCATCAGGTTGACCGTGTGCTCGTTTGCCTAAAAGGGTAATAACAAAAAAATAAACAATAAACTAACACTTCTGTCGACGCGATGTGTACAACACACATAGAGGTATAAGAACAAGATGTTCCTTGTGAAATCATGTTTGAGCACCGATATTGAGAGCGGCTTGCACACGAAGAAAGCAAACATTCCGTAACTGCTACCCTTTTTAAATAAAATTCTACTTACTTTTAAATTGGTTCAATTCTGAACGAACGTTCTATTGGAGATTGTGGAGCTCAATTTTTATAACACCGATATTTATTAAAAATAGTCCGCATTATTAGTTTTTTTTAATACTACAATAATTTATTTTTTTAAGTTTTCTTTAACTTCTCTTATAACTCCTAAAAAGGCTTCACAGTTTGCGTTTTCTTTCGTAAAATTCCCAATTAATACTTACGAGTACTAAAAGATTATAACTTTGGTTATAAATTACGGAAATTTTTTAAAAACAATTAATATTTTAAACTCTCTTTTGTCTCAAGATACGTTACCTCTGAAGGCGATAAATATAATAAATAAGTAAGTTTTTTATTAGATTCACAAGCTGTAATTGGATCATTCGTGAAGTAGAGATGGCAAAAATAACCGAAAATCAATATTTATAAACTAAGCTAATAAAAAATTTTATATTCCTTATTTATATTCCTTTTTTTCCAACACTTGAGCGATTTGAACAGACTTCGAACATTATGATTATTTATGATAATTTAATTTTAATTTATTTTGCTGCCACTACATCCGACTCATTGTCAGCTTCTATAACGTTTACGCTTGTTTGATCCAATACAGTTTGAGTACGTACACAAATGAGTTTGTAAGCAAGTGGTTTCCGACGTAGTGTCTCGCCCGGAGCTTGTGGTAACTTGCTTTTGAGAGGTTCACTTTGCATTAATGTCGTCGGTTTAGATACGATTTCGGTTTTGAACATAAAACTTTGAAGGTTATTGCAGTTTATTGACATGACATTTTTTATGTCGCTTTAATAGACGGAAGAGCCTACAGGTATCAACAACGTAAATGCTGACACCCATCTTGAGACATGTTTTCTAAGTCTTAGTTTTATGTCAGTGACTGTGTGTGGCCCTTCAAACCGAAACGGACCGAAATAAACAGGATGTTGGCTCACGAGGCACCTTAACAGATGTGTCCACGATGACAGATTTTTTGAGATGGCAAGAGGCTACAAGATCACTAGACATCAAGATATTACTGTCCTCCGCTATACAAAATATATGGAATGCCCAATACCAACAGTACTCATTTAGTGCTCAAGCCATAATGCGTCATGGTTTCGCAGTCCAACTAATCTGGATGGCAGAAACTACCCGCAGGCAACATGCCACCAGTAAAATACAACCTAGCATTTTTATTTATTTTATCAACATTATCTTTTTACAATTATGTATTGTTAGCGTAAAATGCTAACGATGATTTTAATACGAATTTCGGAATAAAGAGCTATGAAAACTTTGTTAATGTTATTCGAGTGAATACAGCAACCCAATATAAAACATGGAGTCCAATTCTTGATTGTGTGACTTAACAACGGCTGTCCAACCCTTGAACCCAGAACGCGAAAATAGTTAAGATGCTGGCACCAACTCCCGCAAGCTTCCAGCACACCCTAAAACCAGTAATCAATCTCAATATGCTGATGTAATACTCAAAGGACGCTGCCTAGCCTATTCTCTAATGACCGATTCCCTAAGTTGCCTAACCTGGAAAAGTTACAATACAAAAATTACATTCCCTTTGTGGAATGCATCAGAAGGTTGCGTGCTCAAATCACGTCGAGGTCACCAGAATGGAATGCTTAACGTCGAAGGGGAGATCTTCCACCGAGCAATATCACCCATTGCTCGGTAGACCGACGGTCCGAATGTTGTTGTTCGGAACTTGTATATATGCAAGCTTATCTTGAAAATGTCGTAATCAAGATTCCGGCATCTGTCAAATATCTTGTGTTCTATGATGGCTACGGCCACACCTTTGATTCCGTGAATATTAGCACTCGATTTTTAAGTTCGTAAAGAACTTGTGTTACAGGTACCAGATAACGGAAATAAATGTAAGATTTTTATTATACACATACATATATTTAATATACATCCATAGCCCTGGAAAAGACATTTATATTTATCATACAAAAATCTTCCCTTGGCGGGATTCGAACCCGCGACCCCCTTGTGTAGTGACCATGTCACTTACCACTACACCAGACGACCGTCAAATTAAGCTTCAACTCTTGAATTTACTTCCTCCTTACGCTTACTTCTTTTACAACTCAAGCGTCTAACACATAACCCGTTTTACGAGTTCGAAGTTCAGTAATAAGTTTACCTTGAACACCGTTCCACCATTTCTGCTGCCGCGCACTAGCTAACCGAATTTTTCGGCTTTGCGCAAACCGAAATTTCATTTACAACGTACTATTTGAAGCGGTGGCTTGACAAGATTATGTGAGAGCATTTAAATTGGATGTGTGTATATAAAAGGTTTTCATGTTTTGAATCAAGTTTTACATTTCATTTCATGTTTTGAATCAAGTCTTACTGGTGGTAGGACGTCTTGTGAGTCCGCGCGGGTGGGTACCACCAACCTGCCTATTTCTGCCGTGAAGCAGTAATGCGTTTCGGTTTGAAGGGTGGGGCAGCCGTTGTAACTATACTTGAGACCTTGGAGCTTATATCTCAAGGTGGGTGGCCCATTTTCGTTGTAGATGTCTATGGGCTCCAGTAACCACTTAACACCAGGTGGGCTGTGAGCTCGTCCACCCATCAAAGCAACAAAAAAAAAATCAAGAAATTTTCACATATAATCTGCTAAGGACATCAAAGAAAACAATCTTTGTGTTTTCTCATTTGTTTTTTCTGCCTTATCTAAAATTACTTTTGTATCAAAATTAGAAAAAATGTGGTTCGTAAGGATCATTTCACTTGTTTTCATCATTTTTTGTTTGCTCTTATTGCCGTATACTACCGCAAACAGACCTTTCTATTTCGTATATTAAATAGAAAATACTGTATAATAAATTGTAGCTAAATTGATTAACCGTATCCAGTAAAATAATATTTGTAACACAACA
Source organism: Bombyx mandarina (assembly GCF_003987935.1). Next base: position 174,425 of record NW_021011527.1, on the reverse strand, counting down.
AACAGCATAGCGCAATTCGTTCGTACGTGTTATGTTATAACTAGGAATACCAACTATTGTTTGATAGCAATTAATATCGGCGAACAATCAACAAGAGTAAAGTAACGCGGTTATGTGAATTGGCGATGTCGACAATGATTCGGACGGTGGATGTTGGACACAACGATAGCAATTGGGCAGCTTCAACGAGATTGGCGTCAGTTCGCAAATGGGCTTGCTCCATAAACATTTAACAGTGTGCTGTATAATCGTTTAGCGTTTGTAGTCTGACACGCCACATTTTCAACCTAAAGTTATCCAAATGCTAATATCGTACGTAAAAAGTACGCTATCCACTTGAAAGAGTTCGTATGAGCGACGCTCACAGAAAATCTAACGAGACACCCAAACTGTTTATTCTCAGAATTTCTCAGACATTTCAAATCTCCCCTAAATAATGTGGTCTGATCTTTGAATAGGCAGCCCAATAAAATGTCTGCAGACGCCGGCATAAGCCACTTTTTCAACTGAATGGGTCGCGGAGTACAAAAGCAGAACTAATGCGCTACTAACTATCAATGGCGATAGAATTTATAGACGGCACCCCTCTTCGGGAAGAAAATATTGGTCTTACGAAGTATCTAGACGCGGTTCTGGATGAGGCCTTTTGTGGGACGCAAGGGGCTTCGAATTATAGACCTTTTGGTTTAATTGTAACGATTAAGCGTTTTTATTTTTTATTTTTCTAAACTTGACACTGATACATTTAAGATTTTCTGTGAACCTATAACACGTAATGTCACCCTATATTTTTTTGCCGTTGGCAGTATAGTCACGAGGGCTCACAGTTTGTAGTCTATGCGAAGTGGATAGCCTAAATTGTTGTTTGTCGACCAGCTTAACCTAAAAAATTAAATCTCAGACAGCAATGATTTTAATCAACTTATAATACACGAGTAATTAAGTTATCTAATAAAATCAGGATAATACTCTATAATTGAATACATAATTTACTGGAGATTAGAATTATTCTGGAACAGTTTTGAATGAACGCGTTGTAAATATTCTTAAGATATGTCATGTTTTGTCTCTTTCCGTGACTATTAAGCAAAAACAAAAATATAAAACAAGATAAACGAAGGTGTAAATAATATACGAAGTATATTATTTGTTAACTAATAAGTTTGTTAATTAATGTTGAGAGACCATTGTTAATAATGCAATTATTTTTTTCCAATTTTATTCGAGGCAAGAAATCGCTTTTTGCTTAACACTTGTGCCGTACAAAAAGAGAAGCATTTGCGACATTGTAAACACGAGTTCTTTTCCGATTCAAGAAAAAACAAGTCATTCCCGTTTGTCATTCGTTTATTTGTTGACAAACTTTGTCATTCACCCCTTATCTTACGGGGCACCTTTGTACGTGATTTATAATGCGAAGTTTCTTTATGACGCGAACTCCGCTCCCGTTTGGTCTATTAAAAATCAATTGCGGCTGATATTGGGCAGGTTCGGGAAAACTTTTCCAATAAATTATGTCGGTAAGAAAACAATATCATTCATAAGGCTATTTATGTACAAAGCATTCAGGCTTATAATAAACTATATGAACAAAATAATTCCTAAACGATTTCTTTATTTTCTGTCTGCCTTTGATAAATTCCTTCCACGAAATTAAAAGTTTTTGGTCACTACGAGTAATATTAAAATATTATATTAATGTATATATGTATATAAATTAACGATTATTTAATGTATTTTTGTGTAGATATTTGTGTTTGTCTGTTTAATTTATATTCCAATGCCTCTACTATTATTTACTCTCCACTACCCTTGGTTGACTGATAGATACATAATGCCTTAGACATTAATTCCGTCAATATAGATAAATACGTGAATTGTACTAAAGTAATAAAATAAAAAAATATAAAAAATAGTTTTGCGATTTCATCCAACGTTTTGTATCGGACAGATTATTTCCGAAAACTATAATGTATTCGAAACTTCGAAAATATATATATTTTTTTGCTTAGATGGGTGGACGAGCTCACAGTCCACCCATCCAGTATACCCACCGTATACAGTCCACTTAAGTGTATACTGGAGCCATAGACATCTACAACGTAAATGCGCCACCCACCTTGAGATATAAGTTCTAAGGTCTCAAGTATAGTTACAACGGCTGCCCCACCCTTCAAACCGAAACGCATTACTGCTTCACGGCAGAAATAGGCGGCGTGGTGGTACCTACCCGCGCGGACTCACAAGAGGTCCTACCACCGGTAGGACCAGCAGTAATAACATTATGACAACCGTAAAATTATTTTTAATTACGTGTACAACTTGCGAAAACCGAAGTACACTACGGGTAATATTGAAAATTATGTAATACATACAATGTTTTATCAAATACTCTAGACAATGAAATACCTAACTGCGTTTTCTGTAATATAAATACGAAAACAACATTTAAAACCCTTAAGATCTCTATTTAAATTAATATTTTAAAGAATATTAATAAACTATGTAAGATTTAATTATTCTCTTCATTGAATGACAGGTGAGTGAAAGAGAGTGAGAGAATACACTTTATTGCACACCAAAACACAATTAACATTAAAAAAACAGTCAAAAAGCAGATAGATACATTTGTACAATAGGCAGTCTTATCGCTAATAGCGATCTCTTCCGTTTAATTTACAGAAATTCTAGAAAAGATAAAGATACAGCAGGAGTGTACTATTAACAACACATTATTGAAGAAAATACATATGTACATATAATAAATAGACATGTACCGTATACAGTGAATTGTCTAAGAAAAATATTTTTAAAACTAGCGGTAGGCAGCGGCTTGGCTATGCCCCTGGCATTGCTGAAGTCCATGGGCGACGGTAACAACTCACCATCAGGAGGGCCGTATGCTCGTCTGCATACAAGGGCAATAAAAAAAAAAAAAAAACTAAAGAGGTTTTTCTTTACAAACATAATATTCTGCGTAGAAGAAAAAAAAAATTACGTAGTACAAACACACCTTTTTAAAAGCGGAAACCTTCTAGATGATTATAGGGAGACTGCACTTAGATGATGCGGATTGTGATTTGCTACTAGCTGGATATACGTAACTACCGTCCGAGGTATCACTTGACGAAACGACATGCACTCGACTGAGATCAAAGTGATGTAACGTTTTTAATTGCCGCCCTCACGGCTCGCGCCCCTCGCTCTTCGGAGGGTAATTATACACCTGTATTACCTGCGAGGAGGCGTGTAGTAAATATCCGCTCCGGAAGAACGCGTCAACGTATTTAAAAATTCGAAACCGGGTATTAATAATAAATTAAATTAAAATAAAAATTTTGACGTGATAACGTCTTATAAATTGATGAACACCGGCTGCATGCATGAAAAAGTGTCACGTTCCGCCTGAGCCTAAGCGTGCAATCGAGAGCGCACAGCCATAAGGAGAAAGTTTGAGACACGCATGCTTGGTCGCGGCAAAGAGTGGTAATGAAGCTACCAACTCATATTCGTTCACAATATACCCGCAGTAATTAATGAGTACTCAAAAGTACTTTATCAAGTAAAACAATAACACCATAAGTACTTATGACTTATTTGATTACAAATATAATTAAATGACCGTTCCTTTACATATGGCGAACGAAAAATCAAAAAGTATCATATTCTTGTTTTTATGCAATCATTTTTATCTCAGGAATTGATAATGGGTTTTTTAAGTTAATTAAAATGTAACTTGCAGTCAAGTGACATCGGTGTTTGATTTAAATATCTATTCTAAAGTGTTTGTTACTAATAACGCAAAAAGCACCAGTATTGTAATAACATTTTAAAGAGATATTGCAGCTTTTGAGATGGGGCTTGTTTTTTTGACAAATTAAAATTGTCAACCCCTCTTTGGCAGGAAACTGCACGTTAAAAGCATTCCGGGGCTGCGGTTTGTCAACAGAACGTGTGCGATCTAACAAAACACATGTATTTGTAAATGTTTATATGTTTACAAACCACGCGACTAATTGTCCAACGGATTTTGAGCTCTGAACATACTGAAAAGTGAATAAATGTTTTTTTTTATTGCCGTATAGACAGACGAGCATACGGCTCACCTGATGGTGAGTGGTTACCGTCGCTCATTGACGTCAGCAATGCCAGAGGCAGAGCCAAGTCGCTGCCTACCGTTTAATACTCTCCACAAGCCTCGTTTAAACATTGACATGTCATAGCGCTCGGGAAACACCGTGGAGGGGAGCTCATTCTATAGCCGGATGGTACGTGGCAAAAAAGATCTCTGGAAACGCACTGCGGATGAACGTAGTGGCTCCAGGTAGTATGGATGAACTCTACTCCGGTGACGGGCGGTGTGATGGTATCATCTCAAACAATTCCTCAGAGCATCATTTATGATACGGAGAGCATTTTCTTTTTTCTGAATTGTTGCATGTGTTTTCTTCGTCCGTGACCACAAAAACTCTAAAGTAATCGAAACGACAGAAATATTAAACTAGTTTTGAATAGTATTTGCGAAAACCGAAGAAAATACGTATAGGCGTGTTTTTAAATTCTCGTAGCGCCATTAAAGTTTTCACTAGCGACTTTTTTACGGTCACTGGGTATGTTTTACTGGTAGACAGGGATTAGGTGACGACTGCCTATTTCTGCCGCGATCTTTGAATTGTGAGACGAGGCAGTCATGACTGTATGATGATGTATGTATTCACCGTATGATGGTATCTAATTGATACCAAGTGAGCCGTGATTTTGTCTATTTATCTACAGCATTTTAAAGTAACCTATGTCTATATCAATAAATTACATTGGAAGTTATTTAAAGCCTTCTCTATTGATCTGAAGAGAACGTTTTAAACAAAAAAAAAATGCCGAACAACTTACACGGAAAAAAGAAATTCCAAACGATAACCCCTGAATACGTACAAGTTCAAAGGCGTTTAATTTCTATTACATTAAACAAAAACACTTTGCGAACACTCTTCAAAGTTATAAAAAAAAAAAAACAAATCCTCAAACAACACAGCGATTACGAGCAAATATATATATAAAAAAAATATATCGTACGCCCTAAAGAAACGCCCTCAATTAGCTATTCAAATTTTTTGAAACATGAAAAACTGTTGAACCCCTCGCCGCGAAGGTCTTCAGACCTTAACAAAACTCTTAAGAGCCTGATGAGTAAATGCAAACAACGAAAAAATTCGACGCGACATCAAACGTCCCTTAAACGTTTTCACGGATTCTTTGACAAAATTTAATGTTACCTCAATTTCTAGTAAAAATAACATACAGTCACTCAGGTCGGCTCGTTGTGCATCCCAATATCATTTTTTTTTCTACCTATGCTGATAGCCTTGAGAGGCTATTTCAGCTTCTCCTTGACGTGTAGTTGAGCTCACGGGGCTCAAACCGGGAGTGTTGCTATCCCTGGCCCTAGAAAGTGCTAGGCAAAATCTACCAATGAATCGGAAACGCGACCCACTGAGAAGATTCGGCGAGAAACTCAGTGGGTTGTGTCTATGGGTTAATTCGCTCATCGAGCCCTTCGTCGTAAGCGACGGATTCGGCGAGGATGGCGACCGGTGCTTGAGGTACCTAAAAGCACAGTTAATGAATCGGGAGGATCCATAATGACGTGTTCAGGGCGACGTCGACCATTCGGTCCACAGGATCGAGTATGTAATTACCGGCGGCCACGACAAGAGAGTAAATGTCTATAACATGCTTACGAATCACTTGGATTTTCTAAGTGCAACCGATCCGATCCGGTATAAGATTCAGCGAAGCACTACTCTTGCTAGGGCTAGTGTTAGTAAATTCGCCAGGCTGAGCGAACCTATAGTATATTCGAAGCTACTAAGATAGATAGGAAAAAAAAACAATCACTTGGTATATTTTACTGGTTGCATATAATTACTTCGACCTCACATTTCAAGGTCGCGATAACATTCACCTGGTAATTTTTGTAGGTTCCAATATCAGCTTATTACCAAATAATCCATCCATTTCTGCAATAAGCTATAAGAGTTCAATCAACTTTTACGAATATAAATTTAATGTAAGTTTCTCTTTAAACTCAACTCACGACCAACTTGTACAACTCGAAGTTTATTTAGCTACGCTCAAGCGGCTCGGAATGAGATGAAAAAAATGTTTACACACGATACCGAAGCAATTTCTTTTTCTTAAAACCATCTAAGCGTCATATAGCGAAATCATATCAAAGGTGAGGTTCTATTTACGTACATTATTTGCTTACATCTGAGGTAGATGTAATGAAATTCGTTCAGAGTTCTTATTATCGAACCAGTGGTGCTACATCAAAAGATGTAGAGCAAGCACCTTTTGAAGACATTCGTTATCGATTCTTCAAAACAAACTTTTCTCAGAAAACATTTCCGATTTAAATTATTGATAAAAATAAATACCTTTTTTTTTATACAGAAGACCTGTTTTTTGTTGCTTAGACGGATGAGTTTACGGCCCATCTGGTGTTAAGTGGTTATCGGAGCTTATAAGCATCAACAACGTAAATGACGTCACCCACCTTCAGGTAATTAGTTTTAATTCTCAGGTTTATATGTAGTACAACTGTTCCACCCTTAAAACTGAAATCCATTACTTCTTGGCGGTAGAAATAGGTAGGTGCCTACCCGTACAGGATACAAAAATTTTTAGTCCCATACTTAGTGACTCATCAATAGTACGACAAACACTAATTAATAAATTCCAATTTAATGATTTCTGTTAATAACAGTACATAATGTATTTTCTGATGACTTAACTAATAAACAAATAAATGATAATAAAATATTTAGTTTAAATATTTTAAAAAACAGACGTAAATATCAAAACGAACTAACAATTAGTTTCATGTTTTTTTATCCTATCGGTCCTTGATATGTAAGCAAATCTACAAGTTAAACGGACGTCTGGAAGTCGGAAGTAAAAATGACATTTAAAGATTCCGTTACATAAAAAAAACCACACGTACTAATCTAATAAAAACTGTTAATAAAAAAAAAACAGAAACTAATCCTTATTGGTTTATCACACAAACGCTAAATTGTTACCGTCGGAGTAGTCGTTTTTCACAAGCACTGCTTCCCGAAGCAATATACATTAAAACTCAGACCGAAACAAAGCCACTTTCATTTTGTACAGCGCAAGCCACGTTTTTCCCTAATTAATTTGTTATGAAAACTGCAATAATGTTTCAAGATTGCACTCGGGATGTTATAACCGCGTCAGCAGAAGTGCTGGATCGCTGGTACGAATCACGTAAAGAAATTTTCATGTAATAATATTGCTTTGTGAGTGAATTTCAAAAGCTTTTAGTTTATTATCCGAGGTTATGAAACTACGGTGCGCTAGCCGCGCTCGAGCTTAAACTGCACGAGCTTTTGGTTCAAGTTGGTAGTTGTAAGCTTTTCATTAAGCTTTCGGTGGAACGAATCGTTTTTTGTTTGCTTAATATATTTAAAAAATATGGGACACAGCCATGACGAGTCAACGAGGTTTGGATGTCTTTTCATTAATAACACAATTAAAATAATATGCCACACCGATTTCTTTTACTTTTAGTCATCGTGGCCTAAAAGATAAAATTTATGGAGTGTTTGTATCAAGCAATACGGCTACGCCGCCGCCGCGGCGCCGGTCCACGGTCCAAACACTGTAGGCAAGTTGATTCGTGATTAGGAATTAAGTCCACGATTAAGGAATAACTTAAGGTATAAAAATAAGAACCGTGAGGCGTTTAAGAACGCCGCACCTTTTGCGTGATCCGGAACGCACGACATGTTGGTAGAAAGATAGTCTGTGACATTATGATATAACCGCCAAAAAAGACTTTTTGGCGGGAACGCGAGGAGTGCAGTTGTGTGATTTGTTTTATTTTGTCTATTTAGTGTTTCTTCAGGTTTAAATGTGTAATAACGGTGGTTTATTAACTATTTTGTATCTGTGAAAATGCACAAATGTGGGAAAATAAAATAAAGCCGCTGAACGTAACTTCTCGGATCTTACAAAAAGTCTAAAAGTCTCAGTAAATGACCAACATTTTACTGAGATTATATTTCATCCCATATCATCTCATCTCATTTCATTTAATTTCACTCCATAATATCATTTTTCATAAAAATAAGAATATAAAGTAAAATAAGACTTGACCTAAAGGCCTTAGTTACCAGGTCATAGAGCCCCTTTAAAAAAAACCGGCAAAAATATTATGTGTAAGATCTATATAAAGACGATCAAATAAAAAAGTACTTTATCCGTAATCCGTGTGTACACTGCTGCAACAATAAAGCTGTTTTATTTCGATTGTGGTATTAATTAATGTTGATCGAAAAACACGAATTTCACGTCAAATAAAGAGGGAGCTCTATTTGGAGCCTCTCACCCGCAAAGGTGCAAACCTTAAGGTGGGCGTTGACGCTCTAAGGTGTGTATGCTCTGGTTGCTTTTAATTGCTTAACAAATAATGGGCACTTTTCTTGTGGTCTCATCTACGCAATACAGGGCAGCATCATAATAATGTCAAGCTAAAAAAAACAGATTTCACGTGAGTGATACTTTTTTGGAACGAAGTTCCTTATGGGACGATGCGGAGGGGTACCCTAACGGGGCAAAAACCGTAACGTAAGATTTTTATTAGTAATGCACACAGTGTACGATTTAACTTTGTTATAACGTACAAATTAGTAATCCACGCAGTGTACGACTTAACTTTGTAATAACGTACAAAAAATAACATATTTTTTATCATTAATTGCCCACGATCTCAGAGCGTTCGTTTGCACAATACACTAACTCTTATGCAAACAACCGTGAATGAACCACAATAAGATCGCACGTTACCGTATGACCGTGGGTTGTTGCGAAACCTCCAGTTTTATTTTCTTTATACCTCGAATAGAACTTGAAATTAATATTTTTATAATAAGGAACTTCGTTCCTATCCGGTGTCCCACGACACCACACATCTTTTTTTTTTTAAATGCTGATTGCCTTGGTAGGCTATTTCAACTTCGCCCTAACATGTAGGTGAGCTCACGTGGCTCAAGCCGGAATGTTGCTAACACTGGCCCTAACAAGAGCAGTGCTTCACAGAATCTACCACCGGATTGGAAACGCGACCCACTGAGAAGATCCGGCAAGAAACTCAGTGGGCCATGTTTGTGGGTTGGAGTGATATAATGCGCCCGCTATGGCTTATACTTTGTAACGCTTTGTACCGAAACGGTTTAACTCGATCGGCGGATTTATTTTGTTCAAGTAACTACGTACGTTAGTGCCACTCTATCGTGTAGATTGTAACACATTCAGAAATAAAGATACTTTGTTGCACAGAAAAACAGAATGGATTTTCAATTCGAAAGACGAAGTGGCCAATCTTATGTTCAGACGTAGCCGTTTCCGTAGCCGAATCTACGCGTGCCTGTACAGGTCCCACAGCAGTGATGCAGGTTCAGCTCTGTTTGAGCATGTGCAAGAGGGGACTAACCGCGTGCTTGAGCAGTACCCATCTGCGGAGGTGGTGGTTCTTGGAGACTTTAACGCTCACCACCAAGAGTGGTTGGGATCCAGAACCACTGACCTCCCGGGTCGGACTGCCNAAAAAAAAAAAAAAAAAAAAAAAAAAAAAAAAAAAAAAAAGACGTTTCCAATTTGTAACAATATGAGCCATATCATGTAGCGAAATTCAAACATTCCCATGAATTTTTCTTCTGATCCTTCGTCTTCACTTAGCCAACACGTCTTAATGTTACTTATACTGTAGAATTATTAATTATAGAACTATTCATTGAGTCAGTCAGTCTGTGTTTCACTGCTATTTTCTATAGTAAATATTATTATGTATTATTTGATTTTAAGTCGGTCTGCTAGCTAGTCAGTAGTAATACAGTTTTACTTTTTTATATTTTTTTTAATTAATAGAGAGCTCTTAATTTGCAGTCAAGAAGTCAGGTTTATGTAAATTAAAGGGAAAATACATTTCAAAAACAAAGAAAAATAATACATAGTAGTGACATCTGTAAATTGATGTAAGCAACAAAAAGTCGTAAACCGAATTGAGAATGCTATTAGTTCGTTTACTTATCAATAGATGGCAAATGAGTCTTTTTGAAATATTATTTGGTTTTCACGGTAATAGTTGCCTGGAACAAAGACGGGATGTCTCATACAATATTATATAATAAAAATTGAGAATTTATGCTTAATATTAATTTACTAAGCAATACTCGTTTAATTCTTGTCATCCATATAACCACGTCTTGACTATTTAGTTCATTAAATCGTTAACAGATGGCACTATTTGCAATTTAACAAAACTAACATGTGGATACTTTGTTGCGAATTTTCCGTGGATTTTGATTAATTCAAATTTATTATTGAAGCTAAAAAAATCTTCTCAGGCCACGAGCTACCCTATACCCAAAGATCCCAAACGATTCCTGAAGTACGATTTCTACAATGTCAAGAGTTAAAAGCAAGAATTACTTAGTTACTACTCCACGCATAACTAACTGATGTGAAATTTATAAAGTGTACTAATTGTCTTTATCCAGGCGTAAAATATTTCTTGAATACTGAACAGCTTAGAGAAGTACATAGCTTAGTACTAGTACTCAGTAATTTTAAATAACGCTCTTTAAGTAAAATCAGCGGACGGATGTAAATAATCACACCTAGAATCTATATATTAATACGTGAAGGAAAAACTTTGTATCGCTTTTTACGAAAATTACGGGGACGGAGGAGTATGAAATTTTCCACACTTATAGAGAATATAGAGAAGAAGTGCACAATGCTAAATTTTTTTTTAAATAATGCATAAAGGATACATTAAATCGATAAAGAAAACATTACACACACTACATACCATGTATTTAACGCACACACGCATGTATGCTATTTATTGTCAAACTTTTGTACTTGACGTCTGTGGTCAAATTGAGAATAGATTAAATACTGTTTGTCTTTATTAATATTTTTTATAGTGTAGCCTTGGCGAAATTTGTGATTATAGAAGAGTTTATATTATAGTCGAATTTCGACTACTGCGGGACCTCTAATTCCAATAGACACTTAAACTTCGAATACATTCGCTGATACTTCAAATATCATTCATGCTAACTTGATTTTAAAAATCAATTTACGTTTGCTTTTATTGTAGGGCCACTTCAATAATATTTATTTTCATGTGTTCACATATCAACACACTTCAGCCCAGTACAAACACATACGACCGGTTTGAGTTACCTAATAATTGAATTTGTTGAAATTCAACTCTCACCTGTGCACATGAAGATATTATCTTTTATCTATTTACGTCGACACCCTTCATGAATACTGGTTTTCTAATGTCTAACGTTGAATTTAAATTACTTTGGCAGTTTAGATTAGCGTGTATTATTTAGAATTTCCGACTTTTCGTATAGGTACTACGCAGCTTTCGTGCGAACGATTATAGTTGTCATAACTACCGTGATTCAACAAATCTAGAAATCAAACAACTTTTTTTTTACTTTACGTCGTGGCTAAAACTGTAATAAGGTATTCGAAACGACAGAAATAATATGATAATCATAAAAAACGGGAGAAGTAAAATTGTAAAAGCAATGTTAATTATGTCTATGACTCAAGAAGGACAGGCAAAGAAAATGTGTATATAAATATATGTAATTTATGTTATGTACTTCTTGTTTTTTCTTTGTTTCTATATTTTCCTACTTTCCTGATATAAAATAAAAGCTGTAGTCGAAATTAATCAAAATTAATTATTAAGGCTAACCTAATAAGTACTGGTGAAACCTTGATAAATTAAAATTGTTTTAGCCATTGAAATTAATTAAAAAATTAAATTAAAATAAATTGATTCATCTAGATTTTTTTTATGAGATAACATACAAAAAGAAGGTCACAATGAGAACCGCTTTTTTTGAAGTGAGTTAAAAAACACGTCGATGTAATAAAACAGTATTTTACTTTGAAAAGGTACTTTATTAAGCCACCACTAATTACATTTTTACGAGAGCTATAAAAAACTGTGTTAATCCATATAAATTATTTACAATAAAATGACCAATGAAAATCTCACAATACTGCCCGACTCAGTATGACATTCACAGCGCATTATCTATCCACCTTGAACTGCAATAATAGCGCAAAGATACGTAACAATTACCTACTACAAGTATATGTTTGCGATGTCGGAACACGTTAGATACAATCCGGCCTGTGTTACCGTGAGAAAAAGTTTTACACTGATATCACCAGAGCCGAACTCAAGTTATACTTTTCAATGAGCTAGAGTGTTAACGCCTACGAATTTTTAAGGAGCGAAAGCGCTGCTCTTGGTGAGGCTATTTGAGCCTCGTGAGCTCACCTGCCAAGCCGTACATAGCTGGAATAGTCTCTCGAGGCCCCTCAAGAAGTGTTCCGATCATTTGTCCGTAATCGAAATTCATAATAACTACTAAATGCAAGTTGCATTGCGTTCGTAATTTCCACAATTAAGCCTTTTTATTTTTTTATTGCTTATATGGATGGATGAGCTCACAGCCCACTTGGTGTTAAGTGGTTACTGGAGCCCATGAACATCTACGCCGTAAATGCGCCACCCACCTTGAGATATAAGTTCTAAGATCTCAGTATAGTTACAACGGCTGCCCCACCCATCAAACCAAAACGCATTACTGCTTCACGGCAGAAATAGGCAGGGCGGTGGTACCTACCCGCGCGGACTCACAAGAGGTCCTACCACCAGCAATTACGCAAATTATAATTTTGCGAGTTTCACTTTTATTACACGATGTTATTCCTTCACCGTGGAAGTCAATCGTGAACATTTGTTGAGTACGTAATTCATTAGAAAAATTGTGTTCGAATCCCCGCCCGGGATTCGAACACAGGTGCATCGCTCAACTGTACTGACTTTCTACTACTGATATTCAGTAAAACAAATAAAATTAAAAATTTTCACTCCCAAATCCGTATCTGCGAAGAGACAGTAAAAAGTCACAAAATTATCTCGCTATTTAGGTAAGGTCAGCATAAAAAGATAATAATCCCAAAACAGTCCGACTTCTACGATGTTCAATGACGAATTGCGTAATTATAATAAGATATATAAAACCTGTAATGGTGTTTGGCGCGTTTTCACGTACGTCAATTGCGACATTAAAGGGTGCCGTTCACATGACATTACAAAAAAGGATTTATTGCCAGTTCTATTGTTACTATTCGTTTTCTTTTTTTTTAAACATTTATTTCCCTCCACGGTGTTTGCCGCTATAACATGTCCTTCTTCAAACGAGGCTTGTGGAGAGTATTAAGCGGTAGGCAGCGGCTTGGCTCTGCCCCTGGCATTGCTGAAGTCCATGGGCGACGGTAACCACTCACCATGAGGTGGGCCGTATGCTCGTCTGCCTACAAGGGCAATAAAAGAGGTTTTAGTCAAAACATTTCTTATTGTTAGATTAATTAGGAGCGCTGAGTTATCGTTTATCAATTACAAGTTTAATCTTTGAGCATTTCATGGTATGGCGTATTTCACACATATTCTTCTAACTATGAATGCATTGAAATATTTCACTCTGAAGTATGTTCGATTCATGCGTTATATTCGCGTTTACTTAGAAAAACTTCAAAAGACGACCTCTCTAGATCCAGTAATCGACATAGATAATGTTTGCAATGATGTGGCAGTATAACGCGAGCAAAATAAGGAATAATGTAACCAGAAAAAGTAATTAAAACGGAAAACGCAATCGGGACTTTTGCGAAGAAAATGTTTTAAAAACGAAATATTAGTAAAATCCGTATTAAAGGCACATAGAAACGAAAAACAACAAGTAAAAATTCATACTCGCTTAACCGCGTAAATAAAATAAGAACACTCGCAAAAAATCCAATAAACACCGAACACCACTTTTTTTCCGCAGCCAAATATGAAATGTTCTTCGTCTAAGCACACTCGACCTTGACGTGACTCTGATACATGTATGACATTGTCGTAAAAAATCCATGTAAAAACACGCGAACAGACAAGCTTTGTGTGCGTCTAGAAGTGACCTTCGTAATGATGAACGAATTAAAAAAAGATGAAAAAAAAGGTCTAGTGAATTTACCTAACTTTTTGTTGGCGCTTCTCGGAACGGCAGGCCTCTAGGTATTGCATTCCAGCTCAGAATTATAGTCCCCTATCAACGGTTTGATGCCATAATTTTTGAATACGATACCCATCCAAGGTGAGTTACATAATACGTTTTCTATTTATCTGGAATTTTTCCTGGACTTTAAGTTCTTTTGTTTTCGAATTAAATTTGTCTGCGATTTCTGCACGGATTTCGTCATAAACTTTAGCTTTTAAAATACCGCTTCGTCGGACTTTTGAGTAATTTAATCTTTTATTGTTATTTATGTGATATAGTGATTGTTTCGTTGCAATAGCCAAGATGGTTCACCAACTCTGCGGGCTCAATGGTTGGGCCAATGGTTTTAAATAGTTCAAGAATGTAGCGGCCTGCTTACCTATCTATTGGATAGTGTTATAACCACATCCTCTCTATAGCATTCAGAGTAAGGTACACACACAACTTTATATACATGTAATATACAATATTAATGTAAATGCTCTGTTCGCCTAATATACTGCAACATATGTAAATATGATCAAAATATTGTATTTATTTTCCTATAAAAATTATGTTGACTATATAATGATCTTCTGCTTTAAATTGTCCAAAAAATTAAATAGAATTACCGATACGCTAGGTTATTTTTCACACTTAAAATCTTAATTTGTATTGAATCGCTAAATGTAATAATATAGAAAATCTTATAGGCATTTCATAATGTTTTATTGTATGTTAAGACTATGTTCAATGGGGCCCTAAACTATAGATGGCACTGGCAGTTGTTTGATCATTGCGTGTTCAAAATTCGTGGGTGCTAATTATCGACTAAAATCACGCAACGCTTAAGAGAAATAAGGTTTTTTTTATTCAAGATTCAGACATCACAACCACCTTGACATGAGATCTAAATCTCAATTGTATAATTAGCTTTTCGACCCTTTAATGCAGAAATTACCGCTTCTTAGTAAAAGTGAATAGGGTGACGGTACTTATCCGAAAGATCTGACAAAACGCCCGATTTTCGGTAGACAGCGACAGGCCACTTGCATTGCTGATGTCCATGGGCGACGGTAACCACTCAACATCAGGTGGGCCACACGCTCATCTGCCTATAAAGGCAATTAAAAAAAGAAGATTACAATATGATGGTGTTTCTTCACCGGAAAAGGCTTGTATTGAGTATGCATTTATTATATTAGTAAAAAATGTCTTATGACTTAAGCCACCAAGATTTTAATTTTTTTTTTAAATTCACGTATTAAAACATTTCAAGGAAAACGTTGATCCTCGTCCGCGTATTTAAAAGTACACGACCATTCATATATTCATAAAGTTAGGAAATTATTTCATAATATCATAAATAATAATTAAAATGAGATATTTTTTTTTTAATTTTATACAACCTTCGTAGACGCTAATGACCAACGCTTATGTCAGCTGGGCGTGTTTCATCAACTCTAACGTTATCAGCCTACTACTAATTAAACATATCCGAGTATTACTTACAATAAAATAAAAAGATCTATACTAATATTATTTTTTTATTTTATTTTTTTATAATAATAATATTTATATGAGTGTTGGACTCTCTACACCAGTTGCGGGGGCGTTAATAATGAGAATCTTTGTCGGGGTGAGAAATAATAATATTAATTTTAGATGCCCAACGAAGCGAACGGGTACAGCTAGTATTATTATAAAATTAATAATTTTAAATTAAAGCTACCGTGTTTTAAAAATTAAGACTAAGACTAACTTGTTGGTGCAGAAGTTAGCGCCCCTGGCTGTTGCGCCGCGGGTCGTGAGTTCGATTCCCGCATCGGGAAAACATTCGTGTGATGAATAGGTTTATTTGCTCTTTGTCTGGGCATTTATTATCCACAGATGTATACATTAAAACGTATACAAGTATTTGTGAGAATCTCAAGTTCCCATAACACAGGGAATACTAATTTTGGGCCGATGACCGTGCGTGGTTTGTTAAAAAAAAACAGCTATATTTTTTTCCTACCTATGCTGATAGCCTTGAAAGACTATTTCAGCTTCTCTTTGACGTGTAGGTGAGCATACGGGGCTCAAACCGGGATTGTTGCTAACACTGGCCCTAGCAAGAGCAGTGCTTCGCAGAATCTACCGTCGCATCGGAAACGCAACCCACTGAGAAGATCCGGCGAGAAACTCAGTGGGCCACAGCTATCAATGTTCCGTCGTTGCACTCAAAATATATACTACTGATACTTATAATACTATACTTATACTTAATAATATATACTTTTGTTGTTGAACACTATCAAATTCCAAA
This sequence comes from Bombyx mandarina, assembly GCF_003987935.1. Next base: position 157,967 of record NW_021011527.1, on the reverse strand, counting down.
AAACAAATATTCGTGACAAGTGAACGAATTATAATCATCATCACTATTGAAATTCGTATGAAAATTTATGTGCGCTACACGTAACGAGGGTAATTAATCCACAAACGAACAATGGTACTAATATGATACCATTAGCTCAAGTGGGTTTATCCTTGCCTCCTACAATATTTTATGAATCAGGGTTGACGAAATTCAGATATTATTATGGGGTTTAGATTCAAAGCAAAAGTGTTTTTTAAATGTTTTATTGAGTACATGATTGATTGAGCTCCCAACAAAATATATTGTCAACCAGGACAACAACGTTTTAAGAAGAAAAAAACTAAGACAAAGCCTCATTTGTGTGAAATTTCTACTATTCCGCTTTCCAAGACGGAGTAAGCAATCGCTTCGTGGCTGCAATTGGCAGGATTCTTTTTATAGTTTAGATGGTTGGACGAGCTCACGGCCCACCTGGTGTTAAGTGCTAACCGGAGCCCATAGACATCTACAACGTAATGCCGCTACCCACCTCGAGACATGAGTTGTCAGGTCTCAGCTTTAACAGTACAACGGCTGCCCCACCCTTCAAACCGAAACGCATTACTGCTTCACGGCAGAAATAGGCGGGGTAGTGCTACCTACCCGTGCGGACTCTCGAGATGACCAATAAAATAGTTAAGATTAAAATAGACAGTTAGAAGGAATTACAAGGAATGAATTTCACGCAAGCCAAGTGAGTGAGTGCTCTTTTAAGATGGAACAGCATCTCAAATTAGATTATATGTCGATTCCCCGGTTTCGACTCGGATTTTTTTTGAACTTGTAAACCCTAAAATCGTGCACAGGTGTGAAAATGACAAGTCGAGTACTGACATAATAGACGCCGAGCTTGCAATTAATCGGGACCTCGTCAAGAGGATCGGCGTACATATTATTTAACTAATGTTTTCTGTCAGTCACTACCATTGTTCATTTGACGCAAATTGCTTTACGTAGGTCTCTTGTTAAGTTGAAGTTTGTTTTACGCGTTCTTAAATATTCAATTTTGTTGTAACTGTGTTGAATGACATTGAAAATTCGAACATTGTACAGTGCTTCCAATATGATGTATTAAGAAAATCTAGGTGGACTTCATACTGACGATGATCAATCGGGACGCATGAAGAGATCACATTCCGAATATCAAAGTCCAATTTGAGTCACTAAGCCAGAATAGTAATTAAGTAAGTACATCTTACATTCAAGGCCCTGCAATAGCCGAATTCGTAAGGTAATTAATGCGCAAGTTCGACAGTGGGCAAGTTTCACCGTTTTTAAACTTTTAGAGCTATAATATGTACGTTACAAGTACATAGTATGATCGCAGGTGCTTACATTAGCCAACATATCAGTAACATATTAAAATGTACAGTTATTTGTTTATAATAGCATTACCAACAAGCGTCTAGCCAAAAATTCACTGCTTTAATGAGCGAAAAAGCGAACCGTGAGATGTTTTAGTGGGCAGTCGTATGAAATGTAAATAAAGAATGTATAAATATCAAAATTTAATTTGTAGACATCTTTCATAATGCGATGTTAAAAATCACAAAAACTCATACGTTCGTAGACGTCTATATACGGTTTTGTTATTCATTATTTTGATTCAACAAAATGATTGAAACTCTTTTAGAAAGGATTTTTGTGCTGTATACGAACAATTCTCAGAACTCCAATAACATACTAAGATTTTCAATGTTCGCGTAAAACAAACACACGCCTAAACAACAAAATTAAGGCGCTTATTATTGAACATAGTAAAATCAGCCGGCACGGTTGTATGTTGAGATTCAGTTCATGGAAACGTAAACACAGAACAACGCTATTCATTTATAGAAATTCCTTTGACCATTTTCTTTGAGTTACGCTCTGCGTATAGATAAAACACGTTGCGAGTCAGAAGTATTTGAATAAAACGTTGTACGTATAATGTTGTTGTAAAAGATGGACCGAAGGAAAATTCTTTTATTAGTCATTGATGCTACGTTGTTTTTTCTAATTTGAAATTTGCCTCACATTATTGTTCTTGTGTTGTCAAGTTGATAGCTGATTGATTTAATGATAAACTATTATCGTATATATTCGTCAAATTTATAATCGAAATCAGTTTATCATTGCGTAATAATTAATTACTTAACATATAAAATGACCATCACGTATTCAAGTTCAATATTTTTAGGCTCATTATCAAATCGTTATAAATACAAATGTCATTACAGTGCTTATACTGATTTCTTTTTATACGTTTTAGTAATAAATCGGAACAATAAGAAGCATGAATTATTTTATCGTTCAAATAAGTCTGTTTTTTTTCTGCTATATTTATTTCATAGCTATTCAATAAAAGATTTGCCTATCAACTTGTATAAGAGCAGTAAATAAAAATACGCTTATCGGTGATAGCTATAGATAGATTAATAAGAAGCAAAACAGAAAAATGGGCTAAATTAGTAACTGAATGGTACCCTCGAGAGGGGAAAAGATTAAAAGGACGACCGTTCCAAAGGTGGGTAGACGATATAAAAGCAGTTGTGGACTCTACGTGGAAGAGGAAATGCCACGACCGGAACTTATGGCAGGATTTGGGGGAGGCCTATGCGAAAGCAAAACAATCTTAGCCGATGTCAAATGAAAAAAAAAGTATAGTATGTACCTAAATATGAATTAAGGTTGTTAATAAAGGCTTCTTTATCTTTATCGGTGATAAAAATAATCATAAAATTATAATATTGTAATATATCAACAATCCCGATGAAAATCACTGAGCAAAACACAGCGGGTTTGACAAGTTTCAATTTTACAAATTACAGGTAAAAAAAACTAGTTAGGTGACCGAGTGTAAAGCCATAAAACACGTAACGTAACGTAATTATGTAACGTTCTCTTATTCTGACCTAATTATTTGAACTTGACCAAAATAAAATTTTACAGTTCGCTTTTACTGGCGCCGCGTTTAACCTACTATCACTTTGAAAGTCCTTAAGCCGAACGAAAATTTCTTAATCGAATTTAACTGCTCTTATTGATGTTTTCAAACTCGTTTCGAGGTTGCCGGTACGTAATAAATGCGGTTAAAGTATTTATAAAACCTAATTAAAGTAAGCGATGCCGTTCAGACTCCTTGTTAACGCGGAAAACCAGTTTTAAATTTGTAGTTATTAAATATGCTTCAGTCTATTTTGAGTTAGCATTTAGCATTGTTCCTTTTCCTAAATTAAAAAGAAAATCTCTCATTTATTAACGGAAGCCGCAAATGATTCGCTCAGCTAATACGCTACGGTTGACACCTAAATTCCAAAGATAACCAAAAAATGTTTTTACGACCAGCAACCACATATATCTCAATGTGGGTGGCGCGTTTTCGTCATAGAAGTCTATGGGCTCCAGTAACCATTTAGCCCCAGGTGGGCTGTGAGCTCGTCCACCCAAGTAAGCAATAAAAAAAAATAAAAAAAATATATTCAAAAACAGGTGAAGCGCTATGTCTCGTGTGATGCGGCGGCTGATTTTGCATTAGAATGAGTGCTTATTATACTTACTTTTTCGCGTTTTCATCTTCCATTTATTATGAGAAAATTTGGATATAACTGTTTCGGCTCTTGGGAACGATTTCAGGAAATCTTATGAAAGTTAATTCCGTATCAAGTACTTGAATCGACAACAACAATTCTTAAGCCTTACTAAGGTTCGTACTATAATAGTATAATTAAAAGTAATTTTACCGTTGGATCTTGCGTTTATTACGCGAAAATATTCAATTAAAACTACTTTTACGATTCAATCTGTTTGAAACATCGAAAAATAATAAAGTGTTTATGAAAAAACACGAAATTAACCTTAAAAGTATATTTAATTTTAACTAGGACTCGTAAAACTGAAAAACATCATACTATATTATAATTTTATGAATGCGAAAGTATATTTTTTTGGTTTATTTTCACATAAGATCTCTTCCTTGCGTTGATAGTCCTCAATACCGAGGGTCGTGATTTTTTTTTCCTACCTAAGCTGATGATCTAAGTCTAGAGAGACCATATCAGCGTCACCGAGCTAGGCTTGATAATACATAAGAACTACAGAGACCGAAAAATCTTTGGATACCTCTTTCACATATAAAAAAGTATTATTATCTACTACTACTACTACCGTGCGGTAGATATTTTAAGTTAACGCGTGTGAAATCACTTATTGCCGTGTATTGAATTTTTTTTTTTTTTTATAGCTTAGTTGGGTGGACGAGCTCACAGCCCACCTGATGTTAAGTGGTTACTGGAGCCCATGGACATCTACAATGTAAATGCGCCACCCACCTTGAGATATAAGTTCTAAGATCTCAGTGTAGTTACAACGGCTGCCCCACCCTTCAAACTGAAACGCATTACTGCTTCACGGCAGAAATAGGCAGGGCGGTGGTACCTACCCGCGCGGACTCACAAGCGGTCCAGTAAATATATTTTATAAATATAATTGTAAATATATTATATTACAGTAATATTTTAAAAAAGTAATCAATTTGCATACTAAAATGACAATGATTTATAACGAATTCCAATAGCGTGGATGCTCGCAGCGACTGATCCTACACATTGGATCTATAGTTTCATTTGACCTCAAAGTTTCAAGGTTCGAATTCATTATGGCAACCTCCAAACAGATGTGTGATGTTACAGCATAAATAACCCATACCGAACGCACGATACGAATTTAATTTAATTTCTTTAAATCGAATGGGCGTGATGATCGTTATTAAAATATAATTGGGATATCGAGCTCGCGTTGTTTAGTGGACTGCTGAATTTATGCTATGCTGTTTATGGATTGTAGTGTTGGTCCACAGAAGCTGGTGGTAGGACCTCTTGTGAGTCCGCACAGGTACCACCACCCTGCCTATTTCAGCCGTGGAACAGGAATGCGTTTCGGCTTGAAGGGTGGGGCAGCCTTTGTAACTATACTGATACCTTAGAATTCACATTTTTTACTTTACAAAAAAAAAACACTAAAAAAACGCGACATTAAACCGTAAGAGTAGTTTTAATTATGTTTACAGCTCGCGAAAGCCGAAGAAAATGTTGTAAACCAATTAATTTCAACATTATTTATCTAATTGTTTTATATACGGAACGGTCTAAGAAATCCTAATGGAATCAAAGTAGTAAATCAACTATTATTGTCAAGGTAATTGTGTAATGGCAACACTTTTCTCGTCACTTTCAATGTCCGGAAGTTGCACTTTGCAACATTTGCATGTCATTAATTAAATGCATCTCTTTGTTGTTGTTTAATTAGTGACACAATTAACTTTAAATAATGTAGGATACATCTTGTATACATATTTAAATCAGTAATAAGTATATCGCCCCGCAGTTCTAATCTATATACGTGAAGCAAAAACTTTGTATTCCTTTTTACGAAAATTGCGCGGACGGAGGAGTATGAAATTTTCCAAGCTTATAGAGAATATACAGAAGAAGTGCACAATGCAAATATTTTTTTTTTAAATAATGCATAAAAATAACATTAAATCAATAAAGAAAACATTACACACACTACCATGTATTTGATACACACACGCATGTGTACTATTTGTATATTGTCAAGTTTTTCGTACTGCTTAAAGTCTGTGGTCAAATTGAGAATAGATTAAATATTGTTTGTCTTTATTAATATTTGTGTAAAGCGTAATCTTGGCGAAATCTGTGATTATAGAAGTCTTTGACATTAGAATAATGATAGTGTACAAACTTATGATTTCAATTAATTATAGTCGAATTTCGACTACCACGGGACCACTAGTTACAATAAAACAGTAATACACAACATCGCTTACTGTACACACGGTTTACCTTGGGGGATGTTAAACTTAAAATTCGAAAGTTTTTTTATGGCATCCATGGCCAAACTTAATAATTGATTTATTAATCAAATAATACAAGAGAACCCTGACTTTTTGCAGCTATCACTATTTCACCGTCACCCATTCGTAAGACGTATATCGTACCTTAACCCTTTCAGTTATTGAGATTCTGTTTTGCCACATCAAGGCTACCATTCTCAAAGATCGTTGCAATCAGATAAGCAGTTGCCATCATTTCAAGCTACCTTTGGATAAAATGAATTTTGATGTTGCTTTCAAGGGTGGAATAGCCGTTGTACAAATACAACTGAAACTTCAATTTGTGCCTAAAAACTCCTATTTGTCATTTGCGTGAGCGATAGCACTTAACATTAAGAGAACTATGAAATCTTCTGCCCAGGAAACCTCACAAAATAATGTCTGAGATACTTACTAAGTCATGTTGAGACAAAATCCCCAATAAAGTTGCTGCTTTAGCAGTCAAAAACTCGGATAATACGTTCATCATACTATTAAGCATTATAAATCATGGAAACCCTAACGCATCAGCTCATAGAAATCGGCGAAACAAGGCCACACAATAATCACATTAATTGCTCCCGACGTGTAATAACCACGAGATTATTATTTAGCTACAATTATATTTTCATGTTGTCGGATAATTGTGTTTTAAATTGATTTTCGAAGATTATTCAATGTGCCATTTAATGCGGTAGGTCAGTTTGCATAAATTGAATTATCGTTTTATTAAAAACACGTATTTCATTAGAAAAGTTAGCCTGGCTGCGGGATTTGAACATCTGCATAGTCGCTTCTTTTGAAGCCACGACGGGTTGGACGACATTTTAAATTATCACCAACAAAGTATTTGTCTATACGGAACTTTGAGGGTTAATGACCAAGGAAAAATCTTCCACCGAGCGTCTGCAATTGCTCGGTAGACCGACGACGGTCTGAATTTAGTCGGAACTTGTAAAAACTTATCTTGAAAATGTCGTTAGCGAGATTCAGTCATTTGTCAAATATCCTGAATTCTTTGATAATTCCCCGCTACAGAACGATTGTTTGTAGTTTTAAATTAAGACTTTAATGGATTTTATGAACATTTCACAAATATCCAGTTACAAAAATTTTGAGTTTAACAAAAAAAATTATGATACATAATGCTTATAGTTTTGTACTTACTTAAGACCTCATTACTAGAAGCATACCCTGTGCGTTTCACGACATTAGAGTTGACAATATCTATGATTATTATCACGAAATAAATATTTCTCGGTATAATTTTTCATAATTCATTTTCAAGAGAATTGATATGATTGACAAATTTAAAAGCAATTAACCTTTAAAGCGGTAAAACACGAATCAGCATTCAAACATCATCCAAATTTATCGACTTCCAAGATTAATGACAGACACATTTAAGTCATAACTTTAATGAAATGAATTGTAACAGCTATTAATCTTTCTAAAGATATTGGAAATGAAATTTATTATAATATGTTATTACTAAAGATTTCGGTAGTCGATTTAAATTGCTGTTTGTACGTTATTAGCGCAAATAAGGAAAATATATATGTATATATTTTTTTCTATTTTTTTTTTCTTAATTTGGTTTTCGATGTCATTCGTTATGCTCTTAATTTGTTCGTGAACACCCGCAAGATTGAGCAGGAATGATCCTCCAGTCAGATTCAATCTTTAGCTGGGTTTGTGAGTACATGATTCACTGGAAGAGCCATAAGTGAAAACATTTTATTTATTAAAATAATAACCACAATAACATGTACATAACTAAGAAATTTTCCAAATAAGCTCGGACCTTAAAGTTTTGACGAATCAATATTTATAAAAACTTTAAATGCTTGCACTTCAGGAGGTGTATTAAGTATGTTCCTTATTAGCCATCAGAAGATTTGACTTATGAATTAAAAAAGAAACAATTTTCAGATAAAGTTAACGTTTTTCTCTATAAAAAAAAAGATGTTAACATTATTTTTTTTACTTAAATGATAAGAAATTTAAAACCGCTAGATTGGTGCCTCAAACTTTAAGTTTGGTACTTATTTTTTTAATTTCAATCCACAATGTTTCGTACATTATGGACTCGGTCTTCAACAATGGGAATATTCCAACAATGCGTATGAGAATTGGCATTGAACGTTTACGTCATTGTACAAAATTAAGTTTGCGTTTTTGGAATAAATATTATGTATTTTTATCTCGTTAATCAGGTATAATAATGTGTATTTATTTAGCATTTTACTAATAATTATTTAATTGCAACGGCTTACATGAATTCATTAGAATCATCACCGAACAATGATAGCTCATACGTAGATAGTTTCATTGAACAGTATGTAAATTTAAGCAATAAACATAGAAACTACATTATAAAATCATTCTAACAACTTCCTTTTTCTAAGTATGCGTTCACGAATAACGAAAAGGCCAAATGAACCATTCATCATTCTTGAATGTTAAACAACCAACTAGCATAGATCTCTAATGTTCATTAAAAAAATACTTTACGTGCAACATCAACACATTTTCAGAGCTCAATTCGTACTGGATGAATTTAGCAGATAATCGCTCGTGGGCGAAAAAGTTTAATTGTTATAACCTGTATTAATTTGTTCCTGTTAATGAGGGGGGAATTAACGAGATGTAAGTATTCAATAAATGGATAACAAGAGTGAATTTCCTTTAAATTCATCAATTAAAATGTTTAATGCTGATTTATTACCGTAGTATGAATTTTTAGAAACCTTGGCGTCTAAAGTGTTTAAAAAATATTTAGACATTAGGTATTAGACAAATTTTTGCAAAGGAGATCTCGCTTTCCTCCGAGTCCCTCGTGAGACCTCGCGATTAAGTACCGACCTATTTTGAGTCGTTGAGATCTAAGGCATAGAACTTGTATCTAGCGATGCCAATATGTTTGTACTCAATAACATACCTAATAAGTATGCATGAACTACCGCGATGGAATAATAAAACCGAATTGTAAGTAATTATTAGCAGTAGACCTAATTTTGGGTCCGCACGGGTGATGGTTTCGGGAAAGAGAAAAGAAAAGAAAGCTTACACATCTTTCATAATACTATTCAAGCCTTAAAACATAAAATTACTGCACATTACATTTTCTAATTATAAACTTCAAACTGTATTTACATTTATATTTTCTAATTACAAACTTCGAACTGCACTTAAGCGACAGCAGATACCTAGTGGTAACATTGAGAGATAAAATAGCGAATTATAAATCCAATTACGCACGAAAGCAAAATAAGAAATGTGCAATTTATTCGCATTAATAGAGGAGAGCGCCATAACATCCGCTACAAATAATAGTTTGTTGCATGACAAAATATAGTTTTTGTGCTAGCTTTGTAAATGACCAGGCCAAGTTAAAAGAGGATTTCAAGAAAGAAATGCCAAATTCTGTATCAGGAAAAAAATCTGCAGACCATTTTTTGGAATGAAACGTATCTCCTTCATTTCACGTTTATCAATTTTTGTTTCATAGAATCTTATCTTATACCTTTAATAGAGCAATTCTTGTATATAAATAATCTGAATCTCGGAAACGGCTCCAACGATTTTTATAAAATTTAGTATATAGGGGATTTTTGCGATAAATCGATCTAGCAACGATTTATTTTCAGAAAATGTTGTTTTATTCGTGTTTTCAGTAATCAACTTTATCGATAATCATCTTTATGACTCTTCCCGACATCTGTTGGCGAATAATAATACTATTTTTCATAATTGGGAGCAACTAAACTGCTTTAAAGACACAATAACACTAAAGCTATTTCAGCAGATGGCGTTGTTAAGCCACTCGATGAGTGGATAACCAATGAGTGTTTGGTTTAAGGTTAGACCAAGAAATGAATTGTTTATTTATATTATTTGTGTCTTTTTAATTCACGTGTTCACTTAAAATTGCCTAAACGATCTTGGAATATTTCATCATTTAATCAATATGTAATTCGTATTTAAATATAATTTCTAAAAATCACAATTTATCAACAAAAAAAACCGTCATCGTCTAGTATAATATTAATAATTTTTTTTATCAACAACAGCTTTTGATCGAATATTGTATTTTGAATACGAGCAGGAAAACTAGCTGGTCGCCTATTAGAAGGATATAATAGATCGCAGCGTAAATAAATTGCCTATTAGGCACAGCTCTCCATCACACACTCTTGTACAAAAGTCTTGTTATCTTAAAACATTTATCCCTCCGCTCCTAACGTCTCTAATGATTAATATCTTCTGACTTAGACCATACACCATAGCAGTATCCGGCGTTCGTCCCTGAGAATCGGTACCGTTACAATGACTGGAAGGGCGAGTCCTGACTTGTACTATACGTATAATTGCGGTTAATTCTGCGATAATGCTTGAACGAGATGCTCGCCTTTTTCTAAAGTACGTACACTAAAAATTGTTGCGACAAAAAACATGCGATATTCAGAAAAACGTGGGCAAGTATAGTATCATTGAAGATATTAATCGATTTAAAATCAATAAAGACATAATGTAATATTTTCAAAACTAAATGTGTTGCCTGTAGAATCGCCGAAACCTTTAGAATCTGTTTAGATTGTTAGTTATCATTGAGTAGAAAAAGAGCACTCATCTCGTATATTATGCGGCTATGAAATCATAAAACTGAATGCCGTTAACTTGAGAAATTATATCGTAATTTAAAAACATTGGACCAACATATTTCCCATTCTTGAAACTACATATTTGAATTAGCCTGAATTCAGAATATACCTTTTTTACGTTGGGAAATCCGTTTCCCGGCCGCCGTGGTATTTCAAAATACAACTATCAATACTTCCTACTAGTCTACCAGTAATCAAAACAAGGCAACTGGTTACTGATGGTAGGACGTATTGTGAGCTCGCACGGGTAGGTACCACCACCCTGCCTGTTTCTGCCGTGAAGCAGTAATACGTTTCGGTTTGAAGGGCGGGGCTGCCGTTGTTCTGTTAAAAGTGAGACCATTTACGTTGTAGATGTCTATGGGCTCCGGTAACCACTTAGCACCAGGTGGGCTCATCCACCCAGCTAAGCAATAAAAAAATTAAAGTAATCAAAAAGCAAAAGGCAAAATTGTAAGCACAAAGCGTCTTAATATAACACTGCTATATTAATATATACAACTGACAGATGCTCCGGTTTTTTTATTCCACAGGAGAAAATAGCCGGATCCCCACCCGCGCGGCAGGTGGGGTATGTGGGAGCGACATGACCACCGGTTCCCTCGTTCAGCGGGCCGAGAGCCCGCCTTGACGGCACCGCGTTACACCTTCCCCCAGAGCGGTCGGGGGAACGCGGTCTACCATCACCCGGCTTCCTACTGCGGGTAAGCGTACAAAGCACGCCACCCCACGTCTGGGTCTCTCCCCCCACAAAACGGGTGGGACCCCTAGCTCTTAGGGGGCCAGGTCACGGATACGACCCCGGTCCCGACCCCCTGCTCGGCGGCGGCGGGTTTCTGCGTAGTGAGCAGAGCTTTGCCTCACTCGCCCCGCCGCCTCCTTCTGCGAGATGGTGCACTCGCAGAAGTCGGGCATAGCCTTCCAAGACTCATCGCCGCCAAGCATCGATGCCACGACGCCAGGCAGCGACAAGTCAGGTCCTATCTTTGCGACCAGGACACAGCGCCGCACCTCCCAAGCAGGGCAGACAGCGAGCGTATGCTCCACCGTGTCCAGGTCGTGTCCACAATGGTAACACCTCGTCATCGGCTCAGCCCCTATCCGGTGCAGGTACTTCCCGAGACAGATGCTCCGTTAGAATAATCTTACTATAACAATAGACGTCCACCAAATATTCTAGAATTTAGAAGAATGCGGTATCCATAATTTCATATTGAAATTGGTCTTAACGTAAAGTTAGATATATTTTTGCGTTAACTCTTAGGAAACCGACAACCAACCGGAAAAAGAGAAACTGTACCACACGCAGATGTTTTGCAAACAATGTTAAAGATAATGTTGTGTTCAGTGTAAGTCTGTATATGTGTTCTTAGTATGTGTTATGTTCTTCTGCTCTATTGTATAAGCCTATTCTTCGGGAGCTATATGTTCCGTAAATATGCCGCGCATACAGAACACGCGAATATGGAAAAACGCGTTTACAAAGAATATTCGGTTGGATACCTGCATTTTGGAATCCTTTTTATCAATGTACATAATATGTATCTGTAACAATGTACCGATTAGACACGCGAATAAAGAAATCTTAACCGCGAACATAGGAAACGGTTCTTTTTTTTTAATCCGCGAATGATAGAAGCGCGAATAAGTCGCTTTTACTATCTATATATTAATACGTGAAGCAAAAACTTTGTACCCCTTTTTACGAAAATTGCACGGACGCAGTGCAGTTTTGGCGAATACTGTAATTATATTACTATCGAAATACGGAATACTTTGACAGCCGTCTGGTGTAGTGGTAAGTGACATGGTCACTACACAAGGGGGTCGCGGGTTCGAATCCCGCCAAGGGAGGATATTTGTATGATAAATATAAACGTCTTTTCCGGGGTTATGGATGTATTAAATATATGTATGTGTATAATAAAAATCTTACATTTATTTCCGTTATCTGGTACCTGTAACACAAGTTCTTTACGAACTTATCACGGGACCAGTTAACGTGGCGTGATTGTTAGTAAAAATTTATTTATTAGTTTATATATTAAAATATTAGTGTTTGACAAGAGAATAATGTTTAAACTTATAATTTCAATTAATTATTGGCGAATCTCGACTACTGCGGGGCCACTAGTGTGTGGTAAATGTATGTAGTAAAAACAAATAAATTCATTTTCTAGCCGATTATAGTAAAAAAAGGTTAATTTCTTATTGTCGCAAACTCACTCGCAGTCTCCTTTAGTGATTGCACTGTACTTCATGAAGCCGGTTCGGAAAACGCACAGGTGCTGCGGCCGTGGGAAGCCTCGATCTTGAACCGCGCTTCATCGTTCGCCAGTTTTTATCGCTGCCACTTTTGCTTTCATCTGGAATTTCTTATTTATCGTAATTGCCCTGGGAAAGGACGATCTCGTCAGATCAGGGTATGCGATTCGCGTTTTAGACATACATTTGCACTTAACGAAATGACCGATTTGTTTTTTTTTTAAATATTATTTATCGATTTATTTTTGTACTAGCAATGCTCCACGTCTCAAAGCGATTTTAATTTGCTATACAGAATTTAATTATAATCGGAACTCACATGAAAAACCCTTACTTAGATGTGAAGTGCTTAAAAATTTGTCACAATTTTTTTTACGATTTCATAATAATCAAAAATAAACAATTTACGCTCATTACTGAATACATGTTTGATAATGGTTCAGTGTAGTTTGAATGACATATACTACAATTAAGATGTATTTATTAAATATATAATAACAAACATATTTATTACATATTAAGTTAATTATCTTGGAGTATACGTCATTACCTCTTATACCCGTATGCAGATGATAAAAAATACAATATTACTACTTCAAGTTCTCAATAAAATAAGAATATGAAGTGAATTTCATTTTCAGCGATATTTTTTTTTTAATGTGTAAACTGTTTACTAGATCCCATAGATATCGCAATGTAAAAGCCACAGTTCGCCTTTAGACACAAGGTCGAAATTACAATTGAATTGCATAGCGACTATACCGCGCTTCCGAGCGGAACGAATGACTGCTTTGCAGCAAAAATAGACAGAATGGCGATACCTTCCTCGGTGGGCTTATAATACTTTATACTAATAATATGTACAAAAGCCAGGGAATGCTGGTGGACCGTGCTCTGGGGAGTCCCTAAGTCGCCTTTTAGTAGCCTTTTCAGTCTGAAGAGATGATTTTTCACTGATGGTAGAACCTCTTGTCAGTCCGCACGGGCAGGTACCACTGCCCTGCCTATTTCTACCGTGAAGCAGTAATGCGTTTCGGTTTGAAGGGTCAGGCAGCCGTAGTAACTATACTGAGACCTTAGAACTTATATTTCAAGGTGGGTGCTGGCATTTACTTTGTAGATGTCTATCGTCGTCCACCCATCTATGCAATAAAAAAAAGATTATGCTATGCTAAGCTAACAAACAAGTTAGATAAATTACATCAAACGAATTTCATCCTCACGTCAAGTGCAGCGTCTATCATAAGGAATGAAATATGGCTAATTAATTTGACATTCTTTATTTATACCTCAAATGACATCACAGGTGGTGAATTCTCATCTAACTCTATTCTATTACGTTTCCGCGGCAATATTGAAACAGGAGATGCGTCCAGTTCGCCGATTAGCAAGAGAAGCGAGTGACTGAATTTAGCTAGTATTTATACCAAAGCATTTAAACATATTTCGTAAAATATCAATTGTGGCAGATATACGACTTATTAAACTTAATTTTAAACACGCAATTATTGACAACTAAAATAAAACAAGAACCGACAGGACATTCAACGAATACCTACCATTTATCGAGACATATTTTTACCGGTGGCAATCTAGTGTTTATTTTTATGTCCCTATCTTGTACCCGTTTGTACCGTTATCCCGTTAAGATGTGAGAAAACCAACAGATGCACAACAATTTTACATTGAATGGAGTTTAAGATAAGAAATACGACTACAATCTTATGTGCTTTGTTTAATACATCTGTTGTCTTGTAAATATGTCAGAGTACAGTTAGTCTATTGATATGTATTTAATAGGCGTCAGCTCTTTTGACGGTGCTACGTGAATTAATATAGATAAATTAAAAGGGCGTCTGTAAGGATGTGTATGGTCGGGTTGTCTTTGTTTTTAAATGTCACTTATCCATGGCCTAATAGGTAAGACGCCCAGTCTATCCGTCAAATCTTAAGGCATATCTACAATTTCTAAATAAATGCCTTTAGAAAATGCTATTATGAAATAATATTTAATTTTGTCATCATACCCCAAATTTTCAGATTTATTTAATATTAGCGGACCGCTCAGGCATCGCTCGGGTGTTTTACAAAAATTTCAACGATATTTGAGTCGTCTATTATCAAAGGTGGCAATCTGTGCATTTGGACAAAAAAAAATTATTGATATGTCAATACAGATTGATTTGAATATAATCGTCTCCTTCAAAGAATACGGTTCAAAACCTGCATTAAATAAAGGTTAATAGTTAACCTGTTATTTATCTAAGATGTCGTTCCGAAGAGTTTTGTGACTGCCAATGGAATACAAAGTCAATAATTCGTTTTTCTGATTTACCAATCATTGTCCAAAAGTCAGATTGCCGCCTTTGATAATAGTCGACTCATTTGACGTTATTTAATTTTTTTAAATTAAAAGCACGCGTATATTAGGAATATTTTAGGAATTTTTTTTACACCTTGCGTTACATTATTGAAGTTTTACTAAGGATCGCTAATTATTTTCAAAAAAGCCTATGTCACTTGGAAATAGTGTAGCTTCCAAACAGTGAAAGAATTTTTGAAATCGGTTTAGTAGATTCGGAGCCTATTCAATAGAAACAAACAAACAAACTTTTCTCTTTATAATATTAGTATAGAGTATAGATTGGGGTTGAGCATATCATTCATAGAAACAGGTATTATCACTTTACTGCTTATTTAAGCCGCATAACATTCCTTTTTGTTTATTATTGAATACAGAACACTATTGCTCAAATATATAAAATACAGTACCTAACAACTGCTCTAAAAATTAATTTGAATAGGTGCCCGCAATTTGCGTGATGTGCGCGTGAACTGTACAATGGTGATAATTGACCTTTACAAGTTCTGAGTCGTGACCCTTAGAGGTCATCAGTTTGTATTACGTCACACCTGTGACACAATAAAGTAGTGAATGTACTGTCGCCTCCTTTCCAATGAGTTTTCTTCTATCTTTGTCGCCAGTATGACAGTACTACAGTCGTACCGTGGTGTGGTTGTCATCACATTGACACGCTCAGTTTTAGGTTCGTAGCGTGCGTGCAGTGAATATTGGATTATTAAAATATTATTTTTTGTATTTCAGCATTATCTTCGTTTCTGAAAATCGAATGTATGAACAGTAGGTAAGTTTTTGACATGAATACATGACAATGTCGTGTCGTAGCTCTCAATATATGTTTATCTTCTTCTAAGCTCGCTTTTATTATATAAATTACATATTGAAATAAATGGACCGTTTATTTTGAAAGTGGTGTAAGTCCATTTTCTTTTGTTTCGAGAAAATTAAAGGTTACTATATTTGTTGATTTAAAAATACAAGCAAATCATATGAGGTCTGGCTATGCCACCTACCTCTGTCAATTGGACTTACACCATTTTCATAATCGATGATTATGCAATTTCATTTACCGACCGATTTTAAGTTGTACAAAACATGGTTTTTTTTTTTTTGAGAAATTAAACACGGACTAGTTATATATAAAAAATTGACATTAAATTAAGCGTGAATTACGTGATAGCTCGTTTTTCTCAAAAATGGACTTACACCACTTTCAAAATAAACGGTCCAAATCTAAAAACCCTTCTTTTGACGTACGCGATTTCTGCACGCTAAATTTTCAATACAGCGTACTACCTACGATTTTGAGACTTACCAATTCAGAATATTATGATGCAAAAACTTTAAAAAGGCTTCTTTCGATTTTTCTAGAAAACTCTTTTCAATTTGAAAGACGAATAAATTTTCCCGAAACTTGTGACGTGCCTGTTATCCAGTATGACCGATTGAGAGAAACAAGCTAACGTTAAGCGTACCTAAAAGATGTTCATTGGTGCTCACAATCAACAATCAACACGCTGTCTAAGTCTATAATGACGTCAATTTGTTGATTTGAACCAAAAAAATAATTATTGAGCGCAGGCCAATAAAAAGTGTTTTTTCTCGCAATTTCATTAGTTGTTTATAAGGCTGTGTTATTTATTTATTTATTTATGTACACACAGAAAAGAAGACATAGTACACAGTAATAGGAAAATTATGTATTTAAGCATATCTATCGTGGGCTTTCATAAAAGACCTGTCATCCCTGAAAACCAGATTCCCCGGATCTCCTGTTCACCCTTAATTGCGACACAACATGTACAACGACACCTGTCGATTAACATTTTCTATTTTTCCTTTCGTGAGAAAAAAAATCGCTTCACCTGTGTTTACAAAACTTATTAAAATTCTATGTGTGTCATATGTGAATTAATTAGCTCTCTTATATTTCTATTCTAGTCGTTCCGTTGCTGTTAGACGCAGGTGGTCACTGTAGGGATACTTTATAATGATTGCTTCGGCTAATTAAGCTATTTGCGGGTTGGAGGAAATTATTACGGCTTGATTTATGAAGACAAAGCTGGCAGGTCGAAACTAATTAGTTAATTATTCGAAGCCCTTTTATGTTCTTTATCGCATTTGATAGACAAACAAGCTCAGTTCAGCTGGTGTTAAGTGGTACTAAAACCCATACACAACAAGATGTCGACAGTTGTCCAACCTTATCAGGTTCACTGTGCTATATTTTTCATAATGCTTTCCACCCAGAATGTTATAGTTCAGGTGCTACCACCACTCTTTGGCGACAAGCACTGTCACGGGCACTCAAATCCGTTTTAAATATACATATGTGTTGTTTTCAGATAAAACTAGAAAACACAAATTGTTTTACTACCCAGTGCAGTATCATTTGAAAGTTTTGCATGGGTCAATCAATCATATTGTCATGTCTATCATTAACATGTCTTATCATCGCCTGTCTACCACCTGTCTGCAACGCATAATGCGCTACTTTGGCCGCATTGGGCGCAAAGGTGTTGATAACTTGGATCGTCTGGAAAAGGAGAAATAAAACGTCCTAGAAGCCGGCGCCCCAAACATTGGTCCGACCAGATCTCTGAATAACCAACGGACCACTTAGCGCTGCACCACACCAGGCAACTGACCGGAACCGATGGAGGCTGGCATTGGACAAGCTGAAACGGAGTCACGATCCTCGGTAATGAGGGCGCGGTGGAGAAGAAGAAGAAGAATCATTGTCATCCTGTATCTCTCCACTGCTATCCCGCCACAATGAACGGTCCTTTGCCTTCCGTATCCAATATACTCCTGCATATCGCCGTCACGGACCACCGAGCAGCGAGAAACTTATTGCTGAGTTTACCGGTACATGCTCTCCAGCTCAGAATGAGTCTGCTCCATCGACCATCGATTCTACGACACGTATGTCGCCTATTGCCGCTTCACCTCGGTAATTTTTAGGTCGGTTACTTTGATTCTTCGACAGATTTCCTTACTTTTGATTCGCGATCTATCAACTCGGAGCATATCCGTTTCCATAGCTGAGTGATTTAGAACGTACGGACCAGAGCTACTGTCAATGTCCACGTTGAGGTCGATCGTTGATGTCTAAGAGCTCCAGTAACCACTTTATACCAGATAGTCAGTAAGCTCTTTCACCTATCCACAGCGAAAACAAATCTAATAACATAACCCTCATAAGTTTTAGCAAACTCTAAATATTTTTCTTCCTCCATGACTGTGATGATGTTACTGGTGGTAGGACCTCTTATGAGTCCGCATGGGTAGGTAGCACCACTCCGCCTATTTCTGTAGTAAAGCAGTAATGCGTTTCGGTTTGAAAGGTGGGGTAGCCGTTGTAGCTATACTGAGACCTTAGAACTTATATCTCAAGGTGGGTGGCGCATTTACGTTGTAGATGTCTATGGGCTCCAGTAACCACTTAACACCAGTTGGGCTCGTCTACCTACCTAAGCAATAAAAAAAAAATTGTTATTCATTTTAAAAAAAAACGCGATTAAATTAACGTTTATTTTTAAAGCAATCCTGTACAACAATGGAGTATGAACTTTTCTCAGTGATGTTATCTTGAAAATTTCCGGCCTTTATTCTGAAACGAGCGTCTTCCGCAGTCACGCGGAAAATACATTCTTTAGACGTCCAGGATATTTTACAAGAATTATGAAAATGTTTGTTTGATATTATCTTGTATTTTTTTTCCTTTACAGCCTATCAAATTGATTGGTTTTGTAGATTCGACCAAGAAGATTCGTAAAAGTCTTATAGTACAATCACAACGAATATTTACAGCTTTTTTTTTATTGCCTGGATGTGTGGACGAGCTCACAGCCCACCTGGTATTAAGTGGTTACTGGAACCCATAGACATCTACAACGTAAATGCGCCACACACTTTGAGATATAAGTTCTAAGGTCTCAATATAGTTACAACGGTTACCCCACCCTTCAAACCGAAACGCATTACTGCTTCACGGCAGAAATAGGCGGGATGGTGGTACATATCTTATACAGCTACATATCTTATACCTTTAAACGACCTTTAAACTAGCAATTCTTGTATACTAATATATGTATATGTATATAATCTGAAACACGGAAACTGCTCCAACGATTTTCATAAAATTTAGTATACAGGGAATTTCGGGGGCGATAAATCGATCTAGCTACGATTTATTTTCAGAAAATGTTGTTTTATTCATGTTTTCAATAAGCAACTCTTTCCGACATCTATTGGCGAATAATAATACTATTTTTCTTAATTGAGGGCAACTAACCGCTTCAAAGACACAGCAAGATGGCGTTATCAAAAAAAAAAAAACATCGTCTAGTTATATTTTTATTCAATAAATCAGGTTTTCTTCAATAAATCAGCTTTGTAGAGCATATATTCAATCCGATTGTCAGTGGCTACCGTGGCTAACTTGTATCAATTTGGTTTGTTGCACCAACATACCCCGCACAAAAGAAACTCACCTTCTCACTAGTAGGTACAAGCAAAGCGAAAACGTGACATGTGCGAGAAAGACGTAATTCTAAACCAATAAATGTCATTGACGTCACAAAATACTCACTAAAACAGCCTTTCTCAAAGTGGGCGATAACGCCCCCTTGTGGGCGCTGCAGGCTTAAAAGGGGGCGTTGTGTAGAGGCTTGGGAGGCGATTTCATCTAGGAAGACTCTTTGACAGCGACTGAGCTCTCTGAAAAAATGGGGGCGCTAAAAAATAATTTATTCTCAAAGTGGGCAGTAGACAAAGTAAGTTTGGGAACTCCTGCACTAAAACAATCTAAATAAACGCTAGTTCCTAATAGTGTACTATTTACACCTTCGCGAGCTGTAGACGTAATAAAAATTAATTTTACGGCTTAATATCCTTATTTTATTTCGATTATATTATTTCAGACTTCTCGAATACGTAAAATCTTTCATAGCCACGGACTATTACGAGTAACACTCGTCGATATTTGAATAATATGCTAACTACCATTTATTTGTTGTTTAAAAACATTTCTCGATCTTCATTGTACACAGAACTGATAGTATCTTGAGCTGTGGCAGTTTGCTTGGCTCTAGTTATTATAAGAGGATCCCAGATGTTAGATAAGCGCAAAGCATCTTCTTTATTAAAATTAGGCTATATCTTTATATATATATATTTCTTCTGTGCGTGTGTTTGCCACTGAACTCCTCCTAAACGGCTGGACCGATTTGATTGTTTTTTTTTGTATGCGTTTGGGTGGAACCTTGGATGGTTTAGATTCACAAATCAACCCGGCAGATGGCACTGCAGTCGGTATCTAGGTTATTTATCTTTACTAGAAATAATTTATATGGCAAAACAACGTTTGCCGGGCCAGATAGTTTTTTACACGCTTTATTTTTACACGCTTCACTTGTATGTATGTTTGTAGAAGCGTGGGGGTGCATGGTTTATAAATATTTTTCTGACAGATATGAGTAGAAGAATTATTATTTCAATAATATCTTAAAAAGCAACCCACGCTTTTTTTTACAATAAAATATATTTTTTTTACACTATTGTCAATTTACATTTATTAAAATTTATTTTCTATTTTTTAGTTGAATTTTATATAAAGCGTGTGTTTTAGTTTTTTTTAAACTATGATTTATTTTATATATCAATAGCCCCGTGTACCGTACGAGTACGTAACTTCACGTTTGTTAACTAATTCTCTTTATAAATCACATCAAACAGCACATTTTAATGACAAAGCTGATATTCGAGTATGACATTTCCCATTTTCAATCGATTGTGTCATTAAGATATGAGTATCTTAAGCGTTACGACATGAAGTTCAATGACCAATCGATTAAATTGTAATTCGTTATTAATCATACCAACGAGCATTATAGGAATGTTGACATTTTTTTCTACCTAAGCTGATAGCCTCGAGAGGCTCCTTTAGCGTAACCTTAACTAGTGAGTGAGCTCACGGGGCTCAAACCTGATGACGTTGCTAACACGAACCCTAGCAAGAGCCGTGCTTCGCAGAATCTACCACCGGATTGGAAACGCGACCCACTGAGAAGATCCAGCGAGAAACTCAGTGGGCTGTGTCTGTGGGATGTTGACTTGTATCGTTTTTACTTTTGAGCAGAGAACTAACATAATATGCTACAAAATACCGAAAACAGAATGAATACGAAAATCAGTTCAAAATTAAAAAACTTACTCATTGTTTTCACTTTAGTGATAATTTTTATGCGTATATAACAATAACAGATTTTATAGTTTAATCGTTAATAAAAATGCGAACATCTAAGAGAGAGCGAGATATCTAACGGCGCTTTCACACTTCGGGCTTAAAGTATCAATTGCTACGCCAATTTATCACAAACTCCGATGTTACTTTCTTAGAAAACTTCTTTAGGCATCTGCAGCTGTGTGTAAAATGAGCAAGTCAACAAAAAAAATATTAAAAAAAAAGTTCAGTGGTATGTATTTTAAAGAAAAAAACGTTTTCCGCGTCCAGATCGTATTTAATTTTTATTTTCTGTATTAACCGGTCGAGCGAAAAAGAAATCTATTTTGGAAGTTGATTTTCAAACTTTAACCTCTAGAAATGAGATACGCTGATTTTTTTAAAAAAGCAAAAAATCTGTAGTTAAAAATGAAAAAAACTTTTAGACACCAGCACGAAAATGTAAAAATATTATAAATTTATTTCTCTTTTATCATAAAACAACGTCGCATCTAATTAAAACCAATCGTACAAATGAAATATAAAATTTAATTCGATAAGTTATGCTCGCTACAAATATTCATGGGAAAATAACATTAGGAAAGGTGGCTGGTAGCCAGCGCGAGAGCCACAAAGGTGTTCGCACAATATGTTGTTGTTATGATACCAGTACATTGATCATGCTATGAAACTGGCCATAAATTACGGTTTTATTTTAGTCGAGCGCCGGCCGGAACTGCAGATGGCCACCGCATCACAGTCCGCATCACACATCCGGCGGCACAGTACGATTGACATCCTTCGATGAGGCTTTTGGGTTAGTGTATTAGACGTTTAGAATGGCGGATAATATTGAAAACAAAAATTAACTGAATTTATTTTTGTGTGGTGCGGAGAGGAGCACCCATTGAGCTCATCAATGTCGTAGGCACAAGTGACTGGTTACCGTTAAGGGCTTCAGTCCTCGTTTGAAGAAGGACACGACGTAATCATCTCTATATATAAAAATGAATTGCTGTTCGTTAGTCTCGCTAAAACTCGAGAACGGCTGGACCGATTTGGCTAATTTTGGTTTTGAATTATTCGTGGAAGTCCAGGGAAGGTTTAAAATGTTTAAAAAATATAAAAAAGCTCGGAATTATATAAAAACAAACAATTTTGTTTTTCCTTTGATGTGTCTCCTTGATGTGTCTTTTATTTATCGATTGAGGCACTACGAAGTCTGCCGGGTCAGCTAGTCCTCAATAAAATCATGTAGAATGTGTAGAGCTGGTCGGTACGTGGCAATGTCCATCTAAAACAACTGATTCTAATACAAACTGATATTATATTGATATACTGATATTATATTATGGATGGATTGCGTGACAGATGATATGTATAAGGGGAGAGAGTGCGAGGAAATGGTATATGATAGAGAAGTATGGAAGGAGAAAACATGTTGCGCCGACCCCAGATGACTGGGAGAAGGGCAGGAGAATGATGATGATAATACTGATATTATATTCTATTAAGAAAATCATGTGGATATGCATGTAAGTAGACCTTTTTTTTGTATTTTCTAATTTGAGTCCCATTGATAGTTACTGAATGATAATATATCCCGGTATTTGCTTTCAGATACTGCTGCTGTATTTAAACTGAACTTTTATAAGTTGTAACATTGAGAGATCAAGTTTCGAAATAGGTTTGTTATACCTTTGCTCTGTGACTGCCTACTGCGGAGCGAACGTGTTTTGTTACGAAAATATCATTACCATCGAATACCATTTTATTTATTTATTGCTTAGATGGGTAGACGAGCTTACAGCCCACCTGGTGTTAAGTGGTTACTGGAGCCCATAAACATCTACAATGTAAATACGCCACCCACCTTGAGATAAGTTCTAAGGTCTCAGTATAGTTACAACGGCTGACCTACCCTTCAAATCGAAACGCATTACTGCTTCACGGCAGAAATAGGCAGGGTCGTGGTACCTATCCGTGCGGACTCACAAGAGGTCCTACCACCAGTGAAAATTACCATTTAACTTTCGAGCTCACTACTCAGATGAGTGAATAAAAAATACTAGAGCGCTTGTGTTCTTGAAAATCGCTATCGCTTCCCCACTGTATTTCACGTTTAACATCCGTTAAACTGGCTGCTAAGCACAACAGGATCAAAACAACAACTAGAACCGCTAATTACAGACCATAGCTGTGCACGCTGTCTCCTTTTATGGTGTGGAACAGACACCTGTTCGTTACATCTTTTCTATTCACGTTATTTGATATAAAAAGCTTAGAAAAATTAAGATATTAAGAAAATTTGTTGGAGTTTGACGTTGGCTTAGAGTTATAGACTGAAAATAATGAACTCTATTTAATGAATTGAAATGATACATTATATCCCTATTAGTCAAAAACGAGTCGCTTTGCTGCCCGATCTTCGATTTCACTTTGATCTGGTTGCTACCAAGTTACACAGGATGACCGGCTACGCCATCTGAACATTTATCACACACAGCCCATCTGGTCTTAAGTGGTTACTGGATCCCATAGACATCTACAACGTAAATGTGCCACCCACCTTGAGATATAAGTTCTAAGGTCTCAAGTATAGTTACAACGGCTGGCCCACCCTTCCAACCGAAACGCATTACTGCTTCACGGCAGAAATAGGCAGGGTGTTGATACCTACCCGCGCGGACTCACAAGAGGTCCTACCATCAGCTGTCCAGTGTAAGGGTACATACATATCTATATACGTACATAAGTACATACATATATACGTATCCAGACGTCGACTTTTATATACATTGAAAAATTATTTTATTAATGAAGGCAGTGCCCTGAAGCATTGTATGAATTCATAGCTCTCTGTCACGCTTCGCCGCCTCATTTTTCTCGATAATGGGCACGTTTTCCAGCACTCGCCGCTATCGAACATCAAAGCAAGTATAGCTAGCAGTAACCAGTCCGATCCGGTATTTCAGCGACGAAGCCACTTCTCCAATCACTTTCCCTCCCTTCCCTAGGAACTCCCTCTCACTTGTCTATGAACAGAAACAAACAAACAAATGAATTAAAACCAAAAAATTAATAACTGCCAACCCTACGGAGAAACTGTATAACAACAAACATTCAATTACAGCAATAAGTAAACAATAAAAAGTTCTCGCTCAAAGTAAAAATCAAGACAAACAAAACACAATGTTAATGATAGTTGAGGGTTGTTGTTCAGACGTGTTTCAATACACTCAGTACGAAATGGCTTGACATTTAAACTAAGCGAACTATTAGGGTACAGCCGAATTATTTATTTAATAACCATTATTTAAATAATTCTTTCTTGTATGCTCAAGATAGAACATAAAATGTTCGATAAAAAAATATTATTCCGGGATCCTCTTAACCAATTTCTGTTTCGATAATTGTTACGAAAGTAATTATTATTGTATGTCGGAGACGGTCATTACTTTGGTGGCTAAACGAAACGCAGCACGATTTCCGAGTGATGGCAGCACGATTGCGGTATCGTCGGAACTCTGCTAATTTCGTGCTACGACAAAGCCTAGCCGATGGAGGCGCGTAGACGTCATCACACTTACCAACCAGCCTTCTTGAAGAGCGGTGCTTCCGTCCTAAGAACTGTCATTCGTTTTCGTCAAGAGAAGATTTCTAAATTGTTCTAAGACAACAAACTTGATTGATGTACTAAATATTTATTTTAGCTCGATCACCATGGTTGCCCCTATGATGTCTGACGATGATGTTAATAATTGTGGCTTCTCCGACATGAATATTAAATTAATTATCTACATAAAAATAATTGGAATGAGTGGGTCCATGGTGTATGGAAAAATAGACTATTAAATTTCTTTTAATGATATTTGTTTGTACCCGAATTCACACCAATAACGATAGTTTATTTTCTTTTATTGTACCTATGCATTTTTATACGGAACCAACCAAATTAAAGCTAATTCTATATTTACGTATTCATACGGAGAAATGTTACAGTACGATTTCCTGCGGGTCGCGAGAAATGCGGCCTTGCTTGGACATCGAACCTAAGCGCAGTCTGTTCACTTTCATAGCAAAAAGAAAACTTATCCGATTAAAGGTCCACGGAATGAGGAATCATTATCGGTATCTTAATTGCTCTGGGGGATCTGAGAATTTTATTTTTTACTTTTAAAAGGAAAAACTATTTTTGTACTGTACATGAAAAGTCTTCGTTGAATCAATGCGATTGCAAAATTATAGTGCAAGTACATATTTTTATGGAATTAATTATCTATACTTCTATACTAATATTATAAAGAGGAAAGATTTGTTTGTTTGTATTGATTTGAAAAATTCTTTCATTGTTTGGAAGCTACACTATTCCCGAGTGACATAGCAATATTTTTTGAAAAAATTAGGGATAATTACTAAAACTCCAATAATGTAACCCAAAGTGTAAAAAAAATACCTAAAATATTCTTTACATCGCGTTCCCTGAGAAAACTATTGATGATAGAATAAAATAATGTACTACGACTTTGTAGAACACATTATTATTTACAAAAAGTGTCGCTACAGCATATGTTTAACTGTTGTAGTTATGCCGCAATAAGTGTTCTTTTATTTTTAAAAATAAAACAACGTCAAATATCGCTGAAATTTTTGTTAAAGACCCGAGCGGAGCCGGAGCGAGCCGCTAGTAAATGATTTCCTTACAAATTGATATATTATAATCACAGCATCGAAGCGTAGACCAGGCGTCTTGCTTATCAGACCACAGATATCTATTCCAATGAGAACCCATCCCATCAATGAAAACAGGTGGTATAACCAAGTTAGAACAAAACTACAAAGCAGATGCAGGCACCTAAATTAATTCTAAAGGTCAATACATACTTCACTTTACAAATACAGCTAGCTAATGTAATTAGGTAAAGGTTTGTACACATTCTTAAAGTACTATATAGTGTTTTCAAATTTATGCTTCAGACTTAGATAAGTAAGGTTTGATATTCTTTACAAACTTATGTTTTGCTTCTATTGTCCCATTTGCTAGAGTGCAAGGGCAAACAAAATAATTACACTTACTTCTGTTATCCATAGTAAAACAGTACCTAACCTAACAGTACCTAACCTAGCAGGATTTTATTTTACATTTTTCTGACCAAGCATTTTAATCTACTACCAAATAATTTATAAGCTATGCATAATATTTAACTCTGAGTAACTATTAAAAGTATCTTTGAAAATGTTGTGACATTAAATTGCATTTTGGCACCATACTCAACTACAATGGAACACATGAAGTCTCTAGAAATAAATATGTATTGCTATGTAGGATAATTTTACAAAAAAATTATAATAGCTTAATAGAACATTTCGTTAACATTAACCGTATCCTGTTACCAATGCTTTTTACAATTTGAAACCCATTAATTATGCCTATTTGGTTCGAAAGTAATGTTTCGAGAATGTAAAATAAACTCGGAAACGTATCGTTCTTAAGTAATGTTTTATTTATAGATTAATATAAAAACGTTGATATAAAAAATTATAATGGTTATTTGAGTTATTTTAATTTTTTTTAAATTCCACCTTTGATTGTACTATTTTTTTAATCTAATCGAAAATTTAGAACTAATCCAGCTATGAAAACTTTAGTGTATTATCATTAGACTTATAAGGAATTCTTTACTTGAATTATTACTTTTCCAATAATTCATTTAATTATTTTTTTAACGCTATGAACTATTTTTCTTTTCATAAAGTTTTACAAATGAAATTTTTTTTATATAATGTTTTTATTTTATTTCCTTAATTCTCAATACATTATTGTTTCTCTTTTCGACTTATCGTTTCGCTCGTTTTTACTATGTAGCCATTATCAGTAATATCGGAAAATTATGAAATTTGTTTGTGTAGAAATCTGTGTAGCTTAAAGATTAACATAACAAAAAAATTAAAAATGTGCAATTCCCTTCGTAAACAATTTTTATTGATCGAATCTACCCCTTGGAAACCGCCATCTATTAGGTATCTGAATCCGACTACCCGTCGGGTACAATGTTCATATCATTCTTCTGGCATTTTTCTGGTTTGATTTTTTATTTTTTTATTGCTTTGGTGGGAGGACGAGCTCACAGCCCACCTGGTGTTAAGTGGTCACTGGAGCCCATAGACATCTACAACGTAAATGCGTCACCCGCCTTGAGATATAAGTTTTAAGGTCTCAAGTTAGTTAAAACGGCTACCCCACCCTTCAAACCAAAACGCATTACTGCTTCACGGTAGAAATAGGCAGGGTGGTGGTACGTACCTCTGCGGACTCACAAGAGGTCCTACCAACAGTAATTACGCACATTATAATTTTGCGGGTTTGATTTTTATTACACGATGCTATTCCTTCACCGTGGAAGTCAATCGCGAACATTTGTTAAGTACGTATTTCATTAGAAAAATTAGTACCCGCCTGCGGGATTCGAACACCGGTGCATCACTCAACACGAATGCACTGGACGTCTTATCCTTTAGGCTACGACGACTTCGAACTTGTTTCCAACATCTCTATTCAATTATTGTGATAGGCTCGCTTTATTTTAGTCCGTACGTTTACAAATTTGTCTTAACAAACAAGTTCAAATATTAACTGACCATTCAAAACGACAACTGTTTAAGTTTAGCTTAGCCAATAATGTTTTCCGATCTAATTCCGGGAATCGAACGCCACCTAAACGATTTACGGCATGTTTTTATCATTTCCATTCACATAATTAAATTAAACGAGTAAGCCTTTGAAAACGATTCGGCGGCCGCAAATCGTTAAGTGTGGCAGCTAAATGTCAGTTGCGATATTACGGAACGTTCGAACGTGTAGCGATCCTTCAATTACCGAACCGTTTCTACTATCCATTCATTGGGAAGGAGTACTCGTGATCTACAGGATATTCTGCAATTTACCAAGCGAACTTTTTTTATTTCGTACATTATTGAACGAACTCATCATCATCAAGCCATCAGCGGTCTTCCCCAACAACTGCGTCATTGGGTTATTCAAGAAAAGAGCATATTCTTACCTGAAGGGTAGCCAACGCACTGGCGTAAACGCTGGTGACCGTGGGCGGCGGTGAATCACTTACCTTCAGGTGACCCGTCTTGCTCGTTTACCTCTCGTTAGCCTGGTGTGAATTGGTTCTTTATACCAATAGATATTACAACGGGAATACCGCTACTTACCTTGAACCTGACGTCGGCTTTAAATTGTATTGAATAGATTGCTGTACGGTAGTGCAGATTAAGCTACAGCCCGTTCTCGGGTAAGTTCCCTTGTCACCTTTTATGAAACACTGGAAGAGACAGGGTGATGCTATTCTAAGACACCACAGATCTAAGCAGGAATAATATAAACGCAAAATGGCTTTTCGATATGGAGTGTAAAGGTAAGGAGAACCGTCTCATATGGGAGAAGCTTAAAAAAGTGGCCTACTTTCAGCACTAAATAGCAATTAAAAATCCTCCAGAATGGCGTTAGCATAGGCACAGGGTATGATATGAATTGAGCAGTTGTTAACTGATTGAAGTATGCCGAGTTAGGAAATTTAATATATTAATTTAATGACTAGAGTAGTTAGTAACAGTGTAATATAAAATACCTCGCATATTTACGTCGTCCAAACTAATTTCGTCAATATAACCTAAAATTTTTGCTGTGGTAAAACGTGGAGACATCGATTGCATTTTCTTATCAGCTTTAAATAAAATCCTTTTTTGTGATTTTGTAGTGTTTACAGTTCTTTCGTCCTTTTTTATTTTTCTATCTTATTCCAATAACTTTCAGCGCCTTTTTTTTAATTTACCCTGTTGCTAATGTAGCGCCTCCCTTATTTAGTAGATTTTTAACGGACACTTTTTCACTCCATTCTTTTCGAGAAAATATTTCACGTTAACATCATTCATATGATTATCACAACGATTTAAATGAAAACAAAACCAAATGTACAGTTGACGAGGCATCAATGCGTGATTAAAATTCTGGTAAATAAAAGTATCGAGCAATTTAAACAGCCACCTGGTGTAATAGTAACGGGATTCCTTCGACCACTTCGCGGTCTAGTGCGTCTTTTATTTATTGTCTGTCTCTATAGCATCTTTTAATCACTCAGATGGGTAAATGTCCTATACGTCCCACCTGGTGGTGATGCTGGCCGTAAGTAAAAGTAATTTCAAATTTTAAACACATCATTTTACAATTTTTATTTTTAAATTTACTTAGAATCGGTAGCGTCTACTTATGTTTGTGATAGTTTTGTAATAATATTGAAAAGTCTGTGTTGATCGTTAAAAAAATATTATCAAGTCTGTTGCCTGATTTATGAATTAACTCGCAAGCGGGTGAACGCGAAGTCATTGTTCAATTAATTAATTTGTTTTTGTTAAAGTTATCTGATATATCATAAGTATCGCTTACCGATATCCACCACCATCTGCTGCTAAGGATTATAATTTAGAGAAATTACATATAAAATGAAAAGAAAATGATGGTATCGTTATCTTTATTGAGCATACTATTACACATATAGAGAGAAGTACATTCTCTCCGTTTCTTCCCAGAGATTCCAGTTCAATTACCCTATACTTCTATTTCAGATCAAAGGTTTTAAGCTTCGTTTTTAGTTTCGATAATCATATATGAATTTGTAGCATTGGACATTCACTATTGTACTATTGGCGCTTCGAACTTATTTTCCCTCATCTTGGTATTGACATTCGCGTTGGTGTCAGTGGACTCTAAAAATCCTATCCTTCAAAAACAAAAATATTTTAATTAAGGTAATTTAAAAAAAATACCTTAAAAACTATTTAAATTAGAAAATAAAACAAATTTGAGTGACTCGGTGATGCAGTATTTAGTGGCCCTTACCCCGAGGGTCGTAGGGTCGATTCCCACATAGGGCAAACATTCATGTGATGAAAAGGATCGTTTGCTCTTTTTCCGGGTATTTATTATCTATACATGCATATATTTAAACATTTGTAAGAATGTATGTCTCTGATACCCATATCAGAGGGAATCCTAATTTGGGGACGGACGACCGTGCGAGATTCGTTTCCAGTTATTAAAACAAATGTTTTATGCAAATTGAAAAGTTTAAGTAAACACAAATTATGCAAAATTTGTACTAATCCGATACAATAATAGAGCATGTTAATTCAGTTTCGTGATTGACGCTGCCCCATTGCACCGTGTATCCTAGTTTCGCCTCCGCGATATGGACCGGTGACATTAAGCCCAGTTACAATATTTAGGGTTGGCAGTTTTCAATAAAAGAACTTGAATGTATTTTATAAATAAATAAAGGAGATTCTTAGTTTTTATAAATAAATAGCTGGAAACAAATATGTACTTGAATAAATTTAATATACATACAGATATTGATAAAAAACTGAAGTATTAGATTGATCAATCAAAATATTTTTGGGGGTAATCCAAACAGATTGCTCGAGCCTTGAAAATATCGTTAGGGAGATTCAGGCAACTATCAAATATCTGTGTTCTATGATGGCTATCTTAATACATGTAATTTTTCTGTCCGTGTGTATGTTAGTGAACTCTTCTTAAGCAGCTGGACTGATTTTAATGATTTTTTTTGTGTGGGTTCCAGTGATTTCGAGAAAAGTATAGATGTGAATCTATACTTTTCGTTCGGTCCACTAAAAAATCCTATTTTAATAAAAAATTTTGGTAAACAAAAAGTTGGAAATTTTCGGATTGAGGGCAGGACAACGTCTGTCGTGTCCGCTAATATTATAATATATTATGAACCGGCTCACATTGACGATAAATCATTGAAGCCGTTCTTGAGAATTCTTCAAGGTTAAATGTGGTCAAAGTTATTTTTGTTTTTGTTTTTATTGTTTAGATAAGTGGACGAGCTCACGGCCAACCTGGTGTTAAGCGGTTACTGGAGCCCATAGACATTTAATGCTGCCACCCACCTTGAGTCATAAGTTGTAGGGTCTCAGTTTTAACGTCACACAAGACATCCTACCACCAGTAATTACGCAAATTATAACTTTGCAGATTTGATTTTTATTAAACAGTGCTATTGCTTCACCGTGGAAGTCAATCGTAAACATTTGTAAGTACGTATTTCATAGGAAAATTTTGTACCTGTCGGCGGGATTCGAACACCGATGCATCGCTACATACGAATGTACCGGGCATCTTATGCTTTAGGCCACGACGACTTTATACTTAACTTATAACTAACTTGTAACTTTATAACTAACTACTTGTACTACTACTAAATAACTTGTAGTGAAGTGCATTTAGCGCTTTATTACTGTCCAGAAATCAACAGGACTATGAACGAACTATCTCGAACAAAATAGATTCACACCCTACCATCATCATCTGCTCAACACAGAAATTAGAGAGACGAGTAGAAAATTAAAACGGTTTTCTGGTAATACAGCAAATTGACCTGTGTTGATAAGTACCACTATATAACTCTGCTTTATAGCAATTTTGAGTAATGAGGATTATAAGATACTACTCAAATATCAATCTAAATACGTCTGTTGATACATTAAGGCCATAAAAAATATTGGAAAGATGAAATGGTGTTAAAACAACAACGAAGAAATGAAAAATGAAAATAGACTGATTTGTGTACAAAGTGTTTCTTTATAAAAACTTACAAATTATGACGTCAGGAACGATAAAACTGAAGAGCCTGGAGCGATCAATTCGTAGCCTCATTGGCTTGAAGCATCTTGCTTATGCAAAGTCTTCATTTAAAAAGAATTATCGCAGCGCAAACATTTCTTGACGACTTTATGAAACTTTCGTATCTATAGGATATAAGTACATAGAACTTGATTGGTTTTCGTTCATTTCCTTCGTAGGCAGTTGAACATATGACTGACCTGATGGCAAATGGTTACTGCCATGTATTAATAATTTCCGAGGTTATTCAGAAACAATACATATTGTAGTTCTGGATAAAACACCTTTGGCTAATGATGGTTGCCATCGACGAAAGCGCCATCTACAAATTCAATAAACGTCATACGTCAAACCACATTGACAGCAAAAACGTCATTCTGTCATTTACTTCTCTTCATTGACTTCACATTATTCATAACTTTCGAACGTAACGAACTAACAGCCTCATTTTGTAAAATCGAGGGTATACTTAATAATACACCTTTATTGTAAAAAATCGAAAATATACGAAATTATACAGTAAAACGAATTTGGAATTCTTCTCTTTGGATATCCTCCGTTCCTGCGTCTACATTTGTTCCTACGAGACGGATTGATTAGAAGAATTGTCAACCAGCGAAGCGGATTATACGGCAGAATATTCGTCTGCGATCTGCATATATACGGGACTTGGATTTTTGACGACAAGATTACGAGACCTACAGCGAGACTACGAGACCTACGACACTCGACGGTCAGGATATCCNTCCAATAACCTTTGCATTAGATGCCTTCAGCTCTAATACTAGGGGCAGGCTTAGGGACCCCGGTAACCGTACTCGTCGAACTCGACAAAGAGGTCGACGTGCAACCTAACCCATGCATCAGCCCGCTGAGTTTCTCGCCGGATCTTCTCAGCGGGTCGCGATTCCGATCCGGTAGTAGATTCATTCGCGAAACAATTGCCCTTGAGTTGTTAGGTCTCCTTCGGAGGCGCTCGGGCAGTTGTTAGCAAATCCCACCCCTCTTGGCTGAGCCTTTGCTCGCCCACCTGTCCTGGTGAAACTGGAAAGGCCTTCGGGTCACCAGTAAACTAAAAGTAAACACTTAACACCAGGTGGACTGTGAGCTCGTCCACACATCTAAGCAATAAAAAAAAATCAGTCATAAAATTTTAGTATTTGTTATACTTTAAAATATCGGTCACATCCTTCAAATCCGCAATGTCCAAAATCCAGGATTTATGGAAAATCATTTTTGTGGGTACCATTTTATTACACTTTATTATTCCTTGGTCATGGAAATCGTCGCTTGTTAAGAGCATTAAAACTAGCCCAAACCAGCCCAAGTACTTGAAGACCTTAGCTGGCCAGAAGAAAACCCACAAGAACACACGGGTGGATATTACAGCACCTAGTCTTTTCTGCCGTAAAACAATCATACTTTCAAATTCTAAGCTTAGGATTAAAACTACCTTAACATAGCAAATGACTCATGATCATGACATAGGAATTCACACGAACAATTCTTTGTGAAATTTAATACAGCTAAGAAATGAGGGGCGTCTAATGCTTAGAAATATAATTGTAACAGCGATTCTTGAGATTGCCTATTAGTATGTTGTTTGTTCTGCGCTCAAAAGTCTCCATCCATTTAATAGCTGCGGTCGAGTTCATTGTGACATATCGGTTTACGAATTAGGTCGTGGTAACACATGGTCTTTGTGACGTCATTGGTGACGTCACAAAGACCTACCTAGCCGTTTGCTGTGGCGAAAATTGTTTCCGAAACACAATCAAATATTAGTATACGGTTAGTTTTAGTACACCATTAGTTTTACAAAATAGTGATGAGTAGATCCGATGGCATTATTCAAGATAGATAACGTAAAGATATAGGTACAGAGTTGGAATTTGGACACACGTACGCAATTTTTTTGGCCAATTTAAAGTAAGACAAAATTCATAAGAACTTGTCGTTTGCAAATTGTCATAGTATAGAAAAATTAAGAAATTCGTGTTTTTTTTTAATTCGTCAAGAAGTTTCCTCCGTACAGAATAATGAAGCCACTTACTGAATTCGAAATTCTATGAGTCGACAATTAGGGATGGTGTTAAATAAATATTATTCCAGAATTTAAAAGCAGAATGTATGATGACTTCATTGCAGATACCACTCATTATTTAAATTCACTCGACTTTTCTTGTCCGAAGGCAGACAGCGATACTTACGTCAAGCTGTTTATAACCTAAAATTAATCTTCTCTCGCGACATAGCATAGCACGAGTATCAAGAATAAGCTCCCTGGCTCACAATATCTGCATTTAATTCTTAAATATGGACACGTAGTGTTATTTCACCAAAGCATAAATGTTTCGGCTAACTTTGTTATAATATCCGAAATAAACATTCTACCAAATGGCTAATAATAAATTTAGATAATACCTCATTTAAATTCATACTTAGTGCCCAAGCAAAACGTTGCTTACATCAAAAAGAAAACAAGCTGACATTAGCCATTCAACATTCATATTATGTACCCATAAAAAAAGTAAATTGAGAAACATTTCTCATGTTACCAAAGTACGTTTGAAAGTCATTTTGTTAATTCGGACAAAGACCTTTAATTAATTAGACGTAGGACATAATAAAGTCGGAGATACGACCCGAAGCGTATGTAGAATTTATTAACAAATTATTACTTTATCGAAAAAAAGCTTTTGAGAATTCATTACATATTGTGTCATTTGGTTGACTAATCCATTAATATGTTTTCGTCGTCGTCAATGTCTTTTGCATTAACACGCCTTCAGACAGCATCAAAAGAAACTAAACTCGGTCTAAATTAGTATTATTAAGACTATGTTTGTTAATAACAGGTACATAAAATAAAACATGTTTTTCTTCTGTGCCATTCCTTTATATATTTGTGAAATTTATCATCTATAGTATCGAAAACAAATATAGCTTTCGTCCACATAAAATTCAGCAGACCAAATCTTGTAGAAACATAATCAGATTCATCCGGACCCCCTCATGCTATGCTTTAATAAGCCGCTTATAGTATTATAAAATGTAACGACAGGAGAAAACAAAAAAAGAATTCCATTGGTAACAAAACTGCGCCTTCAAGTCCCGCAAATCAGCAAATTCCTAATATTGCAACATTTATAATTGGAACTTCCGAGTATGGCTCGCTACTATCAAATATCGTATGGTAATAACAAACAGTCTTGCGTTCTATTTACTAATGGCTCCGAAGACATGCTGACCCATATCCCGTTGAGCATAAAGACCCACTGTCCTCACTAAGCACAGCGTAATTTTATTACCGTCACACAATCTTTTAATAATTTACGCTACGGTCCTTACTTGTGCGCTTCACATGGTTAAATAACAAAACAAACTTCACCATTTATACTCATGAGCTCAAATAAACAGAGAAACTTGAGTAAGGCGCGTCTCGAATCATCTCAAGGTTTTCATTCTACTTCACTTTTAGCAAAATTATCGTTTGGTGCGAATTCACGTGTTAAGGACGTACCGTTGAAAGAATATCGTAATGGTCTTACCACATCATAGATAAACTGTGACATTGTACAAATGGCCTAACAAACACATGCATACATTAGTAAGTAGGTTAAGGAGTTAGGACTTTCTTTGTGTGCGAACTTCTAATCTAATACGCATGTGTGGGTGCGTATGAAAGAGTCTTCTATGTCCATATGTGTATTATTATTTAAGTTTATCTTTTATGAATTCGTCTCATTCTACAATTCACCAAGGTTAGATATAGAACGATTTGGGGTGTTTATTTTTTGATTCGTGGAGTGTACAGCAAAAGGAAAAATAGTTTATTCGGAATTTAACTTAAGCTCTGAAATGAAGCCTTGTGTTTTTTTTTATGGTATTTATTCCATTAGATGTATTCTGTTATTAACCATATTGAAATTAATTAAAAACATTGTCGCCTGTTTGACGTAAACACTCCTTGAAAATACGAGACCGTTTTGCAGACAAAAGCGACACATTCGAGAATTGTCCATTTTATGAACAAATTATTTGATTTGCTAGTCCTGATCTGAATAATAAGAATGATTAGATTATTCGACGCTGACCAAAGAAATCCAGCATTATTCCAATGCGTCTATCCATCCGCACCATATATTCCCATAATTCATTCGTAGTACAAGCATCATCCGATCAATTATCTTGTACTTTCCAAATTCTTCTTTTCCCCTATACTTGCAAATACAATGAGTTCACCTGCTTATATACTTAATAGAAAAAATTTGTTCCCGCACCAGCTATAATTATATATAGCGCTTAGCGTAGCTTCGCGTATCCGTAAATTGACCAGCCAGAAATAGCCTCATCATCAAACACACAAAAAAATCTACGACTCTCGACTACATCGCTTATGTATTAAGAATAAAGAAAGAATTCTTGAATTCAAAAATACATAGAAGCATAAATTAGATATAATAACGAACGATAGAACAGTAATTTGCAAGAAAATGTTAAGACGTGATTTAAATAATTTCTAGAGTCGGCCATTAGTTAAAACCTAGAAGGATTAATATTAACCGATTCGCACGATAAAATATCACGGTTCTGAGAATAACTGACGAAAGAATCTCTACGAAATCGGCTTTGAAAAACTCGTTTATAGGTAGGTAACATAAAATGTATGGTATTTTCGAAGGTTATTTTTGCTTTTGTTTTTAAATAAATATATCATACTTTCTGGGTGCTTTTGTTACAGAATCGCAATTAATTTGAAAGGTTTTTAATTACTTCTTCAATGTATTTCTATGTTAAGAATACGCACGTTTACACGTGCATGAATTCTAGCATAGCTTTTATTGTACTTTTATTTCATTTTCTCTGGGTAGATAAATATAGATGAGCTCACGGTGCACCTGGTAATAAGCGGCTATCAGAACAGCACCTTGAGATATAAACTGAGACACAAACTAATTATTAAAAGCGAATATAAAATTACAAAGTTTCGTTATTAAATGATACCTTTAATATGTCGTCGGAAACATTGTATTGAAATGTGAGAATGGATAACTCTTAATGATATTTAATACTGCACCTGTTTTAAGATCTTAAATTGTTAGTGGCTAACCTTAAATTACTATTTTTGCATATATACACCCAGTTCGCACCTGATTTTTCTGATAAACAAACAATGCCGCCAACAACTTCAACTCTGAGGCCGTATTATCAATTGTACAATATTCCACCCTTCAAATCGAAACATATTACGGCTTCGTAACAAGTGCGATGCCTGCTCACTCACCTATCCTGGTCAAACAGGAAAGATCACCACTAATACTTTTTTTCCCTACCTCATCGTCGGTAGCCTGAAGTGGTATTCCAACTACTGACGGACCGGTGACTGAGCTCACGGGCTTAACCTGAGACAATTACTAACACTGACCCTAGCAAAAGCAATGCTTCGCTGAATCTACAACCGGATACTCGCGACCCACTAAGAAGATCGGGCGAGAAAATCAGTGGGGTCATCTATAAATGCCATCCTAAATAAAAATATGACCTAAATAAAGACAGTGCTTCATAATTTGCCTCTAAGCAATACCGTAAGAACTGCCGATCCATGACCGTCATTAACCAACTCATAACTTTAAAACCGTTTGCCTTAATTGGCCCTAATAACAAAAACATAATTTATCAAATATCACGTGTCAATAATTTCTTTATACGATCTAATTAGAAAATGTTTTCTTCAAGCATAATTTTCTAATAATAAAAAACTCTATATCAATGTTTTACTAATAAGTTCAAACGGCTTCAGTCAAAATCGTAATTGGTATAATCGTCGCGTCATATCTCAATAGAACTTTTAAAACGCTATTTATGCGCATGCCTAAACAGGCGAAATATATGAAGCTATGTCCTATATCTTGTAAACTATATTTCTGGCGAATAAAGATTTTCTTTCTTTCTTATAAACATTTGATTCCTTATTGTATAGAGTTTTAATTTTTTGGCCTATTTTCCACGTTAATTGGTGGCTAAGTTATTACGAGTACACACTGATAGACTCTAAGATGCTGCTACTTTCTATCGCAAAACAATCGATTTTCCAATTTAGCTATTCTAATAGGAACTTCTTATTTACTGGTGGTAGGACCTCTTGTGAGTCCGCGCGGGTAGGTACCACCACCCTGCCTATTTCTACGGTAAAGCAGTAATGCGTTTCGGTGTGAAGGGTGGGGGGTAGCCGTTGTAACTATACTGAGACCTTAGAACTTATATCTCAAGGTGGGTGGCTCATTTACGTCGTAGATATCTATGGGCTCCAGTGACCCTTTACACCAGGTGGGATGTAAGCTCGTCCACCCATCTAAGCAATAAAAAAAAAACTTTACAAAACGCAACTCAACGCAACTTTAAAACATTTGACGTCATTCGGGGTCAAATATCCAATGTGTTCATTTAATCTATTAGAGGAAACCAATCTATTGGAGAAGGTTAATATGTTGGACAAATAGGCGCTTAGCATTTAATTGTCTTTGTTAGCTGACGAGCCACGGCCCGTCTGATGATAGGTACGTAGTCACCATCGCTCGTGGTCGTCAGCAATACCAGGGGCGTAGCCAAGCTACTGCCTACTGCTGAGGACTCTTCGCTAACCTCATTTGACTTCCACGGTGAAGGAGTAACGTCGTGTAATAAAAATCAAACCCGCAAAATTATAATTTGCGTAATTACTGGGGGTAGGACCTCTTGTGAATCCTCACGGGTAGGTACTACCTCCCTGCCTATTTCTGCCGTGAAGCAGTAATGACTTTCGGTTTGAAGGGTGGGACAGCCGTTGTAACTATACTTGAAACCTTAGAACTTATATCTCGATATGGGTGGCGCATTTACGTTGTAGATGTCTATGGGCTTCAGTAACCACTTAACACCAGGTGGGTAGTTCGTTCCGGAGCCGGACGTTACATCGTCAAAAAGGCACTGTGGATGAACGCAACCCTTTCAGATAGTATATGTGAGCTCTGCTCCGATGGCGGGAGGTGCGATAATGAAACATTTCGAATTGAAACCTTTCGACATTACGAATTTTAAGATCAGCTTTTCATCTAACCATAGAAAGACGATTGTGCATTTTATGCCGATTTCGATATGAGCAGCCTAGTTGCTGAGAGATGAGCAAATGATCCTCAAAATAAAACTCTGAATCAGGTCTGTTTCTTCTGTGTTCTGTGATTAATTAGTATTCAAAGTCTTCTTATAACGATTAGATTTTATTTAGTGATTTAAATTATAACTAAATTAATTTTTGATGATTGATTTGAATTTATTATGTGACCGTTTTGGTATCCATTTGCATTAGCTTTATCTTGACTGTGGGCTGTGATTGCGTTAGACTAAATTGTCGAAATATTTTCTGGTAAAAAGTACACATAAAGCAAATTCTTCTTCTCAGTCAGACACTCTTGTCAGAGTGGTCGTGGTTGCGCTGATGCTGTATGTGCAGTAGGACCTGTTAGATCGCCGATGTTCCGGACGACCGCCCTCCTGGCAATGCGCTTCCAGGTTTTGCGGTTCGAAGCGTTTCGAGTACATTCGACCATAGTGGACTCAGTTGCCTTCTTTATTAGGTCAGTCCAGCGGGTCGGTGAGCGGCCGCGTGATAAAGCAAATGCTATTACATTAATCAGTTGCGCTGGTTTCCGGCGTTTGACCTAACATTTTAACACAATCATAAAATTTTCAAAACAACTAATAAAATTTCAAATTAAATCAGCTTACTACGTTATAGACCGTCGTCACTTTTGCTAACTAAATATTGTCAAAATAAAACAAACAAACGTATTTTTGAATGTTGCAAAATGAATCTTTCTAAAGACCTTCGTTTGAACAAAACATGCACTCAACAACACATCCAAACTCAGGTAAGGTCATCTGAATGATTTTCATTTCTAAAGGTCACTGACCGATGTCCTCTAGAGTTTGCACTTACTTTTTATTGCTAAAAGTGAACGACCATGGTCCTAGGGCATTGTTCTGTGACCTGGTTATCCTTCTGTAGCGGTGTTAGTAGGGATGACGTTATCCACCGTAACGTTTCCTGTGTATTTGCAGCATCCGGCACAATACAGCAAATACCTGAGACCTTAGAACTCATATCTCAAGGTGGGTGGCGGCATTTACGTTGTAGATGTCTATGGGCTCCGGCTACCACTTACCTTCAGGTAGGCCGTGAGCGCGTCCACCCACCTAAGCAATAATAATAATGATCATAATAATGATAAATAACAACAATAATAATATTTATTTATAGTTAATGAATAGTTATGTCGAATCATGCAATCATAATAAAATATCGCAGAAAACATTTGTTCTAAGTAAATACGTACTTACTTCCGCTTCTTTTTATGAATTTTCGCAATAACTGACCATCTTCCTATTTCTGCTGCGAAGCAGTCTATAGTTTGGCCTTGAAACGCTATCTATCTATATATATAAAAATGAATTGCTGTTCGTTAGTCTCGCTAAAACTCGAGAACGGCTGGACCGATTTGACTAATTTTGGTCTTGCATTATTTGTGGAAGTCCAGAGAAGGTTTAAAAGTTAGAAAAATATGAAAATGCTCGGAATTAAATAAAAATAACAATTTTTATGTGTCCCCCGTCGGACAGATTCCTTTTGTTTGTTTTAAGTTTATTTTATACAAAAGTTTAGGTCTTTTATTTATCGATTGAGGCACTACAGAGTGTGCCGGGTCAGCTAGTAATTATATAAAATAAAAGTATAATTATAATATATTTAAAAAAAACAATAGATATCATCAAATACGACTAAAACCTAATATTAATACCCTAAGGTTTTGCTTTGTGATGATTCGGGTAGCTACTTAACATCAGTAGGAACATGAAAGCCAGACGCGTAGCGCCTATCTATCTATCTATCTATCAGACGCCTATCTATAACGGTAAAAAAAAAACTAACACTCGTAACTATCTATACTGAACTAGAATTATTTATTAACTTTTCAAACACGTGCACATACATATTCATTTACTAAAGTGCTAAAAATTATTTAACGCTAAATTTCACAATCGCCAATTAATATTTGAAGTTGTGACAAATTAATTCGCTTTCACATTAAATAGAATTATTGGCTATTAATCAGGTTTCACATTTTTTTGTTCTTTATATGGACTTTGATGATTCTTTTTACTGTCTTTGCACATGCATTAGTTCAACAGGCTCATCCATGAGCGCCGTTTTAGCCACCAACTTTGAGATTTCAGTTTTGAAGTACAATCTTGTTAGCCTAATATCGACTATTATATCAATGCTTTGCGGTTGTTTTAAATAGGTCGTCAATTCAACTCATTAGGGATCACAACACATCCTACCATCATACATTAGCCACACAACAGCACTCAAATTAGATGGAAGGGTAGAGAATATCAGCAAGAAGGGGTAAGCTTCCTCCTCCGTGCGTCGTATTCCTTAGTGCCGAGGGTCGTGACCTTTACGGAGCACTTTTGTTAGGACTATGTTCCTCCATTCCTTCCTCTCCAAAGTCGTCTTAATCTGATCGGACCAGCGCACGGGAGTACACCCTCTAGGCCTCTTTCCTTCCACTTTGCCAGTGATGAGAAGTCCTAAGTTAAGGGTACACTTAGGATATTACTAATGTCGACAACACGTACTTTTAATATGCTTTTATCAGCTTGGTATGGATGGATGGACTCACCATCATATTTGTACCAGTATCGGGGGGCTGAATCACATGTTTTCTCGGCTAGTAGGCACGCGCAATATGTGGATCTTGACGTTCTGCAAATATTGGGAGCAGACTGCAGGCCAAAGATGTTTTAGGGCCTTACTCACCAAACGATTCTTTTTCAACTCTTCCTTCCGACGCATAATTTCCGCCACATACTCTTAAACACTACAGCCAGAATGCTATTACCCGCGATGAGACCAAAATCTCAATTCAATTATATCATAGCTCTCTTACCCTTTAAATCAAGCATCACTGCTCCGGGGCAGAAATAAGCAAGATGAGTAGGTATGGTACATAATAGACCCTACTTACCAGTATTTACCCAAATCAATACATTTTTCGTATTACATTTAAGCTAATACGTGACGTTTTTCTTTCATCCTGGGGGTATTTTGGAAGCAGGTACTCTGTACGTAATACTTTAAAAAACAACTACCTTCCTGCACGATTTTAATTCCGGCATTGTCGCTTGGTTTGATAGGAATACATCGGGTGCCTTATAGGACACGGACGCCTTACTAGGATCAAGTATCTTCATTAAATCTATACTAATACATATATAAATCTACAGTGGTTTTTACGGATGTTCCGTTATAACTACTGAACCATACATCCGATTGACTTGAAACTTGGTATCCATGTAGAAAATACATGTACTTATTGGATAG
This sequence comes from Bombyx mandarina, assembly GCF_003987935.1. The sequence continues at coordinate 115,417 of NW_021011527.1, read as the reverse complement.
GCTAATATTTATATGAGTGTTGGACTTCCTACACCCGTTGAGAATCTTTGTGGGGGTGAGAAATAATAATGTTAATTTTAAATGCCCAGCGAAGCGGATGGGTACAGCTAGTAGCTTCTATTAATACTTCAATTAGTTGATTGAGAACTGCGTCTAAGTGTCTTACTTGTTTCCTGGCACTTCCTAAATTTGTTTGTTCAAGGATCATTATCAAGACTGCTACAGATGGTTTGAGATCACAGCTATTCCTATTGATATCCCAATGAATCGTCGAAAACGAGAGGTACCTCAAAAATCATACTGAGATTACAAAAAAAAAACTGCGACCTGCATATCCCACACGTGTATTACGCAAGACTGTTCGCCTATTGTGTTACTTACAAAAGAAATTTTTTGTTCGAGAATGTGTATAAAAACATTTTCTAAAGCTCAAGAGAGCTTTTACTTTCATCGAACCTTTTTTTTTTGTTGCCGAACGGGAACGTTTGAATCGCACTTTGTATTGTTATGCTACTTATATAATTCTAGGTTATGTGATAGAATTGAATTATCGAAAATTTGTTTTTCAGTAAAATAAAGTGATGTGAAATAAACAAATACTGTAATGAAGAAATAAATATATACGTTATTAAACTAATATAATTTAGTAAATATTGAATCTCCTAACGTTTGATCGTCACTAACTATTAATCTTACAGTACCTATTTCTTCTTCTTCTTCTTCTGGCCCTTATTCTAAACTATGTAGAGACGACGCAGCATGTCCTTTTATCATGCTGCATTTAATATGGGTTTGTTGACTCTCTTTGGATATAATATCTCAAATGGTAAATCCATTGGAACGTGCCACAGGGAGGGACTTTTTCTTTTACCTCACCCGTTTTGGGTTCTGTGATTTACATCTTATTATTAATTTATATTCAAATACCAAAAAGGTAAAAAACATCGTTTTTCTGTATTTTCAATACAAATCATTTATTAATAGCTAAATCGGAGGGTTCATACACTGAGTCTGCCCGGTTGTTAGGGAATACGTGTATGGCACCCGGCCAACCTGTTCCTGTCCTCGTCGCTACATTCTCTTAACTCAGCGGCACTCTGTAGTGGCAGTATCATAAATAACTTTCCTTGTGCCCCTAATTTTGGTAGTGATTAGCTTAGCTTAGCTAGTTACTATGTGACATGTGATAATCATAGAACACTTTATAGAGACTAAAAAAAAAAGTTGGATGCTGTGTGGAGATGAACGCACTGGTCATTGGTAGTTTGAATAAGACTTAATGACCTTTTCAAGACTTCTCTTCTTTCTAACATCTATTTCGACTTTTAGCAAAGAGTACTCTTCTTTTCTCAATCGCTCACCTCACAGCTGAGACCGTGACCACATGTGATTTTCCTCAATACTGTTCGGTTATGTTGGCATATACCGCATGGTATAGACTACCACCAATGGTTTATTTTAGATCTGACCATCTGGTTAGTGTTTTACCCATAGCACGCTTGCTTTCTATGCGAACCAAAACAATGAGCTTCTCTAATTCATGTCTGGGAGACCTCAAGATGTACAAACAGGTACAGTGACGTTGATGTAGAGTAGTGTATATTCCGATATTTGCTCCCATTTTTCCGCTGACGATCAGTTTTCGAAGGCTTTCTCTCAAATGTACCATAAGGATTTCCATAAAAGATTTAAAAACCATAAAGTTCGTCTTTTGTGTTTTACATAGATTGATCTAATTAACAAATGCGACCGAAAGTTTCTAAAGCTACACCCTAATCATTATTTTATTAAATAAGTAGATAATAATACCGAATGTCTCAATATCTAAAACAGCTCAGCGTAGAGCATCGCTTACCTGCATGCATTCCCACACTATGCCTCAATGTTTGTCGTCTCTTTCTTATGTAGTAACAAAGGTCGCAGATAAAAGTATTGTTGTCGCGCTCTAATTAACGTTTCCATATTCGACGTCATCTTTCACTCTCACTGTCGATAATAGTATACCTTAAAATAACAGAAGCGACAGAAAAAATGCAGCATTATTCGTCCAAACTATGAAAACATGGAGAATAATAATATAGTGTTTGATAAAATGAATAGGCAATGCTTTATTGAACATTTGAATTGTGGCGGGTAGCCATCATACATGACGCCTTCAGCTCTAACACTAGGAGCAGGCTTAGGGACCTCGGTAACCGTACTCGTCGAACTCAACAAAGAGTTCGCCGTGCAATCTAACCCATGAATCAGCTCGCTGAGTTTCTCGCCGGATCTTCTCAGCGGGTCGCGATTCCGATTCGGTAGTAGATTCATTCGCGAAGCAGCTACTCTTGAGCTGTTAGGTCTCCTTCGGAGGCGCTCGGGTAGCTGTTAGCAAATCCCACCCCTCCTGACTGAGCCTTTGCTCGCCCACCTGTCCTGGTGAAACTGGAAAGGCCTCCGGGCCACCAGTAATCCTTCAATCATTAAAAAAAAGCCATCATACAACGCAAGATATTTGCATTATATACAGATGCCTGAATCTCGCTTACGACATTTTCAAGATAAGCTCGCATATATATATACAAGTTCCGAACAACAACATTCGGACTGTCGGTCTACCGGGCAATATTACCCGCTCGATGGAAGATGTTTTCTTTTTGTCGTATATTCCCAAAATTTACATAGAATTATTTTTGTTTTGTAAATAATGCAAAATTGAAAGTGTTTTTATTACTAAATAGGTAGATGAGTTACGAAGCTCCTAGTATCAATTGATTACCGATAAACCAAACCAACAATATACTAATAATATACCAAATCTCAAATGATATATCGATCATCAGTCAGAACGAAATAAGAACATAAAGTCATCAACCATTACTTCCTTTTTACATTGATTGTAGACTTATCGAACAAAAAGAAATTAAAATGTATTTATTCGTTTTAATGGAGAAGAAAAAAAGCATATACATATTCCAAATTATTGAAATATCTACAATCTTCAAATATACTACGTGACGTCAAACGATACGGCTCCGTGAGCGCGTGGACTTTCTTCGTAACGAGACAACTGTATAATTCTACAAATGAAAGAAAGAAACAGTATACACAACATTCAACAATGACGTCCTACTTTTTACAAGCATCGGTGTGGCGTAACAAGACTTTCTTTCGGCTTTTGTTGCGATCTCGCGTGCGATGCAAAGACACGATTTAAAGGCCGGTTTTTATTGGGAGGGAAACTCGTTTTACGATATAATATTACTCGATTCGCATTATTGAGGGCTACCTTTGACTGGTGGGGCAAGAAAATTCGTGAATTTTAATGACGGACGACGTAATGTGAGATAGTACTGGTAATACCATCGTCTTGTCTGCTTGTACCGCGAAGTCATTTCCGTTCGAAGGCTAAGATAACACTATATTGGTATACAGATTATATAATGATATTGGCGCCGTCCGCGTTATAGATTATATTATACACTAAAACACAACGGTTTACCTTGTAGCATCAGAATAAATGGGTAGTCAATATTCGCTTACCCTACATTCAATGTACAGTCACATACAATATTCAGATTGTACAGTATATCTTTAAGAGCAATAAAAACAAAACAAGAAGAATATACACCTTAACAGTGAAAGAGAAATTGATACACCGCGCTTGCACTTTCGACTGATGAGTGACATTTTTTTTTCCATTTAAAACGTTATGCTTGAAGTGATTCGAGTGAAAATTGTACTGTTTTTACGGCTTTTGTTCTATATGACTTTCTACTTGCGCCAGCTCTGCCTGTATTGTGTTCAAATTACATAAAATCGTTTATAAACATTTTTATGTAGAACATTAAATGTATCTTTATTACGCTTTTATTAGCTTTAGACGTATGTATGTGACGGAATCTTTGAACATGATTTTGACCCCCTTCAAAACGTCGGATTAACTCGAAATTTAATATACTTGTTAAGGACTGATGACAATTCAAAATAAAAATAAAAAATTGAAATTCAACTAAAAAATGAAAAATAAATTTTAATAAATTTCAATTAAAAAATAGTGTAAGAAAAAATGATTTTATTGTAAAAAAAAAGCGTGGGGTGCATGGTATCAGTAGTTATAAATATTTTATGAACAGATATGAGTAGAAGGGTTATATTGATAATATCCTGAAAAGCACCCCACGATTTATTAAAATTTATTAAAATTTATATTCTATTTTTTAGTGGTATTTTCTATTAAAGCGTATTTTGTTAGTTTTTTTAAACTATTATTTTTTTAATCATTAAGGCACATATGTTTTCTTGGAATATACGATATTTTATTTTACAAGTATTATTGTTCTGGTAGCAGCGGTTTGCTGATGGTCATTGACAGCGATAACCACTTACCACGCTTCTTTATCTATACTAATATTATAAAGAGGAAAGATTTGTTTGTTTGTTTGTTTCGAATAGGCTCCGAAACTACTGGACCGATTTGAAAAATTCTTTTTCCATTAGAAGCCGACATTGTCCCTGATGAACATAGGCTACTTTTTTAAAAAAAAAAAAATATTTTATTTTTTTGGTTTCATGTGTGTTTTAATGTTTGCGAAGCGAAGCGAGGGCGGGTCGCTAGTCATCAAATATAATAATTACACATTATAGTTCCAATTTTTGTATTACCACTGTAGGCAGATGAATATAAAGCCGCTAGTAGGTGCTGAATGATCACCACCGCTCAAGGTTAAAACCTATAATAAACTTAATGCTTAGACGAAAAAAACTCGAAGTCTTCAAAATCATAAGCCACGCGTTACGTAAAATGTATTCCAAAAAAAAAAAAAAACGCGATTCTTCCATCAATCCGGACTTATGCACACAAAAACGGCTGATTCAAATTCTTAAGGTTAAAAAAATTAGAGCGAGATGGAGAAATCAGGGCTTTTTTTTTGTTTGTCTGTCTTTCACATAACTTTCCCCGGAACACAATGGCCAGGTAGGTGGGACCACAAAAAATGGACCTATATAACGCNAAATGTATTCAAAAAAAAAAAAACGCGATTCTTCCATCAATCCGGACTTATGCACACAAAAACGGCTGATTCAAATTCTTAAGGTTAAAAAAATTAGAGCGAGATGGAGAAATCAGGGCTTTTTTTTTGTTTGTCTGTCTTTCACATAACTTTCCCCGGAACACAATGGCCAGGTAGGTGGGACCACAAAAAATGGACCTATATAACGCACCCTGATTGTTTGATAGTGACATTTCGTAAGAGCCGAGGTCATAGTCCGCTTTTGAATGGTACACTTACAAAGCTATGAAGTTGGAAATCTAAATTAAAAATCTCCGAGGATGTTTGTCAGTTAGGTTTGTATCATGACAATACTAGGTTCAACTATTACGCGCTCCTACCTGGAATACTTACTAGTAAATACGCACTAGTCTTATCAAATTTGGATAGGCTAGTAGAGAAAGGCGTAGAGGAACGAACTGGTAGCAGGACCTCTGGTGAGTCCGCGCGGGTAGGTACCACCACCCTGCCTATTTCTGCCGTGACGCAGTAATGCGTTTCGGTTTGAAGGGTGGGGCCGTGGTAACTATATTAAGACCTTAGAACTTATATCTCAAGGTGGGTGTCGCATTTACGTTGTAGATGTCTATGGGCTCCAGTAACCAATTAACACCAGGTGGGCTGTGAGCTCGTCCACCCATCTAACCAATAATAAAAAAGTACATATATAGGTGAGGGTAACTTACACCAGAGTCGCAACTCCACTAAAATTCTTCAATTCTTCTCTTAGCAACACGATAGAGACCCACCGTAAATTCATAATTATCTAATATTTAGATTGTTTGTGAGATTTATAGCATTACTTTCAAAATGCTTGAAGTTATAAAATGCACATGATCTAATAACAAAACAAAATATGTATATTAATCTCTAATAAAACAGTAATTAAGAGAACTCAACGTATTTATCGATTTTTTTGTAAGTATTATAAAAATATAATATTTGTAGAAATACACTTTGGTATGAGGTAGTTGTGACTTGAATACTGTTTCGACTTGAAGCTTCATTGTTTTAAAAGGATGCTAGGTTAACTACAATGCTCTTCTGAAGTAAAAGAGGGAAGTCTTATAGCAGTTTTATTCAGATTTGGATCTTTTCAATTCGCAGTATTATATCTTCGCCCTGTATTTGAGAAAGTCTCAACTCATCCGTTTCGTAAGCACATTTGACTGGCAAATAAATATTTCAAATTCAAATTATAAAATATTTTTCTCCTACATCCAGTTAAAACACATTGACCCGCTCTCTAAATGATGCTAAACAATTTGAATAACATGCACCGAGAATCAAATGTCCCTTATCGACGACCATGAATGTAACCTTCACACATTCTGTAAGGTTATATGTCAACATTTAGAATTCATACCGATTTATATACGATGGAGACTGATTGAATATTTATTTATAACAATTCTCCAGTAAATTCGGTGAAGGGCCATTATATCATTTACTTCTATTATCAATTAATGGGGTCAGTGACATAAGGCGAAACAATCAATCCCGCAAAATTTGCGTAACAACTAAAAGATTTTGTTAATTCGAACCAATCCACATTACTGCCCTATCTATTTCTGCCACGAAGCAACCGTACGACGTATTTGAAGAATACCTCGTACCTACCTAACGTTGGTCAGATCAGATAACTGCGCTCACTGGACTCTCTGTTGCGAACGCCCTGAGAGAAGCCGAAAACCGAAGCAAATGGAAGCTGATGGTACAAAGAGCCACGAAGGCCTTTCAGGGATACGACCTTCAGCAATGAAGTATTCGACTAAGAAGAAGAAGAACCTCGTACCTCAAATGAGTTTCCCATTGACAATATGATATCTGTCCTAACCATACTTCGACACTTAAGCTTACAAGCCTTAATTAATTTTTTTTATGAGGGAGCGATTACTGGTTACCATAGGTCTTTCCAATTTCACCAGGCGAGGTGGAGGAGCACGAGCTCAGCCAAGTTGGGTTCGAATTTGCTAACAACTCAAGAGCAGCTGCTTGGCGAATGCATCTACTACCGGATCGAAACCGCGATCTGCTTGAAGATCCGTCGAAAAACTGATACCTGCGCGAACCGGAGTCAAAGAGTAGTCAGCAGTGGCCACGATGAGTCGAATTTAATAACTCATCGCCTTATAGTTCTTTATTATTTATTCTATGGACATAATTAAAACCACTATGTCAAAGAGTAGTCAGCAGTGGCCACGATCAGTCGAATTTAATAACTCATCGCCTTACAGCTATTTATTATTTATTCTATGGACATAATTAAAACCACTTTTACGGTAAATACGCTCAGTAGTCCGTGACTAAATCTGTTATGTATTAAAATTCGAAACATCCATCGGAAATAATACAATGACAATAAAAAGGCGATATTAAACCCTACAAATAGTTTTAAATGTGCGTAGGCCTCGCGAAAACCGAAGAAAATATTGTACTTAATGAAGAACTTCAATGCCAACCGAAACTAATTTAGCTTGAATTTCGTTAAATACTTTTTCTTTTATTTTTAAATTAAATACTTTTTCTTCATTACTTTTTTAAATACTTTACTTTTAAAAACGACAACAAAAGCTTCAAACTCGCTGTACCGAATATCTCAATGCCAACAGGAAATAACCCGAATACATTTTAATTGCATAGAAAGATAAACGACCTGATGGCCCATCTGATTTCAGTCGATTATTAGAGATAGACATCACATCAGTCAAAAATCGAACCCACGACCCTCGACGCAACAGTAAGACCCGCTAACTACTGCACCATCGATTCAGTTTGAAATATATAATTAACTTACCAGCACCAATAAACGCAATATTTAGTTTAACATAATCTGTTTCTGAATTAACCAGGAATTCTCTATCTAAAACGACATTATATTTCAGTCATTGAATTTGCAATAACGATAACGGTACGAGAATTAGAGTAATGAACACGCATAATGCTGTCATGAATAAAGTAACACCGGCTGAAGATAGCGTTGAAATTATGAAAATGAATCGACCAAAATGAAAGTAGTTTAGTATGACGAAACAGTTGGAACGCGGGGAGGTATGTGAAAGGTGTTATTACGATTTTTGTGGAACAAGAAACTAATGTAACATTAATGCATCAAAAATTATAAATGTTGAACAGTTTTTATTATTCTTCTTGGAACAAAATAAAAGTATATATTATGTGGAAAACAAACATAGCTCCAACGCTATTAAAACTATTTTCTACAAATCGACACAGATTGTTAGAATCTATACCTACAAACGAAAAACTCTAATCATGTAGTTTATCAAATAATTATCAAACATAGTGTAGAAGAAGCCACAAGATGTACGATGATTCACACGGTACTTCTAATCTTTATAATCAAAGTTGGAACTGTGACCCAAATATTGCAACCGTCGAGTACTTTCATTGTGAACGCTAAACTAAACGCACACAGGCACACAGCGTGCCAATACTGAATCCGGACACAGAGTAAGAACAGTGCCTTTACGCACACAAACGTACACACACACAGACACAAACAGCACAATGTAATGGTTGACGTTGAACGTGGAACACATACAGAAGTAGTAAAAATGATTTATGAATGTGTGTGTTCATTTAACGAAATCCGGTCAAAGGATTGTGTTAAATAGAAAACATCTCTAAAATAAAAATAGCATCCACAAATTTAGAGTACATGTTTGACAAAGATAAAGTACTTGAAATGTTAGTAGAGGAGGATTCGTGAATTTGCAGTACAGTGGTGTATTGTGTTTCGGCATTAGAGCAAGAAGAGATGCGTCTAATATATCACTTAAGATCTAGGACAGAATTCCTGTCTTGTTTTAATTAGACGTAAGAATGTGGCCATGAATGATCGCAGGCATAAAAAACATGTTCTCTTTCGTTTTCATTATAACGTCGTTTTAAAATACAGTAATAATCAAAATAAAATTTCATTTCACAAAAATTCACATTGTCACGTACAAGGATTTTAAGTGAATTAGGTTTTTTTTTTCTTTTTTATTGCCCTTGTAGGCTACGCAGACGAGCATACGGCCCACCTGATGGTGAGTGGTTACCGTCGCCCATGGACTTCAGCAATGCCAGGGGCAGAGCCAAGCCGCTATACACACACAAACCTCGTTTGAAGAAGGACATGTCATAGCGCTCGGGAAACACCGTGGAGGGGAGCTCATTCCTTAGCCGGATGGTACGTGGCAAAAAAGACCTCTGGAAACGCACTGTGGATGACCGCAGTGGCTCCAGGTAGTATGGATGAACTCTACTCCGGTGGCGGGCGGTGTGATGGTAAAAACGAGATGCCGGTATCATCTCGAACAATTCCTCAGAGCACATGTGATGGTAGAGCCTATTGGGAACCTTTGCGTGTTGATACCACAATTTTATCTGTTTCTGCGGCGAATCAAGCACATGTTCCAGGTTAAGGGGTAATTAATTAATTAATTAATTAAGAAGTAATAATTGCCATTATTCAGTTTATACCTCGTGAATCAAAGTAGATAATATAATTCTTTTTTTTTTTTAAATGGAAACGAACAATTCGAAAGAAGTTCTCATTGATGTGAACCAATTTATTTGTTTGTTTGGAACTTTCTCCACTTTTATAGGACTTCAATGTAAGATATCAGAAATTTGACCATATGATTCAAAATTTTGGTAAAATGCCGAAAATTTTACTTGTGGTAGAAAGGACTTCTTGTGAGTCCGCGCGGGTAGGTACCACTACTCTGCCTATTTCTGCCGTGAAGCAGTAATGCGTTTCGGTTTGAAGGGTGGGGTAGGCGTTGTAACTATACTTGAGACCTTAGAACTGATATCTCAAGGTGGGTGGCGCATTTACGTTGAAGATATCTACGGGGTTCAGTAACCACTTAACACCAGGTGGACTGTGAGCTTGTCCACCCACCGAAGCTATAAAAAAAAACAGAAGGCGTTACTAACAAAATAGATAACAAGCGTAAATAAACGTCGGTAATGGTACATACATACACACTACCTACCTCAGAAGACATAATAGTGAAAGTATAAGCCGTGTAATTGCAGTGAAATAACAAAGCGATGAGCATCGTCAACAATAATGGGAATCATCAAAAGACGATTAAGAAAATGGTAAAATGAGCGTAACGAGGTACTCTGAGTTGTCGTAAGGGTTTGTGTAACATCGTTTAGTAATATTCAGCTAACCATCTCGACGCCGTTGCCACTGCTTTTTAATTATTTCATTTCTCATCAACTGCTTTCGTCACACCAACGTTTTATTAAAGCAACACGGAAGATATTAAATACGATAAAAATACACTTTAGTATCTAGTGCAAAATTCGATCTCATTTTATAATTTTGAATCGTGACAAGAGTCGAGAAATCGTAAATCAAATCATTTATCAAATGTCAATATCAAAAGGCTTCTGTATCTCGAAATCAGCACCGGAAGCTACACCAGAAGAAATTGATTACTTCCAGCCATCATTCGAATCAGTGTCACACAGTCATAATCTCATCGAAAGTTGCATAACTTGGATTGACGTAACCGAAAAGAGCTCAGTGAAAGTTAACTCAGCAATTTCACTATCCCCCCAGTATTTCTTTTCGATTACTGTCTCACTCTAACTAGTGGCTTTCACAACAGTACTTCTCGCTCGCTCATGAATACGTTTGTTCTCTCTGTTACTCACATTACTTTCTAGTATAAGTCTTTCCTTTTCGGAGTCTTCTTCGCGATTTGTGTTTGTTTTTTTAAAGTACCGCACGCGTTGGAGGCGTATCTTCGACATAATGGATTGGTTTTCATTTGTTTATTTAATCCTAAGAAGGCTTTGGAAATCGTGTTCCATTTTTAATATTTGGCAAAGTATTATTACATAGTCCAATTGTTCTGTTATTGGTTTTAAGATATAGAATTTTATTTAGCAATGATCTTAATTATAAAACTATTGTTAAGAATCAGAAAAAATTTAAATTGCTTTTTATGAAGATTTTATTACAAAAATAATCTCAATAGGAACTGTTGCAAAATTTTACGAAAATAGATCTGATTGCGAATCTCAACTAAACAATATATTATGATACCTAATGATTTCAATTTTCTTCGCTTTTTCTCAAATATTGTGAAATCGTCAACGATGAACCTGGGAACTCTAGGGGCATAACCAAAACTGTTACTTATTATCGACAGTTTTTTTAAAACGTAAATCAAACGACTCATCGTGTGCGAATTAAATAATGAAATACAAAATGACCTTGATGACATATGAAAGAAATTATTTCCAAAAACGCAAACATTACATGCGAGATAACCTTCAGTTATTGTATACAAAGTATTTAAGATATATTGCGGAGCCGATGGAATAACTAAGTAGATTTTTTAAAGTTAGATCACAACGTAAAATCCTTAATCTATTTGGTACGAGACCTTAGTCTTAATTGTATTGGAATCAATACTAATCTGCTCTTCAGACTAGCACACATCCCGATCCGTTAACGGTGCTTTTAGGTACCACAAGCACCGGTCACCGTCCTCGTCGAACCCACCCACCGTCGCTTGCGACGAATGGCTCGACGAGCGAATTAACACAGCCCACTGAGTTTCTCGTCGGATCTTCTCAGTGGGTCGCATTTCCGATCCGGTGGTAGATTCTGCGATGCACTGCTCTTGTTAGGGCCAGTGCTAGCAACATTCCGGTTTGAGCCCCGTGAGCTCACTTACACGTTAGAGCGAAGCTGAAATCGCCTCTCAAGGCTATCAGCAGAGGTAGGAAAAAAAGCACACATTACTGCTTTACGATAAAGACCAATCGAACGTACAACCAGCTCGTTTAATAACTTACACACAAGTCTTACCTGCTGTTGCCGGAAACATGAAGAAACCGAATATTCTCAGTTTTCGCAAACCTCTGAGACCATGTATAACTAATTTACTGGCGTTACGGTCTATTGTAGTCTCTCATGGAACGGATAACAGCTACGTCATTGCTTGAAGCAAAACGCAAAACTAATTCACAGTTGGAATGGGCAGGAAGGCACTACCTACTCTTGCGAGTTTACAATATGCTTTATCACCATTAACGCTAGCTGGGGGTCGCAGTACGCTGCGATGGCGGTTACCGGAGTCCATAAAATCCTCCTTGAGATGTGAGTTCTAAGGTATTAGTATCGTTACAATAACTGCCCCACCCTTCAAATTGAAACAAGTTTACTGCTTCATGGTAGAAATAGGCAGGGTGGAGGTACCTACATACCCGAGCGGACTCACAAGACGTCCTACTACTTGTAGAAAGGTCCATTATTAAATTTTACTGGTGGTAGGACCTCTTGTGAGTCCATACGGGTGGGTACCACCACCCTGCCTATTTCTGCCGTGAAGCAGTAATGCGTTTCGGTTTGAAGGGTGGGGCAGCCGTTGTAACTATACTTGAGACCTTAGAACTTGTATCTCAAGGTGGGTGGCGCATTTACTTTGTGAATGTCTATGGGCTCCAGTAACCACTTAACACCAGGTGGGCTGTGAGCTCGTCCACTCACCTAATCAATAAAAAAAAAATGAATCGCACTGTTCATTCGTCGGTAAATTCCTAAATAGTGTTTTATCGCGCCCACGAGAAGGGATAGGGTAGTGGTATGCTAGGCCGAGACTAGAACTCGTCGTGGCCCAAAAGATAAGATGTCCGGTGCATTCGTATCTAGCGATGCACCGGTGTTCGAATCCCGCAGGCGGTTAACAATTTTTCTAATGAAATACGTACTTAGCAATTGTTCACGATTGACTTCCACGGCGAAGGAATATCATCGTGTAATAAAAATCAAACCCACAAAATTAAGGACCTCTTGTGTGTCCGCACGGGTAGGTACCTCCACCCTGGCGATTTCTGCCGTGAAGCAGTAAACGCGTTTCGGTTTGAAAGGTGGGGCAACTGTTGTAACTATACTAAGATTTTAGAACTCACATCTCAAGGTGGGTGGCGCATTTACGTTGTAGATGTTTATGGGCTCCAGTAACCATTTAACACCAGATGGGCTCTGTGCTCGTCCACCCTTCTAAGAAATAAAAAAAAATAAAGAAACATAGCCAATATTTTTATAGCATTTCTTTGATGTTTTTTTGTTAAAATCACAACAAAATAATATGGTCACATTTCCTCGAGCGTTATTAGATCATTAACCACAATAGACTCAAGGTTGTACTGGAAAGCGTGAGGGAAAGGACATTTTTATACTTTTACAGCTATTTATAAAATAAATCTATTTTTGTATTATATTAAAAAGTAGGCCAATGTTGTTTTCACACAAAGGTGATTTGATCACTTAACGTGTCTTAAAATTATGTCCCTCTTTTTGTATCTGCGTCGGTTCTTTTAAGCCATGCAACAGATTTTCTCATCAACGACTTTCTCGTTTAGATAATACCTTTCAGTAGGTTTACGTGTATAGGAACTAGTTGGTGGTGTATCCGACCTGGCTGGTTCTGGTCCAGCAGAGTATTCCAAGATACCAGTGGCACCGACTGGGGCGGCTTGTCGACTATCGCTTCGACGACCTGTCGGTCGGGCGTCCTCGGGGTGGCGCCGCCAATCTGGATGTAGTTTTGACCGCGGGAAACCCCCCTACTCGGGGTTCTGACCCCCGGCTGGAGATCGGAAATCAGATAAGAGAGGGCAAGAGAAGTCGTATAGTAGAACCATGGGTGATGATGATCTCCCCGTCAGATGACCCATTTCTCGTACATTTGAGACTCTTATAATGGGAGCATGGACAGGTTTCACTAGCATAATATCATACATATTATTATTATAACAATAGTTTTAGTATTTTCATCGGATCTCGCATCAAACTGTAAGTAATAGTGCATTTGAGAGTATTTGAACCAGAATATAGTCGCCTCGGGCCAGATTTTCTTCTTCTTCTTCTTCTTCCTAGCGTTTTCCCAGTCTAGTTCCAGGATTCCTTTTCCAACTAAAATTCCTCGACTTTTTTAAATACGTAGATTTATTTAAAACCTCAATGGAACCTTCCTCAAGTACTTTCTTCAAGTAGAAGTATTTCGAAACATCTCATACCACATAAAATTTGGTTCCTTGGACTTTCATTTTCTTAGACCAAATCAAAGGCACTAATTTAATTTTAAATGCGTTTAATAATAGCTCTGGAATTTTAATGTTTTTAAAATTATGGAGATGTAATTAATTATTTGCATGTAAGAGCATTGTTGGACTCACCACTTTGTTTTTATTTTGTATACTAGTTTTAGACTTGATTTCAATGTGAGTAGGAAATAATGAGATCCTCAAAACCATCCGTGGTGACAGGTTATAATCTCGATGTACTTACTAGTCCTAAGTGAAGCGGATATGTCGGAAATTTAAATTTAACAGGCAATCCGTTTTTTATAACCTAATACGTACCTAAAAGCCTCCTCAATATTCCCAAACGACGTTAAATGTAATCAAGATGTAAGATAAAAAAATAATTTAATACGCTTATTGCTCATCATGGAGCTTATGAGCCTATTACGGGTTACCTATTCCAGCAGATGTAATTAATCATCTTGAAGAGAGGGACAGTAGGAAAAATAAATTATTATTTTTTATAGCCCCACCGATACAAGACGAAACTATGGCTTAACTCGTGGTCACCTTTGCTTGCCAAGTCAGGCCATAAATAGAAAATGTATTAAAAGTAAGCGTTTTTTTTATTGCTTAAATGGGTAGACGAACTCACAACCCACCTGGTGTTAAGTGGTTACTGGAGCCCATAGACATCTACAACGTAAATGCGCCACCCACCTTGAGATATTAGTTCGAAGGTCTCAATTATAGTTACAACGGCTGCCGCACCCTTCAAACCGAAACGCATTACTGCTTCACGGCAGAAATAGACAGGGTGGTGGTACCTACCCGCGCGGACTCACAAGAGGTCCTACCACCAGTGTTCAGATTCGAATTCTCGAGGACCTAACTCCTCAGCATTAGACTGTTCAACATAAAACGGATCGACCAGAAAATCCTGATAAGCCTGTTGACAAAAAACATTAATTTTCTCGTTCCTATCCGTCACCGGTTGTTCTTGATCCAAATAATTATCCAATTTACGAAATTCATCGTTCAAAACCGGAACCTAGTTAGGCATTTAGCAGGTCGTGGGCGCGTAGATAGGCTCCACGGGCAGGCTGTATTTCCACGAGTTTCGGGTGATCGTACCGACTAGCAGCGCTCAAGGTTGATGGAAAGTAACTAGTGCCAACATTCCGCCACTCAGATTACGACGCACTTTCGTCCCGCAAGGCTACCAACTGCCACCTGAACTTATCCTTGTCTACAGTTTTTTTTTCTCTGTGACTAATAAATGACTTGTCTATTACACTAACGAGTAAACCAACTTGAACTTCATGTCTAAAGACGGGTAGGGACACTTCGTAATATCTGTGTGCTCCTGCTCCTGACTATCTAACACCAGGTACACTATAAGCTCAATTACTCATATCGTAAAAAAAAAAAAAATCTCTTCAAAGAAAAACCTAATGAATAATATGTTGTATAAAAATTGAAACTCAGATATGACATTAAGATACAATAAAATAATAAATAAAATAAAAAAAGCATATATTTCCTTATCCTTAACTTTCATTTGAAATGTGGTAATTTATTTGTTAATGTTTAGTTAGTTATTAATGCTTATTGTCTAAATGTTAGTAAGTTAGTTTTTGTTATTGGATATGGACCCCTACTCGGGTGAAGGCCTCCTCCAGTTCTTTCCACTAATCTCTGTCTTTGCCGATAGTTTGCCAGTCCTTTCCTATTATTTCGGTTATGTCGTCAGCCCATCGTCTTTCGGTCTCCCTACCCTTCTTTTGCCAATTGGCCCTTTCCAGATTGTAGTGTTGACTGTCCACCTGATGTCTGTGTAACTCAATACGTGACCTGCCCACTGTCATTTCAATTTTAGAGCTTGTGTGAGGGCATCTGTTGTCTTTGTTTTCTGTCTAATTACTTTGCTCCTGACTTTTTGAATTTTTCTTATGTTTAGGATACTTCTCTCAATGGCTCTTTGTGTTGTTGTGATTTTTTGTTGTTTTGTTGTTTTTTGCTCTTGTCGTGTATACCCAAGTTTGGCAGCCATACAGTAAACAATTCAGTATACAGGTATACAGTATGACATTAAGATACCGTTACCCAAATAGAAATTTCAAACTATCTTAACGTAGATAGAAAACAACAGGTTGCCATAATCTAAATATATTTAGTTTAGACCTCGCAATGGAAGTCGTAACGTGGGCAAACAATCAATAAGATGGACCGATGACCTGGTCAATATAGCTGGTAAGAACTGGATGCCAAAGGCAAGAGACCGAAAAGAATAGAGTGCATTTGAAGAAACCTACATTAAGCATTTAATCTGCTTAATTTCTCGCCGGATCTTCTCAGTGGGTCGCGATTCCTATCCGGTAGTAGATTCAGCGAAGCACTGCGCATGCTAGGGTTAGTGTTAGCAACTTCGTCAGGTTTGAGCCCCGTAAGCTCACCTACTAGTTAAGGTTACGCTGAAATTGTCTCTTAAGACCATCAGCTTAGGTAAGGGAAAAAAAGAAGCTAGGGCTAGAGTTAGCTATTTTCTCAGGTTGAGCCCGTGAGCTCACCTACCGGTCCGCGTGAATAGCCCCTTAGCTACCAACAATTAGGTAGGAAAAAAAAACATTCGGCATTAGGTGGACACTAGTTGAAGAAGATTTTTAGTTTTAGAATAAATATTTCTCAAGACCTCAATGTATCACGTAGGCAGCAGGAAAACGGCCTTTCCGGTGAATTAAGCCGCATGTCAACGTGTTTAATTGCGTGCTACGTTCATGCAACGACACAATATTAGTAAAAAATTGGATGAACGCCTTGCTATCTTATCTAACACAAGTTTCAATTTAAAGTTTAAACGCTGGTAACCCCACCTCTTTGGAAATCAATGAAATCTCCTTGCAGGGCATTTAAAAAATTGAGCTCAATCGACAATTTTAAACTAAGAGCTGTCATCTCATCCTAATTCCTGCTTCTAAGAAAACACGATATGCATCACTATGAAAATTTCATCATCCACATCATCGTCATAGTCATCAGCCCACAGTCATCCGCTGTGAAAATTTAAAAAACACAAATTACAATTATTTTTTTTTTTTTGCCTTTGTAGGCAGACGAGCATACGGCCCACCTGATGGTAAGTGGTCACCGTCGCTCATGGACGTCAGCAATGCCAGGGGCAGAGCCAAGCCGCTGCCTACCATAAAGAACTCTCCGCAAGCCTCGTTTGAAGAAGGACATGTCATAGCGCTCGGAAAACACCGTGGAGGGGAGTTCATTCCAAAGCCGGATGGTACGTGGCAAAAAAGATTTTTGGAAACGCACAGTCGATGAACGCAGCGGTTCCAGATAATATGGATGAACTCTGCTCCGATGGCGGGAGGTGCGATGATAAAAAGGAGATGAGGGAATCATCTCGAATAATTCCTCAGAGCATTCCCCATGGACCATGCGGTATAAAACACAGAGAGAACCGAAGTCCCTCCGTAGACCCAGAGGTTCCAAGCGATCCGCGAGAGCAGGACTATCGACCATCCGAACAGCCCGTTTCTGTATGGAGTCAAATGGAAGTAGCTGGTATTTGGGAGCCCCGGCCCAGAGGTGAGAGCAGTACTCCACGCGAGGTCGGACCTGCGCTTTATAAAGCGCAAGTCTCTGTCCAGGCGTGAAATACCGCTACATAAAAATGCTATCAAATTATTAATCTTACTGTATCGACTATTAAAGGGATTGTATCGATAACATTGAGAAATAATCGTCTCCCGTTTAAGCAACTTAACTTTTCGAATCTGATTTTTTTAACTGTCAGAAAATCGATTGTTCTGTATGTAAAGCTGTCGACGTTTTTTAAACGACTCTAATACACTAATTTACAGATATGCCTACTACTAAAATATTGGAATACTTGTAACTATACTGAAATCTTAGAACTTATATCTCTAAGTGGGTGGCGCATTTACGTTGTCCATGGGCTCCAGTAACCACTTAACACCAGGTGGCTGTGAGCTCGTCCACCCATCTAAGCAATAAAAAAAAGTAAGTATATTTTCAATATACCTTTGCCTTTCCAAGGAAACTAAAATTTAAAAAAAATTCAATACATAGATTGAATCTTCTATATATATACACATATACACAATAAGTCTTGAAGTATCAGCATTTAATTCGAATTTTGAACACTACTTACAAATACTTCAAATCTATAATAAAGAAAACATTTTATTTAGTAATACATCATACACATATTACCATATTCAATATTTCCACTTGTTCAATACTAAATACAAAATAACCTTTGCTAGAAACTAGATTGAAGCAATTCATCATATTATTACAGCTGCACTGACATAAACCACATTAGACTGTGTATTGGTTGTGAAACAAGTTGAATGATGTATTCGAAATATCCCTATAGACCGTTAATCGAATTAACACTCGTTAGCATAAATTTCATATCGTAGAATTAAAAAAACATAAACCTTAAGCTAGGATTTTCTCCTGTGTTATACCAGAAAGATATATTTACATGAACATTGACTCTCCGAACAGAAAGCGAGTACAGGGTACAGAATCAGTACAGGGTATGGTATGATCAGTCGAAATTCGAGTGATCATACCATATTTTATAATTCATTAGCGACCCGCCCTCGCTTCGCTTCGGAAACTGTAATTTATTATTAATTTCTCCACTATTTAATAGATGTTCTTATACATATAAACCTTCCTCTTCAATCACTCTATCTATTAAAAAAGACCGCATCAAAATCCGTTGCGTAGTTTTAAAGACTTAAGCATACATAGGGATATAGGGACAGAGAAAGCGCCTTAGTTTTATACTATGTAGTGATATGACATAAATCAAGTGTCAAAAAAAATGAAAAAGAAGGTGTCCATATTTGTGCTTTGTATATATTTTGTTTTTTAGCGCTAGTAAATAGCTTTTAGAGTCCAGGGACATTACAAGGTGAATGCCGCTACCATCCTAACATCCTAGGTTGATGGTCAGTGGCCAATGTCACTCACGAACGTCATCAATGCCAGGGACACTGCCAAGTCGCTACTTATTGATTAGAGCATGGACTGTATTTTTGTGTGCTAGCTTCAATAAAAACTAGATTCAGAGAGGGAAGGATTTAATTTTTCTTGATGTACAAAACGTGCACGTATTTTTTTTAATGTAAGACATAAAATTTATTTTCATTTGTGTATCGATTTGGTTGCATTCGATCATTGTGTATCTTTAACCCAAATAAGTGGGTTACAACTTAGAACAGGGAACATTTCGGTGTCAACAATGAGGCTTATTTCAATTTAGCAGTAATCACGGCTGAGATTCGACAGTAATTTCATAAAACTCACTTCAACAATTCACGACCACTAACAAACCATGGATCGGTGACTAATAAGGATATTCAAAAATACAACGCGGAAATACTTTCAAAACTTTATAGAACCGGTATTTACAATCATCCTTGAACGTCTTACGTAAGTGATAGTATTCGTTAATATAAATAAATAAATAACAATATTGTTTTTCGATTGAATTTGATGCTATCCGTTTCCGTACCCACAATTGGAACTGTCTGTGAGAGTACCTTTATTACCACATATACGGTTTAGATTGTACTAATGCACTTTCTACTGATAATTTATGGATTTATCTAATTTTTTTCTGTTGTAGTTGGGCAGAGGAATGCATGATCCACGCGGTGTTAAATATTATCATTGGATAACGAAAACATTAAAACGTTAATACCACCAACCCTGAATCGGGAAGCTGAAACCTCTTTCAAGATGCGCTAATCTTGAAAATGAGACAAAAACAGTACTATAAGGATATCAATAGACCCTGCCGTCATTAATTACACAATCCCTATATTACTAACTAGCGACCCGCCCTCGCTTCGCTTCGGAAACATTAAAACACACATGAAACCAAAAAAAAATATAAAAAAAAATTAAAATAAGTAGCCTATGTTCATCAGGGACAATGTCGGCTTCTAATGGAAAAAGAATTTTTCAAATCGGTCCAGTAGTTTCGGAGCCTATTCGAA
Source organism: Bombyx mandarina (assembly GCF_003987935.1). The sequence continues at coordinate 95,265 of NW_021011527.1, read as the reverse complement.
ACAAACAAACAAACAAATCTTTCCTCTTTATAATATTAGTATAGATTCTCGTTTCATTTCTAAAATATATTGTTATAACTTCATTAATATAATCGTTCTTTAACTGGCTCCGATTAATGGACATTAATTTTACATATTATTATTTTTATTGTTGTTGATTTAAGCTTCATCTGTCAATTACAGCAAAATTACAAGTCAACATTGCTGACCTTTCAAATTCTTTGCAATTTTTGCGGAAAAAAAAAAACTAGCAAAATGTGTATTTAAAATATGTATGTAGTACTAGACACCGAATGCCAACTGCTGCTAGTATGTGCGACTATGATAACCATACACGAACCATAACCATACCACCCATAGCCATAAAAAAAGTAACGACCTACAGAAACAAAAGTAAGATTTCTTTATCCACATATTTCTGATTTTTCGTTCCTCAAATATGTAATCTCTCCCGCGTAGACATTGCGAGTCTCTGTTTAAAGAAATAGCCGATCGGTCGATCGATATACAACTAAATTGAGCTCAGACCTCACGTGACCCACCAAAGTGGCCAGAAGGTTTTACGAAATGAACAAAAAACTTAAAAACGAAGCGATATTGTGACTCAGTACGGGTCACCGTGACCTTTCCATTTAGATTTAAACCTGACTAAAACACATCGCCGGAAGGACCTAATCAGTATACCTACCGTCCGTTCTGAGTATTCCGTTTTCGTTTTATTTCTGTAGTCGATTTGATTATGCCAATTCTCTCTAATGTTAATCCTAATTTCACTGTTTCTTTTTTAAATATTGGTCTTTGATATATTAAAAAATAAATAATAAATAAATTCTGTAGTTTAAATATTTAAATGCACATGCGTATCGTAATGCAATCAAAGTCTTATTAATATAAAATTGTTTTACGAACATAAGCTCATTGTCCTAAACAAAAATAATCGCTGAATTTCCAGCCGATTGCTTAACTTCTGACAAACGCAAACTTATTTTAAGACAACATTTTTTATTTTTTTATTACCATAACCATAACCAAATTATCTTCTAGCTTCAATTCCTTGAGATCCTGGAAAACTGGTTTATTAAATAGAAAATACCAATATACGTTTTATTGTTCAATATAATGTTGCTACCCATGAAATCTATACTAATATTATAAAGCTGAAGTTTGTTTGTTTGAACGCGCTAATCTCAGGAACTACTGGTCTGATTTGAAAAATTCTTTCAGTTTTACATAGCTCATTTATTGAGGAAGGCTATAGGCTATATGTAACATCACGGTAAGACCAATACAAGTGGAGCACCAATAAATAAATTCAAAATAGCTCCTTAACATTCTACCTATATAATTTAAAAATATTTTCACTTTCCACGTAAATAATAATAATAATAATAATAAAACATTTATTTCAGAAAAAATCCATAAAATAATAATAATACAATAGTCAGCACACAAACATTTCAACAATACAAATCGAAAATGAACAATATACTAATTCAATTAATTAAATATACAAAGGAAATGAATTAGAAACACATAATTATATGAATACAGTAGTAACCACTCTATGTAAATGAAGTGGGCGTAAAATTTAACGTTATGCCAAAGTAGCTATTCCACGCGGACGGAGTCGCGGGCGAAAGCTAGTTGTTTTATAAAACGATTGAAATCAATTAATTTTTTAGGTACCATCAATTATGATATTATAGTTTCAATGTCATATTCGAAATAACATTAACCTGCCTGGTGCGTGCGTGGGCGTCGCCAAATAAGGCAGAAAAACAATTGAATTAAATACCGTGGGAAAATCGTTTGTTATTTGAATGTGAAAGCGACACTACAAATAACATATTTACTTTGGAGCTTTGTCGTAAATGCTTTTTTATATGAAACTAGCTGTACCCGTCCGCTTCGCTGGGCATTTAAAGTTAGCATTATTATTTCTCACCCCCACAAAGATTCTTATCATTAACGCCCCCGCAACTGATGTAGGGAGTCCAACACGCATATAAATATTAGCCTATCCATTAAGCACATGTATTTTCTACACGGATACCAAATTTCAAGTCAATCGGATGCACGGTTCAGTAGTTATAACGGAACATCCGTAAAAACCACTGTAGATTTATATATTAGTATAGATTACATATTTTGGCCCATAAAGGTAAATAAATAGCTCAGTAATTTCAGTAGTTCATTACCTAAACTATTACACAAACTAAAAAGCTTAAAGGGAGACTCTACTTGCCACTTACCATCCGGCTATGGAATGAGCTCCCCTCCACGATGTTTCCCGAGCGCTATGACATATCCTTCTTCAAACGAGGCTTGTGGAGAATATTAAGCGGTAGGCAGCGGCTTGGCTCTGCCCCTAGCATTGCTCAAGTCCATGGGTGACTGTAACCACTCACCATCAGGTGGATCGTATGCTCGTCTGCCTACAAGGGCAATAAAAAAAAACGCGTTTATAGGACAGCAGACAGTCACACGCTTGTTCTTTTTCTCAATTGTTTCACTCCTGACAGAGTGATCGTGATCGCCGTGAAGGAGGACTTAACGCCTCTCACGATATTCCACCATCTTTCCCTATCACAAACTGGATTTGGTAATAGATGCATTCGCGAATCAACTGCTCTTTAGGTCAGGTCTGCCAGGTCTTCGAAGGCGCGAGGAGGTAAATGTTCGCCAACCTTTCCTGGCAAAGTTTAAACCTTCCATCCAAAAAAAATCCGGTGTTAAATGATGATCAATAGACATTAAAATGTAAATGCCACTGACTGTAAAATTCTGCAGATTTACCGTTTGGTAGCCTTACCATTTTGAACCTTGGGGATCCTTTTCGAAGAGTGGAACTGTCACCATATAATACAATAGGGTCTTGGAACTGAAATCTCAAGGTTGTTGGCAGCAAAAACAGTCTATAGGGTTCGGTAAGCACTTAGCACCAGGTGGACCGTGAGCTTGTTTATCAATCTAAGCAATAAAACCAAGATATTTTGTTTGTTTTGTTTTGTGAGCATTGATTTGTTGAGATTCAATTTTGTTAATAGTACTTTCGTTTAAAATACTTTTTAGTAAATTTTATAAGGAAATCTCATTTTCAAACGCGAATCAAAAGTCAAGTACTAAAAGCACAAAAAGGTATTAAAATAAAACTCAAATCAAAATTTGAAATAGAAACAATATTATTTGAAAAGCCCGGTTTTTTTTATAGCTTAGTTGTGTGGACGTGCTCACAGCCCACCTGGTGTTAAGTGGTTACTGGAGCCCATAGACATCTACGACGTAAATGCGCCACACACCTTGAGATATAGTCACAACGGCTGCCCCACCCTTCAAACCGAAACGCATTACTGCTTCACGGCAGAAATAGGCGAGGCGGTGGTACCTACCCTACTTACAAGAGGTCCTACCACCAGTTGTAGTAATTGTAGTAAATTCATAATTTAATTATCATGAAGAGTGCATTATGTGTTGTCAATTTGAGAAAGTGAGCAAGCATCTTTATTTTAATAATTGCTTATTCTACGCGTGCAGAATGTGAGAGTAGAGAAAGAAATAGTTAGACCTGTGTTGATTGAAAAGAAAGTTGATTGTCTAATGTGAAAACTTAACTTGTATACTCTATAAATTACACATGATTAGCAGTATTAATGTTGCCCATTTCTATCGTGAAGCAATAATGCGTTTCGGTTCGAAGCGTGGGGCAGCCGTTGTTCTATAAAACTGACACTTAAAACTTATGTCTCAAGGTAAGTGCGGCATTTACAGTGTCGATGTCTAAGGGCCCCGGTAACCACTTAAGACCAGGTAAGCCTTGAGCCGACTCCGTACGCATGCTATTTATGCGATTGAATTGAAGCATTACACAGCTATTATATTTGCGAAAAAAATAACTATATAACATATACATATAATATTTTGCGAAAATTACAGCAATATGTGGCCAGGTTTTACTGCTTTATATATGACAAACAAACTTAAGAAATCAGTCGAAACTCACAGGAAATGTCAGCTCAGTAATGTGGAATATTAAAAACAATTATGTGGTGAAAATTGACACAGATAACTCTCGGTTATTCTACGAATATAAATACTTGAGTTGATCACCTTATTAATAACTTAATTACTCGTTTATAGTCGACTAGCGGCCCGCTCCGGCTTCGCTCGGGTCTTAAGAAATATTTCAAAATAAAAAATTATAATACACATACATCAAACCTTCTATTTGCATCAGGTTACAAAAAAAATAAAATTATAAAGATAGTTTGAATATTATTATTTTAGTGAACTTTTATTTTCATTTAAATGATATATTTTATTATTATTTTTATATTATTATTTATTTAAGTTTCGTAAAAAGCTCATACATAAAAAACAAAAGTTTATTGAGTCAGAGCTTCCCTGTAACCGATATTTAACGTTGTTTAATTTTTTTATAATAAATAAAATAATACTTATTGTGTGGCATAACCTAATAACTGTAGTAGTTAGACATATGCTGTCGCGACACTTTTTGTAAGTAATAATGTGTTCTACAAAGTCATAGCACATTATTTTATTCTATCATCAATAGTTTTCACAGCGCAAGCGATGTAAAGAATATTTAGGTAATTTTTTTACACCGTGAGTTACATTATTGGAGATTTAGAAGGATCCCTATTAAAAAAAAAAAAGAATATAGCCTATATCACTCGGGGGTAGTGTAGCTTCTAAACAGTGAAAGAATCGGTCCAGTAGTTCCGGAGCCTATTCAATACAAACAAACAAACAAATCTTTCCTCTTTATAATGTTAGTATAGATATAGACTAGAAGTGTACCGTTTAAATGGCAGTCGAACTAAAAAAGAAAAAAACACCCTGATGATCCTGGTCTGAATATTAGAATGAAGTAATAAAACTATAGTTATTAATACGGAAATAGCTCGCATTTGTCCGATCAGTCTTCGCACCCAAGCTACAGAACTAATTCTGACGAAATTCAGTATTGCCAGTTGTCTTTGAGCCCCGAGAAAAAATATAGGCTACTTTTGATCCCACTACTGAATACCAGTTTATGTAGCGGACGTATAAAATATGCTACCCGCGCAAACGAGTGCGGGCGAAAAGCTAGTATAAGAAATAAACATGACAACTACATCTATTAAAATGTTCAATTTGTAATCACCGATAATCGACCTTATGTTTAGTTATACAAGAGAGATATTTCTACCCACACTGCGACCCACATGAGAAATAGAGTCAGAGTTCACGATGTAGCCTTCGAACATCAACTATCTAACGTACCGTAAATATAAATATAAAGTTATAATCAGAATAATAACTTAATACGATGCGTGCATGATCATTTGCTTTTTATACCTTGAAAGACGCTATTTATATATTGCCTTCAGGGAACTACTATCAAGTGTTTGAATTTGAAACATTCCTTCTTTAAAGATTTACTTATTCGGTTAGCACTTATAGAACTAGGTGTTTACACAACCTGACAGCCCACCTGAAGTAAAGTGTTAATCGAAACCTATAGACATCGCTCGGCACCGTCCTCGGCGAACCCGTCGCTTGCGACGAAAGGCTCAACGAGTAAATTAACCCATAGAGACAGCCCACTGAATTTCTCGCCGGATCTTCTTAGTGGATCACGTTTCCGATGCGGTGATAGATTCTGCGAAGCACTGCTCTTGCTAGGGTCAGTGTTAGCAAAACTTCCGGTTTGAGCCCCGTGAGCTCAACTACACGTTAGGGTGAAGCTGAAATAGACTCTCAAGGCTATCAGCATAGGCAGGGAAAAAAATAGACATCGCAACATGAGTGCAGCCCTTAAAACTTGATCGAAATATCAGTTACATTGTTATCAGTCTGTGTCGCAAAGTCTCTCGTCACTTTAGTCAAATGTACCATACAAATATGTCAATTATATCTTATCGTGACTACGGTAATTAGGAAAACACTAATATTAAAGTAACTAATGATCGTTCTATCCGGGTTAGCTTCGAACTCAGCCAAGGTCTTCAATTCAATCACAGTTTTCGGAACAACTTGAGCTACTTAGCTCCCGCCATTTTGGAGTGGTACGGAACCTTTTCTACACAATTACGATTCGCACTTGGCCGTCTTACTAATGCTTACTCTCAATAGTGCCACTTTTACCAATCGCTACTGCGATAAAATCATGTGTTATTAACATAGAGTATCTGTAGTTTTAACATTAAGCTGATTTCAAATTCATTTGTCATTGCTGTGCTCATGAGTTCCTCACTTAATTGGCTGCTGAAAAAATACTAAAGATTTACCCTTCATTTGATCTAGACTTTATAATGAGAAGTAATGTAACTTACCCTTGTAATTGTCAAATGCCCATATACATCAAGCATTATTTTATTGATTACCGCTTTTTTACTATCCGCTCCATCCAAATATCTTTCCAGTATGTGGTGTACTTTATTCCGTGATGCTCTCAAAATTCAACAAAATTTACACGAAGCGCCGAAACGGGACATTAAACACCTGCACCTTAATACTTCAGCTTGTTAATTTAAAGTGAAGTTTATTTACAAAAGCCCACGTTTCGCGCATCGATGTCTCTCGACTGACCCCTTGGCGAAATTTCGCAAAACCATGGCCGAACCTTACTTTATGGTTTTGCAAGAGAAACATTTGCGGCGTGCACACTGAAATTGTGTAATTTCGTCGCATTGTTGAAATAGAATTTAATATTTCGAATGCATTTGCATTTGTGTATATCGCCGTGCGGTTAAGATATCTCATTTAATTTACATATCGTTTGGTATAACAGGATTTTAACCTTAATCTATCTAAGATATAAATTCAATTGATTGAATTTAAAAGACTTAAATTGATCTCAATCGCGTTCTAAATGCCATGGAGTTGAAGGTTTGCGTTACACAGTAGATAGATGCAAATATTTTTCTCTCGGTTTATATCCGAGAAATGAGGATCTTTAAACTAAGTGCTGGGTGCAAGATATGTTAATTTTAATTAATTTTACGAATTGACCTCGTTTATTCATTTTACTGTTTCTAATGATCTAGTTTTCTAGATCTAGTTTTAGTAGTTCTAGAACAGTTTTTGTGGTCACGAGCAGATAAGGTAAGAAAATGCCTTGTAGGAATTATACGTTCTGGTTTGGAGGGTAAGATGGCCACTTTATCTATTCTGGATCTAAGCGGTACTACTGTCCATGCATATTATATAATAGTATTTTGGATTCCTGCAGAAGTCCGTTTCGTGCGATTGGAATTCTTTTTGATTCATGAAACTCTACCTTAGAGGCAAAAAACTTCCAATAAGTAGATTTTAAATGAAACTGATCATTTTTAAATACTAACTTGAGGTACGCCACGGTTTCAATCGCATTAAAATTTTAATTATGTGATAATAAAAAACGTTGCATTTTCCCGGGGAGTAAGATAGTTGCTAGTGTCACTCTGTGATTTATAAACGATTTAAAGATTCGTTGTTACATAAAATCACAAATCATTTTTATTTATCTTAGTCGCTATTGACGAGCGGTATGCTAATTGAGAATTTGCTGCTAATTGAGAATTGCTAATAAAAGTAATTATTATGAAAGCAGTTTTTTTTATGGCAATTTTTTTTATAACCATCATAGCGAAAACAAAAGAGAAAATGTAAATTTTAATTTAAGTTTTAGAGTGTGTTAAGCAAACACTAGTGAATATTAACATTTATTTCATTAGTTACCTGTAATTCTGAATTAACAAAATCCAGTCTGATATACAGGGTGTCCCAAAATTCAACGATAAGCCGATACCATCGTATGATCGGGTCAATGGAAAACCCAAAATAAAATAAAAAATCCAGCTCTTTTTTTTTCAAAGTTACATTTACTTTTTTGAAAAATGATGTAATTTCCCCACACCCTATGATTAGATACTGTGGTTACAAATGTGAACATATCCTCATATTTTTTGTTGTATTAGCTACCTAAGTAACATAACTATTAATTGCAGTTGCAAATGTATGCTGCAGTCTTGAAGAAGAATGGGAACCCGAAGCAGTCATGTGGTTTCTATTTGAACATTTGACGGGAGAACTGTATTAGTAATACAATCAATCTCCACCTCGCGTCTCATAGCGTTCACATTATTATAATGTCTATAAATTCTGACAACTATTTAATTTCAATTAATTCATTCAATTAATACAATGATTTTAAAAATCAATCCGCCATTACACCAGATGCCGTTTTCTTGACGAACAATAACTTTTTTATCTGTGTTTTTCTTTTTAACCTACAATATAAATGCTACAAATCGGTCAGCCAATGTAATTAGTTACCAGCAAGATATAGTAAAGCGTGGGTTCGCGTATGTACAAACTTTTGATACTGTTTACAATAAAATATATGTTTACAATAAAACATGAAAAACAATTAACGCCCAAAACGATCTTAACAAAAAAAAAAAACACGGGGATCCCTAAAAATACACAAGTACAAGATTGTTTAAAATAGGTTCTCGGTCAACGACAGACAAATTAAATGATTGTTAATACAACGGTTTTTTCCTTATTTCACGGTTTCCGAATCAATTAAGAAACCATTTGGTACACAAAAATAGACTAATTAGCTTCGTTTCACTTTCAGAGTTTTTATTACAATTTTAAAACTAGATCGAGTTACGTCATCGCTTTTGAATTATAAACAGATCTATTCAAATTATGATCTTTATTTTTCAGATGAGCGGTTGTCGATGAGCACATGTTACATCGCTATCTTTATTTATTTTAGAATCTGTGAATTCCCAGGCACAGCAAATCGCGAGACAGCCCATAATATTGTTCTGAAGTTTAGGTAAGCTTGAATAATTCCTTTGTATTATCTATATATTAATATGTGAAGCAAAAACTTTGTATCCCTTTTTACGAAAATTGCGCGGACGGAGGAGTATGAAATTTTCCACACTTATAGAGAATATAGAGAAAAAGTGCACAATGCTCTTTTTTTTTTAAATAATGCATAGAATATACATTAAATCAATAAAGAAAACATTACACACACTACATACCATGTATTTCACGCGCACACGCATGCATACTATTTATTGTCAAACTTTTGTTCTTGACGTCTGTTGTCAAATTGAGAATAGATTAAATATTGTTTGTCTTTGTTAATATTTTTTATAGTGTAGTCTTGGCGAAAAGTGTGATTATAGAAGTATAAAATACAATCATAATTGTGTACAAACATACAATTCCAATTAATTATAGTCGAATTTCGACTACTGCGGGACCCCTAGTATATAGAACTATGCTAAAAAGCTACTAGTTTTTCTGAGATTCTTAGGAAGTCACAGATAGTGTTCAAAACATTTTTATACGAAGACCACGTTAATGTGTATATGATATAAGTATTGATCTCCAATTTTGTTATTAGCTGCGATGGACAGACAGACAAACTCATGGTTTAACTGGTATTAGTAACTACAGGCCACTACAAACCATCGCCATTCATATATGCTAAGCATCTTGATGTATGTTTTTTTAAATTATTTATTAGTAAGGCGAACTACATAGTTTTTTAATCGCAAATTGAACTTCAAACCATCCTAGTACGTTCCATTAGATCGCATTTTTTCAACCACTAGCCCATAAATTAAGTCCGAAATTAAATTATATTTTTCTTTGGCACATTCAATACATGTATCCGAATAAAAAATACAAAAAGGAGGCCATATTTGTTGCGTTTTTCGTTCACAGTGGTCTTTCTTATTAATTATGTCCTTACCTGTCACATAAAATTATTTCTGGTACAGTTGTTATAATAATATGTTGTATATGCTCCTTTACGCTAAATTGCTATCTTAATGACCGTGAGTACATCTTTATGAGAAATAAGGAAGACGTGAAATATCTTAATGTGGTCGCAATTTGCAAATGGAGTCAAACGAGATAAGAATATTAATATTTGAGATTTTTTTGTGTCCGTATCTGATATCAAAGTTTGATTTTTTTTTATTAGACGTGTCCTTGATTAAAATGAAGTATGAAATTTTCTCAGTAGATGGCGATTTAGATGTTGCCTGGTGGCGGACCCATGGACACAACCCACTGAGTTCCTCGCCGGATCTTCCCAGGGGGTCGTGATTCCGATCCGATGGTAGATTCAGCGAAGCACGGCTCTTGCTAGAGTTAGTGTTAGCAACGTCGTCAGGTTTGAGCCCCGTGAGCTCACCTACTTGCTAGGGTTACGCTGAAATCGCCTCTCAAGACCATCAGCCTGTGTAGCTTGGCTCCCAATAAAAGTGAGGCCAGAATAGCATATCGATGCTACAGATAGGAAGGGTAATAAAAAAGGTGACTGATGTTCATCTTTTGATTGCCATGAAGAAAATATATTTTGATATAATATACTACAATAGTTTTAAAGTCAATAAAAATGGCCAGGTCAAAAGATTGGAATTGTTGGACCTCTAGGTGGTTTTGTGATCATGTTTGTAGTATGTTTTTTTAGGAGTTCGGGATATGTAATCCCGATACCTATTAGCTACTCGGATCTGTTCATCTGTAGCAGTGATTGTTTGATCATATTGACCCGTTTATATTAACTAGGGGCCCCTGCAGTAGTCGAAATTCGACTATAATTAATTGAATTTAAAAATATAAACATTATTATGGTTCTATTATCAAACACTTATTATACTTCTGTAATAATACAGATATTATTAAGTTCTATATAATACAGATTTCGCCAAGACTACACTATAGATAAATAATATTAAAGACAAACAATATGAATCTATTCTCAATTTGACCACTGAGACTTTAAAGAATAACAAAAGTTTCACAATTGACAATAAACAAAGAGTATATTTATACGTGTGTGTGTGTGTCAAATAGATGGTAGTGTGTGTAATGTTTTCTTTATTGATTTAATGTATTTTTATGCATAATTAAAAAAATAAATAGCATTCTGCACTTCTTCTCTATATTCTCTATAAGTGTAGGAAATTTCATACTCCACCGTCCGCGCAATTTTCGTAAAAAAGGGTACAAAGTTTCTGCTTCACGTATTAATATATAGATTAAACCTCTATCTATCTAGTAACAAAATGTATTGTGTATCAACATTTCATGGTCCACCATTTTTCACTTTTATATCGTCAGTAGCGAAGAGCGAAACAGACCGATAAAAGAAACGCAATAGTCGTCGGCACGGTGCCGGTCACCGTCCTCGTCGAACCCGTCACGTGGGTCGCGTTTCCGATCCGGTGGTAGATTCTGCGCAGCACTGTTCTTGCTTGGGCCAGTGCTAACAACACTCCGATTTGAGCCCCGTGAGCTCACCTACTAGTTAAGGTTACGTTGAAAATATATCCTCTCAAGGTTATCAGCTTAGTTAGGAAGAAAAAAAATCGGCTCGGTGACCTTGAGAAAGTCCATTACGAGGAACAAGGAAGAAGCTCTAAAAATTCACGACGCAAACCTAACGATAGTAATTTTTCGGTAGGCGACGCGACGTGTCGACAAGCCTTCCGCGTGAGGTCCGTGTTGTACTAGGAGAAACATTTTATTTTAGTTGTGACAGTTATAATCGTTATCCTAATTCACGATCAATTATAGTCTCGGTTAGATATGGGACAGATCTACATCATTCCAGCAGTAGTTACAAATTTCTTTTAATTTTAAAAACACTGAATTCGTAATATCTAAATGAGGTATTTAATAGGTATTCTTCTTAGCTAAATATAAAGTTCAATACAATACATGTAAAGTCGCGATTATATACGATAGAAGATAGATGAAGATGTAAACATTTTAATTTTCACGCTAAATAAAGAGAGGGAATGCCACGTGTGCCTTACTAAACATGCTTTGCGGGAAAGAGGCATAATCTGTTCTCACTATCCCTTCTAAAACTTTGTGATTGAATCTTAGTAACCGATTTATAAATATGAGTAATTTGTTTGCTAAGCACATGTGCTGTATAATATTCAATTCATTATTATATATTCAATATTATAACACTTTATAAACTTAAATTACAAACTTAATAAATATTTTTTACGTTTAAAATCGTAACTGTAAATATTGTAATCCGTAAATATTGCAAACGTCGAATAATTATTTTTTGGTTCCCATAGACATCTATGCGCCTTGAGATATAAGTTCTAAGGTCTCACTATAGTTACAACGGCTGCCCTGCCCTTCAAACCGAAACGCATTAAGTACTGCTTCACGTCAGAAATAGGCAGGGTGGTGGTACCTACCCGCGCGGACTCACAAGGGGTCCTACCACGTCGAAAATAATATAGGTAATGAAAATAAAAATTCGAAAGAAAAACAGTTTTACGAAAGGTGTTTACAACTCGCGAAGAAAATACGAAATCTATAAGATTTAATATAAACGATACTTGTCAAAAATCTGAGTTGCCAAGAACATATCACTCTTATCATCAGAACTAGCTGAATCGTCATTTACATATAAAACAAAACATTAATAGTGCTAAATTAGTGCGTGTGCTCTCGGTGTGTTACAGAAGAAAATCCTCGAATGTCTGAGCCTATTTTACTTGCGCACACGCAGACCCAACGGGCCACTTGAATGATAAATTTCATAGGACCTTGGCTGGCATATTTTTCCTCATGCGTGATTCAAATACAAGAAAATGTTATTTTTTATCTGTACAAGATTTTAAATCAACTTTAGGTACATTAAACAATAGGTGCAGCTCTATTTAATTCCGTGCACGTCTCTTACGTTCTTATTGTTGTAATGGAGAATGAAAACAAGTTATTTAGAATTAACGATGTAATGAAAACCTTCCATAATAATCTTCAAACGCATTCCTAAGACTGCAAGCGCTTCTTGAATATATTGAATTTAGGTAGATTGTTTGTAGATGGTTTGAGTAGGTATGCACTTCGAACATTTGTAGGTTCGTATTTGATTTTCTATTATTTACCGAGCTGCCCTATTCTAAAGTACTTCTAATCGATCGAATATCAATTCTATATCATAATATTAGTATTTCATTCATGACCCACCCTATACGGGAGATTACCGAATCCATACCAAACCGGAGTTTGGGTCCTCAGTGGCATTAATTGGAATACAACAATGAGCTGTCTATCAAATCACACAGCGCATAAAAAAGGACGATAGTGGTATTAATCTGTTTAAACTTAGAATACTTCTTACCGCCAATATTAAAATTAAGGAGAGGCGTGGGATTAACTAAGTCATAAGATTAGACGTGAAAGTTACTGCTATGATAGATATGAGGAAGTAAGTTATGACGTAATTCTTATAAACGTATCGCAAATAAATTTACAAGAAAACGAATAATTTAATTATTATTGACACAATATAAGAACTACACATATTACACGTGTAAGGTCACAAGCAAGATGAATACCCATTGTGGAAGGTATATTGTATCTAAACAAGTAATTAGAAGGCTTTTGTACGTCGATTAATCATATCGCTACCCACATACATTCAACATAGCGCTATCGTGCCGCTGCTTCAATATGTTAACCATGGTTCGTTGTTTAAAAGAGACTTTTTTTTTCAATCACACAAGTAAATTCATTGTCTCTCTTCTCTTCTTCAATCCGTGTCCACACAATGCTGAATGTAGGTTTCTTCGAATGCACCCTAATCTCTTCGGTGTCTTGCCTTTCTCATCCAGTCTCTACCAACCACTTTGACCAGGTCATCGGTCCACCTCGTTGGCACCAAATTCATTGAGCATTAGCAGAATCGATAAAGACAAGATATTCCACCTAACGGGTGAAATTGTTCGGTAGACCGGCGGACCAAATTTTTTGTTTAATTTTGTGGAGGAAAGGATAGCTGGTGGCCCGAAGCCCTTTTCAGCTTCGACAGGACAGGCGTGCGAGCACAGGCTCAGCCTGGAAGGGTGGTATTTACTAGCCTCAAAGCATGAAGGCCACTGATTTGCGAATACATCCACTACCGCATCGGAATCGTGTTCCGCTGAGAAGATCTGGCGAACCTCAGCGGGCTGATGCTATGGACTTCAGGTCGAATTGTATTTACCAAGATTCCCATGGTTGATTCCAGTATTACAGCTACCAGCGTCTAACAAAAGTGTCGATGGATCGGATGAAATCTAGTTAAACTAATTTAACTGTATAAACTTTTAGTTACAGATGTTTACAAAAAAATATATTTTTTTCAGGATATTTTTCAGGATTATTCTAATCTAATTTAAATAAAGAACTGGACATCTTTAAATCAGAACATATGCGGCAGAAATAAACACCATGATGAAATGTATTCGTGATCGCTCAGAATCACGATTTAATGCATCGATCAGTCCATCCTCCGATAAACTTTCTTAATCGCTCCGCTATGACACCCACTCCTTAAATTTAAACAGTTTTTGACGTATCACACCTAAATGACCAACAGAGGTTGATGAATTCAACAGCTCATTAATTAGTGAAATATAACTCCAACCAAACTTCATGTTCTCCCCACAAAAGACAAGTCGTCGTTAAGTGTTCGCACATTGTTTTTGCGGCAAGCATCATTAATTACTGCCTTACTGCCGCGGTAGGTATTCAGGTGGGCAGTAATGTTTGCACACTCTGTAATTGTCCACCCACGAGTTCAATTGGTGACGCCGGTCCTGGTTTTGAGCGACAGGTCTATTAATTAACCATTGTAATGAGGCACTTTAAGCACTAACTAAAATACTAACCCGATTTAAATGTTCATTTTGTAGAGTAAGTTTTGTTTGATTACATTTTGATAAGTGGTTTTCTTCTTACATCATGGTAGTCATTATTAAATGATGTTTCTCTTTTAATAATATATAATTATTAATTAAATTAAAATTCCATTTCTCATTATTTTGTTAAAGGCAAATCAATATTAAGTGAAGGTTCAATGGTGTCATAGCAATGTTCTTTGTTTCATTAAAACAAAATTAATTCAGTGAAATTTTCACGCGTTTACAGCAACTAGCAATCAATAAATGTATATCTATTAGAAATAGATAGCAAGCGTCCGTAGTATGGATGCATTCATATTGATTGCCGTGCCTATTACATTCGAATATTAGCATGTCCTAATTTACGCACTTCGAGTTCATCGTGCCCTATAGGGTAACATAAGGGGAGGGTAAGGGGACATGCAGTGTGCTCGTATCGAGAGAGGCGATTAGACCAGCGTTTAAATCCCGTAGACCAGTACCATTTTTTCTATGGTAATACGTACTGCAAGAATAACGGCATGGGAAGGGCCACAAGGGAAAAGAAAAAAGGGCCGCCCGATATCAAAATGGGAGGACGATATAAAAGCTATTGCTGGCCCTCGAAGGATACAGGTAGCCCAAAATAGAACCAAATGGAAGGACTTGGAGGAGGCCTTCACCATGTTTAATGGGTTCCTACCAAACACAAGTGACAAAAAATCAAATTATTAAATATCTATTTACTTTGTATTTTAGCAGGAAATAAAAGGCTTTTTATTTTATTTTATTATTTATTAATACGTACTTAACCAACCACTTTAGTCCACATTTCTTTTGGACATGCCATCCTGAAACTTATGCCGCGAAATCACTGTTTTTCACAACCCGGAGGGTGTTAGCAAACATATTCGATACTACACCCTATTACTAGCTAGGGAGACGCATTTTTTCTGTAAATAATACGTACATATATTTGTAATTGATATAGGGTCATATTATCAAATTTTCCGTCTATACAATCCAATAAAACAATTAAAAAAAAGATGTGTGGTGTCGTGGGACACCAGATAGAAACGAAGTTTCTTATTATAAAAATCTTAATTTTAAGTTCTGTTCGAGGTATAAAGAAAATAAAGCTGGAGGTTTCGCAACAACCCACGGTCATTCGGTAACGTGCGAACTTATTGTGGTACACTTCATTCACGGTTGTTTGCATAAGAGTTAGTGTATTGCGCAAACGAAGCTCTGAGATCGTGGTCAATGAATGATACAAAAATATCTTATTTTTTGTACGTTATTACAAAGTTAAGTCGCACACTGTGTGCATTACTAATTTGTACGTTATTACAAAGTTAAGTCGTACACTGTGTGCATTACTAATAAAAATCTTACGTTACGGACGTTTCTTCCCGGTTAGGGTACCCCTCCGCATCGTCCCATAAGGAACTTCGTTCCAAAAACAACTATAAATATAGATTCAATTACGTCACAGCTTCCTGTGTTTGAGAACATTCTCTTCCATACAAGAGTAACAAAGAGTCACAGGCAATTATCCATTGAGCAGCGCCGGAGATAAACATCGCTACACGCAATTCGCACAGTCTTGTTCGCGCTTGCATTCAATTAAAGGTGTAGGTGATAAATATTTATTTGCTTGCAAACGTCTCTCTACTAAAATTTATTCAGGTAAAGGTATTATTTCGATTTTGGATATAATTCAATTGAACCAATTGAACTAGATGCTGTCTAGTTTGTATGTGATTCGGTTTTCACTATCTGAAATGCTACGAGACTCTTTAGGTTGTTGTTAGGAAGATTCTCTCTTTTTTCACTTTTATGTACGAGAAATACATAATATACACAGAATAGTCCACAGAATCGTTCCGGGAATCATATTCGTGCTATCTTAAGACCCCCGATAATTAAAAAAAAACTATCCTATACAAGAATTCAAGTGTGGAGCTACTAACTAAGTAGTATTTTCGTTTCTTTGAAAATTGTGCCTGAGTTTAGTGGTAATGGAAATGTTACACCAATCCTTCCTATATTTTTAGCCACATAAAGTCCGCATTCGATTTTCAGGTCGGCTCTAAGTACAGAACGGAAAGGCTTTTGATAATTGAAAATTCTGACTCATATTTCTAAAATTATCAATAACTAAAATTGGCATTAAAAAATGAAGAAACACAAGTATTTTGTTTTGGAAGAAAAACAGTGATTTCGGCCACATTTCTCTTTGAAAATCATGTCGTTCCTAAACGAAAGACGGACTAGCCAGCAAAAGAGTTAGCCGCATTATGAGTTCTGTCTCATTACCACAAACCATTCATGTTGACATGAAATTACTAAAGATTTTTATCAATGTCTCGGCGAAGCAGACCCGACAAGTCGGCACAACCTCGGAAATGATCTACACTTGATTTACGTTGAAGCGATGCTATCACACGACAGACGGCAGTTGGCGAACGTGAATTGCTATAAGGAACCAAGATCAATGGCTAACGTTTCCGTAAATCACGTTGACAGTACACAGCATATCGCGACAGTAATGGTCACTTAATGAACAATTGACTTTTTTTATTGCTTAGATGGTTGGACGAGCTCACAGCCCACCTGGTGTTAAGTGATAACTGGAGCCCATAGACATCTACAACGTAAATGCGCCACCTACCTTGAGATATAAGTTCTAAGGTCTCAGTATAGTTACAACGGCTGCCCCACCCTTCAAACCGAAACGCATTCCTGCTTCACGGCATAAATAGGCGGGGTGGTAGTACCTACCCGTGCGGACTCACAAGAGGTTTTTGTCAAGAATTTATTAAATTTGTTAAGTATGTAGAGAAGATTTTCTCGCTGGAATTACAGATTAGAGATATTTATCTAAAACTAGTTTTCGCTAATGATCGAAATTCGACCATAATGACTGATACCAAAAGAACTAGATTCTATTTTTTCTAAAAATTCTTTTGTTTTCTGTTTAAAATAAATTGCTTGCTAAACTATTTTACATAAAAAAAAACTTCCTGTTTTAGACATTTAATACAACATTTAAGACATTCGATTCGAACAACAATATACTATACTAGCTGACCCGGCAGACTTCGTAGTGCCTCAATCGATAAATAAAAGACCTACATTTTAATTAATTCCGAGTATATATTTTCATATTTATACCTTTTAAACCTTCTCTGGACTTCCACAAATAATCCAAAACCAAAATTAGCCAAATCGGTCCAGCCGTTCTCGAGTTTTAGCGAGACTAACGAACAGCAATTCATTTTTATATATATAGATATCGTACGAGTATATGAGTCGTCTATTATCAAAGGTGGCAATCTGTGCATTTGGACAAAAAATTTTTATTGATATGTCAATACAGATTGATTTGAATATAATCGTCTCCTTCAAAGAATACGGTTCAAAACCTGCATTAAATAAAGGTTAATAGTTAACCTGTTATTTATCTAAGATGTCGTTCCGAAGAGTTTTGTGACTGCCAATGGAATACAAAGTCAATAATTCGTTTTTCTGATTTACCAATCATTGTCCAAAAGTCTGATTGCCGGCTTTGATAATAGTCGACTCATATGTGCGCTTGAAATATTTCCAATGCAAAACATTTTAGTAGTTTAATTTTTGCGATGCTGATGATGTATCAGAGTGATTAATCCAGTGTGAACGGGTAATGCGTCTATGAATAATGATAGTCTAATGATCTGCGCTTCGATGATAAAGGTTTTCTTAGAATTGCAAGAATAATTCGCGATCATTGCGCTATGAATCACAATAATTTTGTTTAGTTTACAATCACAATACGAAACGTGCAAATGTTTTTCTTGCAAATGTAAATAAATCTTTGACGTAATATTATTTCGTGGCCATATCATTATTTATTATAAGTGAAAAAAAAAAAAAACGAATACTTTCCGTATTAAGCAATGATTCTGTCTGATTATTTGTAATAATTATTTAAAAGGTATTATAATTTCGAGAAAATCAAATAATGGACGGTGTTGAGCATGATATTGACTGAACGAGCTCACGGCCCACGTGTGTTCGGTGGCTACCTGAGTAAAATCTGTGTGCTTCGTTCGAATCTTTTAACGTTCTCGATAGCGTAAAAGTTAACTCAAATTTGTATGCAGTTGGAGCGTTGGCCTACGTTTGACGCTAGGGGCGCTGAAACTTTTATTTGTACCAGGAAAAATAAATGTAACATTAACTTAACATGACTACGCACAGCCCACATCCACCACCACACTCCGGCGATTTTAGATCCTGTCTTAAAAATGGTCGCATCTAGAACACATTAGAACCGATTGCCATTTAAATTGTTCAATACAAATGTTTTATATCAATGACATCCGATTAAATCGCAATTACTGACGGTAATCATTTAGAAAACAAGGTTAAGAACCCAGTATCGGAAACAAGTGTGAATTGTACGAAGTCCGTCATAATTTATGACTGATATAAAACATTTCGGAGGCACGTAGACGCCGTCACACTTACTAACCAGCATTCTTGAAGTTTTGGTATGAAGGGTGGGGCAGCCGTTGTAACTATACTTGAGACCTTAGAACTTATGTCTCAAGGTGGGTGGCGCAGTTACATTGTAGATGTCTATGGGCTTCGGTAGCCGCTTAACGCCAAATGGGCTGTGAGCTCGTCCACCCATCTAAGCAATAAAATAAAATATATAGCTACAACCAGTCTACTTTTGTAAATACAACATAATCAATGAACTCGTCACTGGTACTTTGTGTTCGCTTACTGCCAACTTATGAAATACTATGAATAACAAAAAATTTGCATTCAATTGAATTGGTCGCAAATTAAACATTACGGCCATGTTCAAACATAACAAAATAATTCCGTTACGTAAGCATTCAGGAATTTAATGAAAGGTTTTCCTTTTGTATTCGAATTAAAGAAATAGCGGTAGTACTGCTAGGCGATTTTTAAATCAAACAATCTGACGTACATATTAGGGACCGACATTCTATTGTCTTACTAAAGCAGTGGACAGATAATATCAAAGAGAATAGGCGTACATGACAATAGAGAAATGTTAATAAATTTTGATACTATCGGGAGGTTAGAGATGTTTTTTTTTTGTAGGTTTATTGTAATCTGATTTATTTACAATGAACATAAAGCCATAGGTGAGTTATTCAATCCACAGTAGATTTACAGCTTCGTAAAATAACCTCGTTCGGAAACCATTTTAGCTGCTACTGATCGGAGAACTGTTCAAGGGTTTTTATGTAATGTATTTTTGAATTATGGCTTCGGAAATCTGGTTTTAAGCGGACATATCCACATTCTTGACAGGACTGATTTGACATTTTTAAACACAATAACAACAAATATTATTAATAGTCGCACAGAGAGCATAATTAACAACAGCGCGCATGCGTTCAGATTTGATGGGTTTTTTTTGAAAGGAGGAAATCGCCCGGACTTCCCCCCTCTTCCGCCCTCCACTGGGAATGCAGGGCGGGGCATGTCGAAGCGAACCGACTAAAACCTCCTGTCGCTCAACAAACAGCATCCAAACCTCGCATGAGACAGAACTCATGAAAAGGCAAAGGGGGGAAGTGAAGCGTTTAGTGCGGAGCACATCTCTCCCATCACTCTCCCCCTCGGGACGCCGGACCGGCGGCCCTCTCAGTCGGCAGATTTGATGGGTGGGATAACTGTTCTAAAATATAATCGCCGCATCTCTGTAACTTCAGTTAACCGCGGAAGTTCGTAAGCTCGTTAATTTATTAAGAGCAAAAAAATCAAAAGGAATCCAATTTATAAAGAACTAGAAAAAAAGAAAATGTAAGAAAAAAATTAGGCAATTATTTACAACTGTGAATTTAGACATAATTTAACCATGAAGTCAATCACGCGTAACATTATTATTAAATTGCATAATTTCTAAATAAATATGTACCTAGATTAGTTGTAAATAATATTTAACATCGATTAAACAAGTAGCTTTTAAATATTTAGACAATCGTATTTAGATTCAACCACGCTAGACTCGTTTTTGTCTGTACACAAAGAGATCCAAATAATTTCTAAAGAATCAAGAACAAGTGTAACAATGAAATGAAATAATAACAAACAATGAATAATAAAACGCAAAACTCGGTATGCAAATGATGTTAAAACCTATTAAAGTAATGTAATCATTATTACCCTGTGGTCTAAGTTACAAACGTGCAATTAACTATTATTACATCGAATCAATATAGAATAGGAAATAAGAACGGTTTAAGATAGAAAATTTCTTCATTAGACGATAACAAAATTTAATAAGTTTTTTTTTTAAATCATCAACCTGATGATTGAAATTACGCTGGGGCTATTTAAAGGGCTGAAAGATGGTCTAGAATTATGTCATAATTAAGAGAACTGCGAAGATGCATTGCTGTCGTGAAAAAGGCTTCCGACGTTGTCTTCTTAGACATAGTTACGGATGAGTTCGATATCTTAATTGCAATGTTGATCCTCTAAGAGACTAGAAGATACTACACTACTACACTAGTCTATAAGATTTATAAACATTAGAAGACTAACCTAAAAAGCGTTATTGAAGAATTTCGGAAGAGTTTAAGAGGAAGCGTTTCACGAACATTTTTAGTGCTTGGAGCGAGTTTTTAACGTTCTCGATAGCGTAAAAGTTAACTCAAATTTGTATGCAGTTGGAACAGCGGTAGCGGTTAACGAAGGCAAACGATCCAACTCCATACAAATTTGAGTTAACTTTTACGCTATCGAGAACGTTAAGAAACTCGCACAAAACACACAGAAAATTCACACTAAACATACAGAAGTAACTGTACGCGCTCGTGCACTCTACTGCTAGTCAGTTATTTCGCAATCTTCTATGACTTAGACCACGAAAGCAACCATAAGCCGATGGTTACAAATAGTTGGAGACAAAGCGAGGACCTTGGTACGATTAATTAGATTCAGTGCGTCGGCATGCACGACGCGTGTCCGCACTCTGAGCGAGCGAACACTGCGAAAGACCGTACATTTTCTAATGAGCCTTTTGACGTTAATATACAATGCATGTATAGTATTTCTATGTCATAATATAATAAATAAATCTATATATATATAAATGAATTGCTGTTCGTTAGTCTCGCTAAAACTCGAGAACGGCTGGACCGATTTGGCTAACTTTGGTCTTGAATTATTTGTGTTAGTCCCGAGAAGGTTTAAAAGGTAGATAAATATGAAAATGCCTGGAATTAAATAAAAATAACAATTTTGTATTTCCTTTGACGTGTCCCCCGTCGGACGGATTCCTTTTGTTTTTTTTTAGTTTTTTTTATACAAAAGCTTAGGACTTTTATTTATCGATTGAAGCACTACAATGTCTGCCAGGTCAGCTAGTAATATAATAAATATATAATAATAAATAGAACTGTGATTGAACTGTCTATTTCAAACCTGCATCAAAATTTCAAGGCGTTTCAGCTTTTGAGTTATAGCGCGTTTCGTCTCTAGTCAAATCTTAAACTGATAATAAGTTTTGTCAAACAAAGGAGAGTAGCAAATCGAAAATCATCAGGAAAATGTTGAAAAACACACAAAATAATTCGAATTTCTTTTTTTGCGTCGAAAACTTTTCTACCTTAGCAAATGTCTATCTCAATAATGTGTAGCAAAAAACATGAAAGGCTTCAATTTATGAGAGCTCATCAGCAAGCTTCATTGACTTTTAGAAAAATCACGAACCAACGTCTTGTCCGTATGAGGGGCACGCTATTTACTGCCGGATCGCTATACCCACGGTCTAAGCCTTTGCTAGAAGAGACTTGTACACAAAATAGTTTGAATGAAGTCTTACATCAATATATTAGTGAAGCAAAAACTTTGTACCCCTTTTAACGAATATTGTGAAAATGGAGTAGTATGAATTTTTTTCCACACTTATATAGAATACTAGCGACCCGCCCTCGCTTCGCTTCGGAAACATTAAAACACACATGAAACCAAAAAAATAAAATAAAAAAAAAATTAAAAAAGGAGCCTATGTTCATCAGGGACAATGTCGGCTTCTAATGGAAAAAGAATTTTTCAAATCGGTCCAGTAGTTTCGGAGCCTATTCGAAACAAACAAACAAATCTTTCCTCTTTATAATATTAGTATAGATAGAGAAGCAGTGCACAATTCTAATATTTTTTTAAATAATGCATAAAAAATAGATTAAATCAATAAAGAAAATATTACACACACTACCATGAATTTGACACGCACACGCATACATACTTTATTTGTTTATTGTCAAACTTTGTTATTGCTTAAAGTCTGTGGTCAAATTGAGAATAGGTTAATATTGTTTATCTTTAATAATATTTGTCTATAGTGTAGTTTTGGCGAAATCTTTGATTATCGAAGTATTATTAGTCTTTGACAATAGAACCTTATTAATGTTCAAACTTATAATTTTAATTTATTATAGTCGAATTTCGACTACTGCTGAACCACTAGTATATGTTTGAGGCCTAAAATGTATTAAATGACTTTGTCACTGTTATAAAAGTAGGTTACAACACTAAAGATGTTGTGGCACATGCATATCCAACTTTGCCGATTCAAAATAATTATGCCGTGAGTTTGCCTAAATTAGCTGACAACAAAGGAAGGATTACGTATGCTGGTCGGCGCAACTTCGACAGCCTAATTTAAGACGTACAGTTAGCGCATCGCAAGGCCAACCTTTGTGTTTCTAGACATTAATTGAGTCTAGCATTTGCAAGGGAATAGTAATTAGATGTATTGATGGAGATATACGTTCACAATTGCAGTTGTTAGATAATCATTTTAACATTCAATTTTGTGATTTTGAATTAACTAGTGGTCCAGCAGTAGTCGAAATTCGACTATAATTAATTGAAATTATAAGTTTTAACATTATTATGATTCTATTGTCAAATTATATAATCACAGATTTCGCCAAGACTACACTTTAGGCAAATATTAATGAAGACAAATAATATTTAATCTATTCTCAATTTGACCACAGACTATAAGCAATAAGAAAAGTTTGACAATAAACAAAGAGTTTCAATGTGTGTGTGTGTATGTCAAATACATGGTAGTGTGTGTAATGGTTTTTTTATTGATTTATTGTATTTTTATGCATAATTTTTAAAAATATGAGCGTTCTTCACTTCTTCTCTATATTCTCTATAAGTGTGGGAAACTTCATACTACTCAGTCCGCGCAATTTTCGTAAAAAGGGATACAAAGTTTTTGCTTCACGTATTAATATATAGATTGAATGAATTTTGTACAATTAAACCAGTATTTTTGTCTCAACTCACGATATACACTTTGGAAGCGAGCTTACGCCTTTACTACTACTACTGAGCTCTCGCTATGACCCCGAAGTGGGTCTTGGCCTCCGATAATAAACTTTGCCATTCATCCCGGCGCTGCGCAACACCTTGCCAGTCCGACACTTGGAGCTCCCGTAAATTTCCTTCCACAGCGTCAAACCAGCGGTACTTGGGCCTCCCTACGGGGCGGCGTCCCTCCGCGTACACCCGTTTTACAGCCCGATCCTGCTCCATACGTACTACATGTCCGAACCATCCGAGCGTCCGTGCCTTCATCTCCCCCAGAATATTTGGCTCAACAAAAAGCCTCTCCACATCCTTATTTTTCCGGACGTGCCAAGAACCGTCTTCTTTCTGAACTTAACTTACACATTTAGTGCAATCAAAATTAAAATTAATTAATTGAGCTACACTTCGACTTAATGCAAAAATAATAAACATAAAAAATAAAACACAGCATCAACCTTACCAACTTATTTAAATTGAGATATTAAGTCCGCTGACTGATTGAAATAAATAAGCGTACATTAAAAATCGTTGGACATTAGAAACGCAAATTGCCAATGAATGAATATAATATACAACTCATAATTTGTATCGTAGCTTATCGTGTTCCGTACAATTACGAAAAATTTATAGTATTAAAAGATTATGTAAAGTATTTTTTTAGGAACGTGACGCGGAAATACCGAAAGATCGTACAAGATTGAAAATGCACAATCCTTTTTTGGACCATGAGAACTCTAATCACGTACGCGATATTGTCTTACTGAATGCAAGATATGCAAAAATGTGCTCTATTTGCTATTATTTAAAGACTAAGTGTAAACTGCATTGAGCCGACCTTGGAGCCTCGGGGTACTGTACATATTAATGATGAATCAAGTATGCGCTCACCGTTCGAGAAGACATAGACAACAAGGTGGAAGAAAGGGCATGGAATGTCAGTAGACTTCAAGGCCAGCCTGTATAATCCGGCTGCTTCATAAACATTATAATTTAA
The DNA here is from genome assembly GCF_003987935.1 of Bombyx mandarina. The sequence continues at coordinate 70,206 of NW_021011527.1, read as the reverse complement.
CGACGCATCAAGAAAGACTTAAGTATCACAGACATATTTTGATTGTAGATAAAGAACGTATTTACGTGATAGTGTTTTACAAAATAAATATTTTTTTTATTGCTTAGATGCGTGGACGAGCTCACACAGGTGTCTTAACTCTGTGTTACTGGAGCCCATAGACATCTTTTTTTTATTTTTTTTTTATTGCTTAGATGTGTGGAAGAGCTCACAGCCCACCTGGTGTTAGGTGATTACTGGAGTCCATAGACATCTACGACGTAAATGCGTCATCCACCTTGAGATATAAGTTCTAATGTCTCAAGTATAGTTACAACGGCTGCCCCACCCTTCAAACCGAAACGCATTACTGCTTCACGGCAGAAATAGGCGGGTGGTGGTAGCTACCCGTGCGGACTCACAAGAGATCCGACCATCAGTGATTACGCAAATTATAATTTTGCGGGTTTAATTTTTATTACACGATGCTATTCCTTTACCGTGGAAATCAATCGTGAACATTTGTTAAGCGCGTATTTCATTAGAAAAATTGGTACCCGCCTGCGGGATTCGAACACCGTTGCATCGCTAGATACGATTGCACCGGACGTCTTATCCTTTAGGCCATGACGACTTCAAAGTTCAAGTGATGACTACAACTCACGATAATCAAAGTAAATACTATTACGAATCATATTTATGCGCTATTAGATCTTGTTCTTCTGTTAGTATATACATATATTCTTGATGTAAGTATAAACCACAACCGTCGTTCGTATCGCCAGTACTAGGTTGACGTAAGCAGAAAATAATAAAACTTCAAGTCAAACACAACCAAGATATTATTACACCGACTCTTAATAAAACCATTTCAAATATTTATTAATTGCAATATAAATCGTTATCCTTTCCTAATCCATAAACAACAGGAAAACTAGAAATAAACTCGTTTTAATATAGATAAAAATATACTTGCAACATTTTATGCTAATTGCCGAGCGGATGGTACTGTGCTTGCTGAATGTACTTACTCCAAGCTTGTCAAGTAGATAAATAACTAAGCAATTAGTGATAGAATGAGTTTATAAGCCTTTATGGAAAGACAAGAAAACGATCTATTTGGCGTTAAGCGGCTATGGGAGCCTAGTCTTAGATGCTTCAAAATAATGTTAGAGTTTATTTTTTTATTACCGTATAGGCAGAACGAGCATACGGCCCACCTGATGGTGAGTGGTTACCGTCGCTCATGAACGCCAGCAATGCCAGGGGCAGAGCCAAGCCGCTGCCTACCGTTTAATACTCTCCACAAGCCTCGTTTGAAGAAGGACAAGTCAGAGCGCTCGGGAAACACCGTGAAGTGTAGCTTGTTCCAAAGCCGGATGGTACGTGGCAAAAAATATCTCTGGAAACGCACTGTGGATGAACGCAGTGGCTCCAGGTAGTATGGATGAACTCTATTCCGGTAGCGGGCGGTGTGATGGTAAAAACGAGACGATGGTATCATTTCAAACAATTATATAAATCGATATTAAGTTTGTTGAAGATGCAAGAGTGTGTGTGTGTTTTTTTTGTGTACTTTTTTCGAAATTTATATATGTGTCGTTATTTTTGCACGTGCATTTAGAACATTTCAGGTCTTTATGATAATTGGCACATGTTCGTAAATGTCGCCATCAACTGAGACAATATCCTTACCTAAATACATTAATTCTGTCTTATCATATCATCAATTCTGAATAATCTGGTCTGTATTCCCTTATTCGTTCGAGCATCGCGCAAAAATAACTGAAGCGATTTCAAAGACAATTTGTAGATCGCATCTTGTAGGTATCTCTAGCTAGGAGAATGCGAGCCAGGTACCAGGTTTCAATTTAATTAATCAAAATACCAAAAAACAGAAGCTGAGTGCTCATAGCGATATTGATCCTAAAAATAATAGGTACTGTAATTGTGACAATATGATTTGGTAACGTTGTTTTTCGGCCAAATATAACCAGATTACAAGACCTATAAATTGTTCAATCTGTTCAATGACACAATACTCGTATAATAATGACACATCGCCCAGCCATCTAGACAACAAATATTGAAAAAAAAAACATAAATTCACTTCATAACTTTATGTGATATTTGTGTTATTGTAATGATTATAGAGCTTGCTTTCAAACTATTATTCTCCACTCCCCCCACGCCGATTGCAGCAAACGCATTCTTCACACGATGATAAAAATTTGTAAATGATTTTCGTTGTTATTAAGAAACTACGGCTTTATCATCGGATCAATTGCATTGACTATATTTACAAATTGTTATACTTACTTCCTTACAAAGCGTAATGAGTTCGATTCCAAAACATTTCTCATCCGATCCAATTATTTTACCCACCCAATCGCTGGTGGCTAGGGGTCTTCAAGTTACACGCGGGCGGGAACCGACAGTATTATTTCTGAGCGTACCTTCTCCAACCAAACACGACAATCCTGTGATCTATTACTGTTCGAACTCTAAAGATTTTATCGCTTCTGATCTGATCGTGCAAAAAAATTTATCGAGATATTTTTTTATAAGCCTGAGAGTAAGATACTAATAATTATAAAAACTTACACCGTCAACACAGATAATAATTGTTAACTTCCGTAATTATTTATGCTTTGATTCTAAATCAATTTGCATATTGTAGCGTGCATAAGTCACTTTATATTTACGTTGAAAAGATCAATCAATTTTTATTGACTTCTTTGAATAATTCATTGGAATCCTGATAGAAGCAGTGTTTATTTCAAGGTGTCATGCTGTCTATAATTTTTGCGAGAGATAGATTTTGTCGGCACTATAATGAGGCACGAAGCACCCCATCTCCCATCAGAGTAGTAAAAGGCAACTGAGGTACAGCCTAAATTATTACTCTCATTTATAGTTGATTAGACCACCTAAATTTTGCATATGACATTTAATTATGAATACTCTTGTTATACCCCAAACAATTCTCGCTTACATAAACTATCTAATTATATGGCATTTTTATCAAAACACTTTGTATTTTAAAATGAAATATAATAATATATATTTCTAAGTTCAGTATAAATATAACTAAACAATTTTCCTTGAAGGCCAAACAGCGTATCGTTATGTGTTAGGAGTAGTGTGCACAGTGTTTTTGGTGGTATTACTAGTATTGAAGTAAACGTTTATTCCTCAAGTTATCTTTTGAACATCTTACAAAGAAAATTCTAGAACACTAGGTGCTTTATGTAATTATTCCGAGTAATCCTCATATTGTAGGTGTTGTAAGATCAGGTCTAATCCCTATTGATCAACAACACAAGGTTATTGCATGTCCATTTTGTATTGGAGATGCTGTCTCGCTGTTTCTGATGCCTTTTTCCCTTACCTAATCGTTGGTAGCCCAAGAGGCTATTCCAGTTACGCGCGATTTGGAAGGCAATGCGTTTCGGTTTGAAGGGTGGGGCAGCCGTTGTAGCTATACTGAGATCTTACAACTTATATCTCAAGGTGGGTGGCGCAATTACGTTGTGGTTGTCTATGGGCTCCAGTAACCACTGAACACCAGGTGGGCTGTGAGCTCGTCCACACATAGAAGAAAAAAAAGAAAAGGTAAGGTCACGGGGCTAAAACTTAGAGGACTTGCTAACACTAGCCCTAGCAAGAGCAAAGTTTTGCTAAATCAAACGCCGAAACAAAACGCGACCCATTGATATGATCTGACGAGAATCTCTGTGAGCTGTGTCTATGGGCTACGCTACACGCCAAACTCTTGGTTGGAGCGCCTATCCCCGAAAATGGATCAGGCGTTAGGATATGCTTAGAGCGATGGCGGCTTTGTGTTGCCCCGTCGCCTGGGTCGACAATGTTAATCGAAGCTAAGTGAACTATCCTGCCGCGCCGCTGTCTCGAAGAAGTTTCTAGACGTTGTCTTCAGATACTTATGTTACGGGTTTAATTCTAAATCATCCTAAAGATCTATTCTGATACCCGAAACACCGAAGAAAATCCGAGCCTAAGGATGTTGCTTGGAGAACGTTTGATTTATCTTTTAAATTTGAAATAAACGAAATTTAATCAAAAAGCGTCAGAAAAATTGAATTTTTTTGTACTAAAATTTCTTTCTGAATCACAGTCGTCGCGACAAAATCGCGCGTGAGCACGATCTTTAGAACGATAAGTGCGTTCGCCATGATCCGCGAAGTAAGAGGAAGGTCGGCAGATTTACAACCTTTTGTATTACGACCGCACCGTAACAAAGCAAGGATGATCTCTATGCACATAAAGACGNGTAGCGTCACAAAAATTGAATTTTTTTGTACTAAAATTTCTTTCTGAATCACAGTCGTCGCGACAAAATCGCGCGTGAGCACGATCTTTAGAACGATAAGTGCGTTCGCCATGATCCGCGAAGTAAGAGGAAGGTCGGCAGATTTACAACCTTTTGTATTACGACCGCACCGTAACAAAGCAAGGATGATCTCTATGCACATAAAGACGCATGGACATTAGAGCTCTTCTACAATTTGCTGTATTCATCGACTCTTGCGGTAAGAACGTGCAAATAGTTAAGTCACACCATTATAAAATAAGTTAGAGTGTTAAAGTTATGTGTAGAAAATTCTTAAGATTCAAACATTTTGTTAGTTTTGAATATTCTCTTAACTATGTTAGATAGAAGCAATCTGGTTGATCATCTTTGTAGATGAGCAAACCACATCTCAGTCGTTAAGGGGCATGATGTTAAGAATATACTGGTCAAATCAAACTCATTTCAACATCGCCATGGTGCCATCAATGTTAGCTCTATCGCCCGTTCCAAAGAGGGTCATAGTGCTAAGGATCACTGGCGACATTAACTCGGCTGGTCGCGATTCCAAGCCGGTAGTAGATGTATTAGCGAAGCAGCTGCCGTTGAGCTATTAAATTTCCTTCGGAGGGCTCGAACTGCTGTTACCAAATCTCATCCCTCTTGGCTGAGTCCATACTCGCCCACCTGTCTTAGTGAAACTGAAAAGGCCATCAGACCAGCAGTAATCCTTTCTTCCTAAAACAAAAAGCTTCAGAATAATTATGAAGTTAATCGTATTTGCTGTATCTCTGATCGTAATGAAATTTAGTGGTCAGTAACTTACGTAACATACTTATTGTATCAGGACCAATGTTCCAATCCTAGTCAAAGTCGATATGAAGGTACCCATAATACAATATAATTTAGCAACGGCTAAATTTGTATTCATTTTTAGTACGTAGATACAACGAGCTAATGATTAGCCTGCTGTTAAGTGGTTACAGGATCCCATAAATGTCGTTACCTCAATGCCACCGCCCACCTTGAGACATGAGGTCGAACACTAAATTTTATTATTTTAAATTTTAATTTGCGTAATTACTGCTGGTAGGTCCGCGCGGGTAGGTACCACTACTCCGCCTATTTCTGCCGTGAAGCAGTAATGCGTTGCGGTTTGAAGGGTGGGGCAGCCGTTGTAACTATACTTGAGACCTTAGAACTGATATCTCAAGGTGGGTGGCGCATTTACGTCGTAGATGTCTATGGGCTCCAGTAACCACGTAAGATCAGGTGGGCTGTGAGCTCGTCCGCCCATCTAAGCAATAAAAAATAAAAATAAAAATTATGGTACTCACATGAGTAAGAGTAACTCAGATTAAGTATAAAATATAATACTCAAGTTAACACTGTATATAAAATATAATCAAATAAAAACAACAAAGCCACACATGCGCTAAATTATTAATAAGACACTGAAACGAATACATATCTGTAAAACGTTTTTATTAAATAATTTTGTCAACTGAACAATAGACTGTCGCTGACATTGAGCTGTAAAATCTGACGTTAACACATGTACAAACGTCAAATGATAATTGTGATGTAAAATTACATTGAAATAATTATTATCTAAAGCTATTTTGTTTCATTTGAACGCGACTCTCTTCTGATAACTTCCGAACTTGGTTGTTTTTATTTGCATTTATTGTAACAAAAGTTGTTTAATTGTATTGTTGAGTATGTCGAGTTTTAAAATATGCAAAATAAATTCCCGCGACACATGACATGTTATTGATAGCAACAAAACAAACTCATGAGAATCATCGAACCAATTAAAAATCAATCAGATTACTATTGCATTGAAAGATTCAATTATCTTACTTCGAGAACTATCAGTGTTTGGCGTATTGTCAGTCCGCGTAGATAAGTTCCACAATCCTGCGTATTTACTGCGAAACAATCAGTGCGTTCTTGTTTTAAGGGTGGGACACCACCGTCCATTAAGATTAAGACTCCGTGCACATGTCTTAAGACAAGTTGCGACATTAATGTTGTCAGCCAACGCCCGGTGTCTTGTGAACTAATCTGCTCAACTCAAGCAATACCAAATAGACAATGATCAAAACAGACAGTTACAGTAAAATTATATCTTTTAAAAATATATAAATAAAATCCATCTCAAAGTTCGTGTTTACGGAATTTAATAATGAATATTAATTATAATAATACGAAAAAAAAATGTTTGAATGAATTTGCATTCGTTCTATCTTGCTTTTCGTAACAAAACATTAAAAATCAAACAGAATTCATAGTCAGTGAAACTCACAAAAATAATGAAGCGAACATAACACATTAAATTCTATAGGTACATTTACTGCCTACGCAATTCGGGGTCAAACGATACGTAAAATATATCTTATTCAAGAAAAAAAGACAATGCACGAATCGACCTTGGACTCTAAGTCAAATTCTTCGGAGCCCCCTACTAATGTTTCACTACCAATTTGATAATGTTTCCGTATTTATATTTTTTATACGCATCATTCGGCAGAGGTCTTCAAAAGATAAATATATATTTTTTAATTATATTTCTTTACTTTTTATGGAACCTCTTTTACTAATTTGTGCAAACAAATGACAGCTTATAATATTTTAATAACTCTACTAAATTTCTGCTAGCTACTACTAACTACTGTATTTTTATTAAATAATATGTAGGAAATTTTAAGCCAAAACATCAATCAACTAACAGCTCATAGATATCACTAAATTAGGACAAAACGGAACGTACAACTGCTTTGCTGCAGAGATAAGTGAAATGACCACGACCTACCCGTAAAGTTTCAAGATATCCGACCACCAGTAACTTTTCAAATAAATTTTAATTTAATATTACATCAAAGTACCACACTATTTTCTATTTATCTTCGAGAAAGGAAACATCCTATATAGCTGAAAAACAGTGTCATTTTAAAGGCTTCAAATTCATGCCCAAGTTTAGATGTAAATGTTGTAAAGAAAAACTAGTGTAGATAAAGATCGTACTTCGTGAAACAATCATCTATGTTACATTGGTAAGGGTGTCGACGAACAAGCCGCGTGGGCGATCGCAAAAACTCTCCTATGACATTGCCACGTCTTATTTCCACAGAGTTCTATATTCAGCACGTGGTTAAGAACTTAGAACCTTGTTGTTCTACGTGATCGCAAATGCCGGCTGGACAATTGCTTCAACCCACACCTCTTGTGTTTTAAGATCGGGTACAGTACTTAAAGCTATGTTATGTTTTAGAATTTTATATTATAGTTTTTTTTTTTTGCCCTCGTAGGCAGACGAGCATACGGCCCACCTGATGGTGAGTGGTTACCGTTGCCCATGGACTTCAGCAATGCCAGGGGCAGAGCCAAGCCGCTGCCTACCGCTTAATACTCTCCACAAGCCTCGTTTGAAGAAGGACATGTTTATTTGTAGATATATTCGTATAGATATATTTGTCATTAATTAACAAGTTAATAAACACTGCGCATGAGCAATATAGATTGGTTTTTTAATATAGTGACAGCCGTGATTACTTCTAAACACTATCGAAGGGTCCAGCACTTAATAATTAAGACGACCGGTTTGCTAGAAATAATCCGGGTACGTCTGTACTTGAAATCACCTACGATCCGGTGAGTCAGGAAAACAATATTTTAGGTATTTCTTCGGTATTCGCGAGTCGTAGGCGTATTCAAAACAACTCTTACGATTTAATCTCGCATTGTTTATGTCTTTTTATTATTGAATTGGATTTGATTCCCGTTTGAAATTAGGCCTTCCGGGTCTAGTTGTTATTGTGTTTTTCTCATTTATGTTGTTTGGTTTTTTGCTGTACATATATGTTTTTTTTAATGAATGATTACTGGTGGCTCGGAGGCCTTTCCAGTTTCACCAGCACAGGTGAACGAGCAAAGACTCAGCCAGGAGGGAAAGGATTTGCTGACAGCTGCCCGAACGTTTCCGCGGGAGACCACACAACTTAGGGCAGCCGCTTCGCGAATGAACCTAACGTATATTCGCAGAATGATTTTCAAATATTTTATAATAATATGCTATGCTTTCAGTGGATTTCAAATATTAATCAAAGCGTGGGCGAGGAAATTTCGGCAGGTATTCTCACACAGATACTTCTTAACGATCGGGTCCAGCGCACCGAGTCCGTTCCGGCATTGTCTTGACATTGAGAAGTATAAAACGTAGGTTAATTAAATTTGAATGAATATTTTTGAAATTTTTGCTGTGTTAATTTTTGTTTTGCGAAATTAGCGTTCCGCTTCGTTAAGTCGCGTTTTTTTAATAACCTTTAATATGTAATCAAAGTAAGAATTTTACTTGAATAAATTATTACTGAAAACGGTCTTAACTTACTAATTGCAAATTTGTATTCTAAATCTTAAATTTAAATATTGGACTATATATTATCTGTATTACGATATATTTATTACTATATTTTTATGTGAGTCAGTACTAGCAAACGTACTAGTGGTTTTAACTGAATAACAAATGCATCGAATAGTAGGCCATATTATTATGTACTAAGTCTTTGTTTGAGGTCAGCAAGATAAGTTCTATTCTCCAGGATGTGTTCTGCACTATCTTCTTCGCCATGAGTGGACGGACGGATCTGAAAGTAAACAATTGAGTCTCCCAAGTGCAGTGGATCGTATCTATCCATAAAAAAGTAAAAGTAATGGTCTTTAAAAGATCAAACATCAGAAAACTAATTAAAAATTTTGTGGTACAACTCCGCAGCAAAATAACAAAGTGTTCTGTTTTGACACAATTTGATGATAATTTCGTCACTTACTCGTATATTCATCAGTCCGTATAGTAAGTAGGCAACGGCTTCACTGTTTTCCTGGTTCTGTGTGCTGAGTGCGAGTTTTTTAACGTTCTCGATAGCGTAAAAGTTAACTCAAATTTTTATGGAGTTGGAACGCTTGCCTACGTTTGCCGCTAGGGGTGTTCCTACAACTACATACAAATTTAAGTTAACTTTTACGCTATCGAGCACGTTAAAAAACTCGCGCTAAGCAAATTCATGACGTCACCGAGCCATGGTGACCACCGCCAGATGGGTCCTGTACTCATTTACGTACAATGACAATAATTGCTTTTCTTTTTAAAAACAGGTACCACATCTGTATATTAATACGTGAAGCAAAAACTTTGTATCCCTTTTTACGAAAATTGCGCGGACGGAGGAGTATGAAATTTTCCACACTTATAGAGAATATAGAGAAGTGCACAATACTAATATTTTTTTTAAATAATGCATTAAAGATATATTAAATCAATAAAGAAAACATTACACACACTACACACCATGTATTTGACGCACACACGCATGCATACTATTTATTGTCAAACTTTTGTTCTTGACGTCTGTGATCAAATTGAGAATAGGTTAAATATTGTTTGTCTTTATTAATATTTTTTTATAGTGTAGTCTTGGCGAAATTTGTGATTATAGAAGTATAAAATACAATCATAATAGTGTACAAACTTACAATTCCAATTAATTATAGTCGAATTTCGACTACTGCGGGACCTCTAGTTTATTTTAATTTGCTTGCTGGCTGCTCTGGGAGCGATTTAATTTCGAAGACTAGACGATAATTACGTAATATCATAAATAATATTCTAAGCACTGAGTACTTATTACTAGAGTATTTATTGGTTTAAGTAAGCAAGTCAATAATTTCGATTACAGACCAAGTTTTTGTTGTTGCTTAGCTAGAGTCAAAGTTCACGGCCCACCTGATGTTAAGTGGTTACTGGAACCCGTAGACATCAACAACGTAAATACTGCCGCCCACCTTCAGATATGAGTTCTAAGAACTCAGTTTTTACTGTACAACGGCTACCCCACCCTTCAAACCGAACGCATTACTGCTTCAGGATAATTACGCAAACTAGTGGCCGTCCAGTAGTCGAAATTCGGCTATAATTAATAGAAATTATTAGTTTGAACATTCCTATGATTCTATTGTAAAAGACTATACTTTTATTATCACAGGCTTCGCCAAGGCTACACTATAGACAAATAATATTAAAGACAAACAATATTAATCTAGTTACGTCGGGCACCTCTGCTGACGCATGTCTGCAAAGGCAGATCTTCGGCGAACTCAACTGCTGAATTGTGGAATTCGCAGACGACGGCATCCGCTGGACCGGTGGTCCGATGCCCTTCCCGTTAGATTAAGATTAGTAATAAGTTAGTCTTAAGTCAGATTTGGTACGGAATAAACGTTCATAAAATATAATNCTCACACGAACACTTCATTACACGTAATAACAGTGGAAGTTATATCTTAACTCATAAAGGTCATTTTTTGCCTCGACAAATGCAATCAGGTAAAATTCATTTAATATCAACTTTGTTTTATATTTGAAGGAAAATTCCTTTTTTATTTGTTTCCGCGTGCTCTTTATCGTGAACAAAAGAAGACCTTGTAAGATTGACAATTCACTGAATTTAATTCGCATTTGTGTTTTCTAGACGTGAGTTTGCAATTTACGAATGTGAAGTAATACTTTTTTGGGTACATAAAATGCAAAAACATTCTCATTATATATGAGGATTGTTCATATGCGTAACTAATTAAATTAATTAGAAATTTTATATATGAATTTTTCTGCGAATTATTAAATGAACGCGGTAGTGTCTTAAATTTCATGTGAGAATTTAAATTTGAAAGATTTATACAACATTTATCGTACAATTAATGGGTTACATACTTATCTGACACTTATTGTCTGGGTAACACTAATCTTCTTCCTATATATAAGTATGTAGTAATTGATGTTTAAAACTATTTGCAACGAATGTATTTTTGCACAAAGGTGAAAGTTTTACATTATTGTAATACAGAAAAACGAATAAAAAATGTGAGATTTTTATCTTATTGATCTTTAGAAATCTAAATGTATGTGTAATTTATATAATATTTATAGTATTAGTATAAAAACTACATCGTAAATCATCAAACCAAAACCGGACGAAGTAAGAGAATTATCAAAGAAGAAGCATTAAAGTCTCTCCCTGTGATACATTGCAATGGATATACTACTAAAGAAATAACCCAGGGGCTTAATCAGATTGAGGTCAGACCTCAGATTGAAGTCGGACAGGCGGCCGGAAAACTCTTGCCAAATACCTATGCAGCATAAGAGAGACATAGCCCCGAATCCACATAATATGAAGTAAGCGCTAGAAGAAGATGGAATCTTATGGAGTTGCCTTTGAAACTTCAGAAAAAGAATAAAAGATACTGTCAATGGACGGGACTTCAGGATACACAGATCTGGAAGGTAATATATTAGGTACCGCCTCTCAAATAACTCATTGGACTGTGCCCGGCTAGATTAGATTTTGGTCTAAACCACAGGTAAAAAGAGTGCAAAATGCAATGTGACTATTTGCTATATGATGTGAATGTTGTGATAAAGATCAACAAAAGAATTAAAAAACTCGCGCCATATCATAGCTAAGCATTTCATCGTGTTTCGGTATTACCTAGTCTACACGCAATGAAAACGGAACTTTAGTTTGTTGTATTACCATTGCTGTTTTAATTCAACATTCAAATGTATTCTGCACATTTAAATACCAATGTATTATGATCAATACGTTTCAGGTTTGGTTAAAATTTTTGCGGGGCCCCAGAATGTCTGGTTTTTTGTTAGTATTATCATGCACTTCTTTGAATGATACACTCTTAAGCCTGGGACATGATTTCAGATGAATCATTCTGACTTTAAAATAGGTACCTGAGTTTGAATGAGATACATTATATTCTACGGTTGTATAAATTTCGTCCGATTTAAGACATTAGAATACATGCAAATCGGTTTTATGACTGTTTTTAAAGTCTTATGTTTCACATTGTTTTAGTTTTAGGCGTGTGTTATGAAATCGTATAATATGTTCATATATACTTTTACAAATTTATGCTAGTTTTAAACTAAGGAAAACTGGGCTTTAATGCTTTATTTTGTATTTCAGTGCGTTATCAGTGCGACGATGCGGTGTGTTAACAACCTTATCTACTATGTACCAATACCAAACTCTGTTTTCAGAAAAGGTACGAGTTAGGTACAACTAAGACTGGACTACAAGTTCTTCTATAAATCGCTGTACACATAATGATTCGATCTTCATAAGTTAAAATTATACACAAAGTTTTGTTTGCTTGTCCGTCCGTCTATCCATGTTAATATTTGATCGCCGTCTAATATTTAATTAAGAACCTTGGCTCCTCTGTCTATTGACTTCGATTTCCGGTCAGTGTCAATGTCATTTTTAAAGAAATTTGGACAGAAATCTGTAGTTTTTTTTTTTATTTAGGTTTTTTGTACACTCGCGCACATCGTCTGAGGTAGTTTTTTGACAGAGTTTTATGGTAGGTATGTGATTTCTCTCTGGGTGGCTATTTCTCATTTCCTCTACCCCACCCATTTCCTCTAGCTACTATTTCTGCGTCTTTACTATCCATCCATAATCTCTTCACCTGATATCAACTTTTAATAACCTTATCGGCTAGAATCTTCTTTTTGGCCGCTCGACCACATTTTTCTGCTCGAACAAAACAAAACGTGTCTTCACCGGACAGTCCTCTTCTGCCTTTTCCAGGTGGTTTTCCAGGTGCCGAAGCCAGTACAATAAAGAGAATTTTATTACCCCGATTATATTCAGCTCTGAGAAATATTCCACAATTCCAATTTGTTCTCTGTCTTCAACTTACATTATCCTCCCTTATGGGTTCTATCTAGTTCTAGGTTCTATTCCGACAGATTTTATGGTACACCGGTAAGCATTGCATTGCAGTTAAGATTTGCAAATCGGATTAAAAATAAAGTGACATTACAAGAACCGAATAGTTTAGTTTGATTTATGTTAGCGTTAGTATTTGGTATATTATAAAAAAGAAATTAAGAACGAATACGAATGTAAGAAGATTGACGAAAACGACAATATGAAGCCTGCGGAGGACGTCTGACTCCCAACACCCATTGGAAGTCAGCCCACACTAATCAAATCATTCCACATCATCATCATTTACAAACATCCATTATTCATTCATCATTCATCCAATTATATTTAAGTACATATTCTGTAAAATACCACCCCTGTCCTGTTGGGCAGGAAGCTAAAGCCAGAGCAAAAGGCGTTTACCCTAAAGCCCGATTCGCGCCCCCTCTTACGGGGGCAGGCAGCAGGCATCCAAGAGATTTGGAAATTATGTACAAAGATCTAAATGCATTTGGAAAATTACAGTCATTTCGAGACATTAATGTATTGAGTGGTGTATATATATAAGTATATTTATATGGCACAAACGGCCAATGGCAGGTAAATCAAATCTTACCTGTATTTATATTAAGTAAAAATAATTAAGTTGTCTCGCCGAATGAACAGTCAAGGTCTTTAATCTTGCAAGCGTTAAAACTTCGATAATCGTTACGGAATATATAAACAAAAAGGCCACTAAAAACAATTTAAAGACGCGTTAAGGGTCTCAAATCTATACTAATATTATAAAGCCGAAGAGTTTGTTTGTTTGAACGCGCTAATCTCAGGAACTACTGGTTCGATTTGAAAAATTATTTCAGTGTTAGCCCATTTATTGAGGAAGGCTATAGGCTATATAACATCACGCTAAGATAAGAGCACCAATAAATGATGTTTCAAAATCGGGATTTAAGCAGCTCCTTTGCATTCTATAATTCAAAAATGTTTTTCTTTCTACGTAAATGAAGTGGGGGGTAAAAATTAGCGTTATGCCAAAGTAACTATTCCACGTGGACGGAGTCGCGGGCAAAAGCTAGTGAAAACTAAAACTCGACTAAGGATTTAAAAAGTATACGTAGATTTTCCCAAAAAAAATCAAAAGCTCATTGGTCTTATTCGGTAAATACCAACGCTATGTTGTGGTAACATTTAGTTTGTGATGCTTATAGACTCCGGCAATCACTTAATACCTACCAGCCGGAGTATTACTACAAGAGCCGGTCATCATATAGACCTGACCACTGAGTTTCTCGCCTTTCTCAGTGGGTCGCGTTTCCGATCCGGTGGTAGATTCTGCAAAGCACTGCTCTTGCTAGGGTCAGTTTTAGCAACACTCCGGTTTGAGCCCCGTGAGCTCACCTACACACGTTAGGGTGAAGCTGAAATAACCTCTCAAGGCTATCAGCACAGGTAGGAAAAAATATATATAAATAGACCTTAGTCGAATCGTACACACCAGTAAACAAACATCTGAGGAAAGCGAAAAAAATAGATGAGCTTAGAATTTTTTTTTTTTTTTTTTCGTGGATTTGTGTACGAGCTCGCGGTCCATCTAATCTTAACTGATTACAGGGGGCCTATTGACATCAACAACTTTAATGCCGCCATTCACCTTGAGACATGAGCTCTGAGTCTCAGTTTTATAGAACCACGGCTGTCCCATCCTTTAAAGCAAAACGCATACAGAATACAACATCACGGCAGAATAATGCATGGTGGTTTTACTTAACCAAGGGCTCTCAAGACTATCACAAGTAATTACGCAAATTACAATTTGTACAGGTTTAATTTTATTACACGATGTTATTCCTTCATCATGGAGGTCACTCGAGAACATTTGTCAAGTATGAAATTAATTAGAAAAAAAATTGAATTGACAGCGTAATATAAACATGCATTCCTCGATTATACACTATTAAGCAACTACATTTGTCCGGAATTATTGGTGTTTATTTATTTGTATGCGTTTCTATAATATTATTTGTAGTGTTTAAATTTTTTTTTTTTTTGCTTAGATGGGTGGACGAGCTCACAGCCCACCTGGTGTTAAATATTTGTTTTAGGCCGTATGAAGAATTCAAAAATGAAATAAATGAATAATAATGAAATAATTTTTTTTATTAAATAATAATTTCGATTAAAAAAAAAAATGCAGTCTTATATTTTTTAAAGATTTTGATATAGTTTTAATAGCAAAACATATCAGTAACGCGTGGGAAAATAATGTTTTGTTTTATAGTCAGTACTAGCCTACGAGGACCTTGGCTTAATAGCAGAATGGCTCCACGTTTCGTGACGCTACATAAAAAGCAGAGCTAAACTTGAAGGCACTTAAGTCGAATTTGGTTTAAATTATATTAGTCAGTTAAGCCGTTTAGTTTTCACGTCTGTTGTCGAAGTTAGAGCCTTGACTGAAGTAGGACGTACGTTACCACATAGGGCTAAGAACAGAAGGCGTGGTGTCGTAACATTTGACATGCAAAACGTCACTGTTGCTAGGCAACGAGTAATATTACTAGAGTTTATCGTAGAACGCTTCGCTTTTCATAAACCCAAATTTAAGACATTTATTAATCATTTCATAAAATATACAATTTCCTTGTTTCGCTTTAGAAATGAAATATTGTACAAGGCGATATGCAAACAGTCTACTATTGAAGTCTAAAAGCTACAGTTCCTTTTCGGTTTGGGTGATGTGAGACGCTTAGTCCGACGACCACCTAACTACTGTGGCAAAGAGCCAGCAATTGGGACCAAGGATTCTTCTTCTTCTATATTTTTGGCTCCTGCACGGTTTGTGCATTAGCCAGCGTCAAGTAATACGATTTTTATAATTCGCCGTTTTAATTATTTACAGTTGATGAATAATAAAAAACGAAGGATACTTGAGTCGTCTATTATCAAAGGTGGCAATCTGTGCATTTGGACAAAATTTTTTTATTGATATGTCAATACAGATTGATTTGAATATAATCGTCTCCTTCAAAGAATACGGTTCAAAACCTGCATTAAATAAAGGTTAATAGTTAACCTGTTATTTATCTAAGATGTCGTTCCGAAGAGTTTTGTGACTGCCAATGGAATACAAAGTCAATAATTCGTTTTTCTGATTTACCAATCATTGTCCAAAAGTCAGATTGCCGGCTTTGATAATAGTCGACTCACTTAATCAATTGGCATGAAATTCAATGAAATGAGATGAGGTGATATGAGATGAGATATAATCTCAGTAAAATGGTGGTCATTTACTGAAAATTTTTCAGTGGAGTTTTTGGAGGATCCCAAGAAGCTACGTTCAGCGGCTTTGTTTCATTTTCCCACATTAGTGCAGTTTCACAGATACTAAACAGTTAATAAATCACCGTTATTACACATTCAAACCTGAAGAAACACTAAATAGACAAAATAAAACAAATCACACAACTTCACTCATCGCGCTCCCGCCAAAAATCCGGGACCAAGGTTTTCCTACGAACAATCCATTGTAAATCCTCTGAACGTTTCGGGTATAAATATGATATTAGGGCTTAAGGTGAGCTCATACTAATTCATACCGCTCTCTTTATTTGCCTTAAATCAATCGTACATTGCTATTTAAAACGTTGTACTTAAACATTGACTTAATCTCTCGTAAGTTGAAAAATGTAAAATAAAACTAAAACGCAATAGAAACATTACTTTGAAAATAAGCGGCGATTAGGTACTGAACTAAGCATAAATAAATTGTATTGTGAATCAGTACGCGAAAATAGTAAAAAGACACCCCCTACGTTGCTTCGAGATCAGAATTTCTGCTCGACAGCTGATTTCAAATTACATTCACACATTGCTAGAAAAAAAGTTTTTTTTTTAATAATTCCCTTGAAGGAGTCATCGACTATGCAATCCACCAGATTTGAAAACAGAACATTACAACAGACATACAGTGCCTCTGGCATAGCTACATTAACAATAAAATAAAACCGCACACCAATTATGATTTGAAATTATGTTCACAAACTAGTTCATGTCACTTGTTTGAAAGTAACGCTATGTTCCTAGCACAGTACTCAGTAAATCCTTCGATTACCACCACAGGGCATGTCTCAGACTATAACATGTCATTAAGATTAATGCAAAACGAATAATACATGTCGGTACCTTAATAAAAATAATTGCAAACATTTCGAATTGGAGACAATTGAAACGCTATTAAATTATTATTATTATTATTATTATTTTAATTGCTTAGATGGATGGACGAGCTCACAGCCCACCTGGTGTTAAGTGGTTACTGGAGCCCATAGACATCTACAACATAAATGCGCCACCCACCTCGAGATATAAGTTCTAAGATCTCAGTATAGTTACAACCCCACCCTTCGAACCGAAACGCCTTACTGCTTCACGGCGGAAATAGGCGGGGTGGTGATACCTACCCGTGCGGACCCAAGAGGTCCTACCACCATAGTGATAAAACCATTATGGTAATAAACACTTAAATTTTTACTTTGATTTTCTATTACGTTCGAATAGTTTTAAATACATATATTAATAATCATCTCGTTATGCAGAATGCTAGTAACCTATGAAGTATGCTATAAAAGTCAGTTCGGATTAAAACAGTTTCAGACAATCCACAGTATATAGACTATAGAGTAATATAGAATTCTGTACACCACATTTTAAACCTTGACAGAAAGTAATTTTCGATTCTCCAAACGTACTTTGAGCGATTGTGTAGTTATTTAATTTCTTTTGTTTTAATACAGAATTGGAAACTAATGAACCGATTTGTTCCCTATTCCAGACAATACGCAATTGTATTTTAACTGTGATAATTGAATAAAATATAAATGTCATTCGTTTAAAAAATAAAGCGTAAGTTGGAAACGATCCCGAAAACGAAAGCATAGTTGTAAGTTTAGTCACGATAATACTAAAAATCGCGTACTATATATTTTATGTTTTTATATATATTTTTTAACATTTTATATAATGCGACACGAAGCCAAGTGAAATGTCTGAATTTACTGTCCCATACGAAAAAGAATTTTAATTTCGCCATGTAACAATAATATGTTTTTATGGTAATCAAAATACGCTTCGCTTTACATTACAAATTTAAATAATATAAAAACACGAAGTAAATCACGATTATGGTCATGGTTTAGGCAGGGCATCGAAGACACGACCAAACCTGCTAGATAAGATTCTCTATCTCTGTCTAATGTCAACGTTAGGAGAAGATAGACCCGAAGTTTCTAGCAATTTATAAGAATTGGATCTAATGCAACCTTCATAATTTGAGTGCGACCGTACATTCAGATAGAATTAATTTACATACAATTTACAATTAATTTACTCAATCATATGAAAAAATAATCCGACGGAATCACGACCTATTAGATAATTCACGATCTCCACGAAAGTAAATCAACAAGTAATTTTAATCAAAACATAATATTGATGATTATATTTTTAGCAATCATATTTTAAAACTAAAATACTAGTCATATTTTTCGGTCAAGTACAACCTATCGAGGAAACTAATCAATCAACAGCCTGTAGATATCACAAAGTAAATACAACTGCTTACTTTCAGTTAGATCGGAGATACCTTCCAAACTCTGGCTTTCTGACCCATGATTGCTTACGAAAATGTGTGTTCGCTTATGTCACAAACGAAATACGACGTGCCCGGGCCTATTTTGTATCCTGGTCAGAATTTTCATGCCCGACAGACCAGCTCCTCAAAGAGCTCAATCATATATTTAATGTTTCCGATGACCTTAGGGAATAGCTTCTTAGTACCAAGTGTGTTGCACAATATTCTTACTGGTGGTAGGACCTCTTGTGAGTCCGCACGGGTAGGTACCACCGCCCCGCCTATTTCTGCCGTGAAGCAGTAATGCGTTTCGGTTTGAAGGGTGGAGCAGCCGTTGTAACTATACTGAGATCTTAGAACTTATATCTCAAGGTGGGTGGCGCATTTACGTTGTAGATGTCCATGGGCTCCAGTAACCACTTAACAACAGGTGGGCTGTGAGCTCGTCCACCCATCTAAGCAATAAAAATAAAAAAAATAAAAATATTCTGCCACCCAAACGCATTCCAGTAAGACATCAGTTGTTTTCTCAACAAGCGCAGCGCAAATTTCGCACAGAGGAATAATATTTAGATGGTGCTCATAAAAATCTCAACGTGAATGCTGACCTTGATCTTAAGATAAGAATCCCATCCATACATTTAAGTACAGGAGAATTATGAAACGTACAGATATTAAGAAAATAATAACTGCCATTCCAGAAGGTTAGAATGTATTTAGTTTCCGTTTTTTTTAATTAATAACTGAATCCCACAGACATCACAAGGCAAATTCCTTTTGCGACACAGATACGAAGGCTGTACCAACCTTCGAATGTGCGAACTCACAATACTCTCATAATTTCATTATTATATTTGAAAGTAAGACTCTTTTTCACATTTATAGTATACTAGCTGTACCCGTCCGCTTCGCTGGGCATTTAAAATTAACATTATTATTTCTCACCCCCACAAAGATTCTCATCATTAACGCCCCCGCAACTGATGTAGGGAGTCCAACACTCATATAAATATTAGCCTATCCATTAAGTACATGTATTTTCTACATGGATACCAAGTTTCAAGTCAATCGAATGCATGGTTCAGTAGTTATAACGGAACATCCGTAAAAACCACTGTAGATTTATATATTAGTATAGATTCGGTGGTGTGCAGACTGAAGCATCACACTGTAGCGGAACTAATCAAGTGGTTCGTGACCTTTATCACGCTAGATATTATTTAACAATGGCATCTGCTCATTTGATGGAGCTCCGTTCACTTTTGCATCGCTTTTTTGGCGTTCTGTGTCCTCGCCCGTATCCGCTTCGTCTTATCTACCAGCGCATAATGTACTTTGTGAATCAGGGTTTTAGATTTTTTTAATAATTAAACTGTAATCTTAGACTTTCGTTTTATGAATTATTAAATATATCTGTTTTTATTGTGGTAGATAAACAGGCGTACCCTCAACACCAAACATCATCACATCAGTGCCGCTGCCTATTTTGAAACATGAGGTTTAAGGTCAATTATATTTAGTTTAGCCTCTTTGTTGTTGTCAGTTGTCCGGTCCTTTGGCCCATAGCTCGCGACTACTCCGCTGTGGGAATAATCAGAATAGTGAAACCTATCCGTGCAGGTTCATATAACGTCCTCCCACCAGTAATAAAGCAAATTATCGTTAGAATAAGTGTTAGAAAAATCAGGAGGCAGCGGCTTGGCTCTGCCCCTGGTATTGCTGAAGTCCATAGGCGACGGTAACCACTCATCATCAGGTGGGCCGTATGCTCGTATGCCTACAAGGGCAATTAAAAAAAATTAATCAATTTTGCCGAATGTAGAATTGCAAAAAACTGATCCATTTAATTTTTCGGTAATGGTTTGATATTCAACACTTTACAACTAAATTGTAGCATGATGGTCATGTGAATGAATAAGTGGTAGAATAGTCAGTATTAATAACCAGTGTTAGAATAACCAACACTGATACCCTTCTCTTTCTAGTTATAAAGCATCTTTGGCCAAAATTCCAATGGTACCATTTCGGCTGCAATCTAAACTCCAAATAAAGCTGATGATTGAGCAATAAATGGGTCACCACGAAATTTAGTTTACGCAACGATTTGTACAATTGATACATAATTTAATAAGCAGATGGACGATTATGCCCATTTAATCTAAAATGAGATGCTCCATAGCCCAAAGATATGAATGGCATAATGTGGATATACGATAAATATTGGCATGGTCGGTATCAAGCATATTGTCTCCATGGTCTTATGTTTCTATTTCCCTCAATGTCAGCGATCCCCAAGAGAACAGTTAGACAACTGCCTAAGAATAAAAATTGGCCAATTTAACTAATAAAAGGACACGACATAACGCTGCGAAACTAGTGAAGAGTTTATCCCAGCGTAAAAGCAGAAAATAGGTTTGAATTATGGATGCATCAATTCTACAGACCTAGAGTTAATTTACGAATAAACGACTTCACGGATAACGGATTCTACGATAGCAAAGAGGAAATTAATGGGATCATCCCGAAAACTCAGACAATATCGCCAACCACGAAAACTTACCATACAATAACTATTCTATGATACGCACCAGTAATACTTCCAGTTTGCGTGGGCATACGAAGGTTAGATTATGTATCAGTTGCGGAAAAAAACTTGGACTGTACCAGTTATTTATCAATGTACTACTAAAACTTTTTTTTTATTGCCTTTGTAGGCAGATGAGCATACCCACCTGATGGTGAGTGGTTACCGTCACCCATGGACTTCAGCAATGCCAGGGGCAGAGCCAAACCCCTGCCTACCGCAAACTGGCTCTATTATCCTTAATTGTGGTTTTCTTTCTAACAACTATTGGGAACACTGAAGTTTACAGGTATTAATTATATTTTAGGTAGAAACCAAATTATAATAACGTGTCCGTGATATGAAATAATGGACTAGCCAGATGAGTTTCTTTGGTCAGTTTTTTTTTTTTTGGAAGAATTCTGTCGTTTTTTTGCGTCTCGGTAGAGGTAAATATGTTTTGACTTTCAACGAATATGTTTTATTTGATTTTCGTTTTATTTATGCTTTAAGAACTCTTTTGCATATCGACCATGTACAGGTTTCACCATCGTACTTATTCAAATCGGTAATGCTTTATGCTTAATGCTAAACCACCACTATAAAAATATTGAGACTTCGATCATATGTCTCGATAGCTACTTAACACTAAGTGAATCCTTTGCTCATCTGCCCATCTTTTTTTTTTATTGCTTAGTTGGGTGGACGAGCTCACAGCCCACCTGGTGTTAAGTGGTTACTGGAGCCCATGGACATCTACAACGTAAATGCGCCACCCACCTTGAGATATAAATTCTAAGGTATAGTTACAACGGTTGCCCCACCCTTCAAACTGAAACGCATTACTCCTTCACGGCAGAAATAGGCAGGGTGGCGGTACCTACCCGCGCGGACTCACAAGACGTCCTACCACCAAAATCTATACTAAGAAGCAAAAATCCTTATAACAGCTGCTAGAAAATTTGTAAATACCTCCAAATTAACGGAATGTTTATCGTAAGAACTTAGTCTGCTTTTAAAGAATATATCTAACAAAATTTTGCAGCACTAACGTAACTATTGTTGTGCAAATTTAACGAGCTCATGAGACACTAATTGAGTCCCACACACAACAATGCGAATAATGCTTGTCTACTTTGAGAATACGTCTGCGTATAGTAATCGGCAAACTTCTTGAGCAAATGACCTTGACTGCGCAGAACCGAATTTTAGATCACTTTGGTGGTGAGGGTGAGGCGCGACGGCAGGGGAAATCGTATCGAGCGCGTTATTGGTAGATCAGTCGAGCCTTACGTCCCGCACCGCGCCCTCATTCCGCTTGCTCCCAAAAGTACGCTTGCGTACAGTGGAAAGTCTANCGTTTGGGATTTCTTTGAATTCGCGCCTTCACAGCTTTTATCGCTGCTGGAGTCCTAACAGACCGAGGGCGACCACTTCTTGACCTGTCATCTACACTAGAGTCTTCATTGTATCGTTTGATGGTACGATAAACGAATCTTTTGGTTATATTCAAAATTTTCAGTATGTTAAAAATTTGAATTGGCGCGTAACCGCAACGATGCAACGCAATAACTGCAACACGGCCTTCTTTAAGCGTCCACTCCATATTTAAAAATGAGTAAAATTCTAAAAGTATACATTTTTATTTTCATGAACAATTCGAAATTCGAATTCAATAAACTTTTTTGTGGCTAGCATTCTAAAAGAAAAGTTTTTACTGTGTGACAATACTTATGACCTGACTAGTTATTATATTGAAGGTTTCCGATGACCTTAGGGAATAGCGCTTCGTAGTGCCAAGTATTTTATACAATATTCTGCCACCCAAACGCATTCCAGTAAGACATCAGTTGTTTTCTCAACAAGCGCAGCGCAAATTTCGCACAGAGGAATAATATTTAGATGGTGCTCATAAAAATCTCAACGTGAATGCTGACCTTGATCTTAAGATAAGAATCCCATCCATACATTTAAGTTCAGGAGAATTACGAAACGTACAGATATTAAGAAAATAATAACTGCCATTCCAGAAGGCTAAAATGTATATAGTTTCCGTTTCTTTTAATTAATAACTAAATCCCACAGACATCACAAGCAAATGTCCTTTTCGACACATAATTGAGGTCTCCCATACGAAGGCTGTACCAACCTTCGAATGTGCAAACTCACAATACTCTCATAATTTCATTATTATATTTGAATGTAAAACTCTTTTTCACATTTATAGTATACTAGCTGTACCCGTCCGCTTCGCTGGGCATTTAAAATTAACATTATTATTTCTCACCCCTACAAAGATTCTCATCATTAACACCCCCGCAACTGATGTAGGGAGTCCAACACTCATATAAATATTAGCCTATCCATTAAATACATGTATTTTCTACATGGATACCAAGTTTCAAGTCAATCCGATGCATGGTTCAGTAGTTATAATGGAACATCCGTAAAAACCACTGTAGATTTATATATTAGTATAGATTCGGTGGTGTGCAGACTGAAGCATCACACTGTAGCGGAACTAATCAAGTGGTTCGTGACCTTTATCACGCTAGATATTATTTAACAATGGCATCTGCTCATTTGATGGAGCTCCGTTCACTTTTGCATCGCTTTTTTGGCGTTCTGTGTCCTCGCCCGTATCCGCTTCGTCTTATCTACCAGCGCATAATGTGCTTTGTGAAGCAGAGTTTTAGATTTTTTATTATTAAACTGTAATCTTAGACTTTCGTTTTATAAATTATTAAACATCTGTTTTTATTGTGGTAGATAAACAGGCGTACCCTCAACACCAAACATCATCACATCAGTGCCGCTGCCTACTTTGAAACATGAGGTTTAAGGTCAATTATATTTAGTTTGGCCTCTTTGTTGTTGTCAGTTGTCCGGTCCTTTGACACATAGCTCGCGACTACTCCGCTGTGGGAATAATCAGAATAGTGAAACCTATCCGTGCAGGTTCATATAACGTCCTCCCACCAGTAATAAAGCAAATTATCGTTAGAATAAGTGTTAGAAAAATCGAGAGGCAGCGGCTTGGCTCTGCCCCTGGTATTGCTGAAGTCCATAGGCGACGGTAACCACTCATCATCAGGTGGGCCGTATGCTCGTATGCTTACAAGGGCAATTAAAAAAAATTAATCAATTTTGCCGAATGTAGAATTGCAAAAAACTGATCCATTTAATTTTTCGGTAATGGTTTGATATTCAACACTTTACAACTAAATTGTAGCATGATGGTCATGTGAATGAATAAGTGGTAGAATAATCAGTATTAATAACCAGTGTTAGAATAACCAACACTGATACCCTTCTCTTCCTAGTTATAAAGCATCTTTGGCCAAAATTCCAATGGTACCATTTCGGCTGCAATCTAAACTCCAAATAAAGCTGATGATAGATAGCAATAAATGGGTCACCACGAAATTTAGTTTACGCAACGATTTGTACAATTGATACATAATTTACTAAGCAGATGGACGATTATGCCCGTTTAATCTAAAATGAGATGCTCCATAGCCCAAAGATATGAATGGCATGTTGTGCATATACGATTCATATTGGCATAGTTGGTATCAACCATATTGTCTCCATGATCTTATGTTTCTATTCCCTCAATGTCAGCGAACCCCCAGAGAACAGCTAGACAACTGCCTACGAATAACAATTTGCCAATTTAACTAATAAAAGGACACGACATAACGCTGCGAAACTAGCGAAGAGTTCATTCCAGCGTAAAAGCAGAAACTAGCTCTGAATTATGGATGCATCAATTCTACAGAACGTGAGTTAAAGTATGAATAAACGACTTCACGTTTAACAGATTCTACGATAGCAAAGAAGAAATGAATGGGATCATCCCGAAAACTCAGACAGTATCAACAACCACGAAAACTTACCATACAATAACTATTCTATGATACGCACCAGTAACACTTCCAGTTTGCGTGGGCGAAGGTTAGATTATATATCAGTTGCGGAAAAAACTTGGACTGTACCAGTTATTTATCAATGTAGTACTAAAACTTTTTTTTATTGCCCTTGTAGGCAGATGAGCATACGGCCCACCTGATGGTGAGTGGTTACTGTCGCCCATGGACTTCAGCAATGCCAGGGGCAGAGCCAAACCCCTACCTACCGCAAACTGGCTATATTATCCTAAATTGTGGCTTTCTTTCTAACAACTATTGGGAGCACTGAAGTTTACAGGTATTAATTACATTTTAGGCAGAAACCAAATTATAATAACATGTCCGTGATATGAAATAATGGTCTAGCCAGATGAGTTTCTTTAGTCAGTTTTTTTTTTTGGAAGAATTCTGTCGTTTTTTTGCGTCTCGGTATGAGAGGTAAATATGTTTTGACTTTCAACGAATACGTTTTATTTGATTTTCGTTTTATTTATGCTTTAAGAACTCTTTTGCATATCGACCATGTACAGGTTTCACCATCGTACTTATTCAAATCGGTAATGCCTATGCTTAATGCTAAACCACCACTATAAAAATATTGAGACTTCGATCTTATGTCTCGATAGCTACTTAACACTAAGTGAATCCTTTGCTCATCTGCCCATCTTTTTTTTTTTTTAATTGCTTCGATGGGTGGGCGAGCTCACAGCCCACCTGGTTTTAAGTGGTTACTGGAGCCCATGGACATCTACAACGTAAATGCGCCACCCACCTTGAGATATAAGTTCTAAGGTATAGTTACAACGGTTGCCCCACCCTTCAAACTGAAACGCATTACTGCTTCACGGCAGAAATAGGCAGGGTGGTGGTACCCACCCGCGCGGACTCACAATAGGTCCTACCACCGAAATCTATACTAAGAAGCAAAAAACCTTGTAAGAGCTGCTAGAAAAATTGTAAATACCTCCAAATTAACGGAATGTTTATCGTAAGAACTTAGTCTGCTTTTAAAGAATATATATCTAACAAAATTTTGCAGCACTAACGTAACTATTGTTGTGCAAATTTAACGAGCTCATGAGACACTAATTGAGTCCCACACACAACAATGCGAATAATGCTTATCTACTTTGAGAATACGTCTGCGTACCTCTAATAAAATATACATCGAAACCAAATCATCATTTTCCTTTTAAATTCATTGTTAGTAATGTAACAAACATGAAGAGAAACTAAAAGGCTTAAGTAACACATTTACTTTCAAACAAAAAATTTCCTTCAGATAAAAGCACTAAGGAAGCATTAATATCTAAACAAAACAAAAAAACCTCTCGACTTTTCGACATTCAAAACGTTCACAGAAATCCTACCTAAAAAATGTACAAAATATTTACCCACAACTAACAATGTTGTGCTAAACTAAAACTATTGTCCGTCAAGTAAAATTATTTATTTATTACTTCAGAAAAAAGTTACGTGACGGACTGACTTATGCGAGAAAGACGCAAAATATAATACTAAGATTCCTTTACAAAGCAACACAGATACACTCAAATGTTTCAACCAAAATTGCAATTACCAATTAAGGAAATATTATGATTTTGTCTATGACTTGTTAAGTAGGTATATTAACTTTTCTGCATGTACTTATGCTAAACACAATCATACAAGAATTTGTAGGATCTCATCAGTAGCAAAGTTATTTTCATCTCCGAGTAAAGTTTGGTTGATTTCAGCATAAGACCTTTCTCAACAAAAAAACATTCGAATTTCGCGTTGACATTGAAAACACATGCGACTCACGGTCTTTCGGGCATGAGTTCATTGTAACTTATTTGCATACGAAAAGATTATAGCAACGCCTTTGACTTTGTCGGTCCGCGCCATGACTTTCGTCTCAACTGGGCAAACAAACCATTTAAATAGGGTTGTCAAAACCGAAACACGTAAGCAATGCATACCGTAGAACTATAGAATTCTCATTTTGTAATTCACGTAAGATTTTATTTTTCAGTTACACAATAAAAAACAGTAAACTTTTCTCTGGGACAAAAATAATTGAGGAATTTCATAGAATATATTTGGGTGTTCTTAACGGCATAAAGAGCGGAACACGGCAGCCCTACTTTGGAACACTACAAAGCAGTTTTTGCTCTAATAAAGTCGCAATAAAATATTTGTTTGGTCGCAGTTTTTTGTCGCATGATACAATTTGTTTTTGTAAAAGATCACAATGGCAGAATTATGTCGTAACCTTTAAACAACAGCGTTGTCTGTACGATTCTCTGAATTCTAATTCGACGGAAAGGGAAACTAGTTTATGACGTAATATTTTCGCTTTCGTCTCCTAAGTTTTACGATTGGGACGATTTGAAAAAAATTAGCTAAAGCATTGTCTTCTCAATCGTTAACAATGTTTTGACTTAAAGTTGATTTGTCACACTCTTATTTTCGTACCTTGATGTTTTTTTTATCAAAAGTAACAAATAGTATGTAATATTGTTTAATTGTACGAATGTTGCGGACTAATGACTTTTAATTTTTAGAGTTAGGCACCTTAAGGAGCGGTTTAAACATTATATTCTAATATTTTGAACATTTTGACTTGAGTTTTATTACTTTTAAACTAAGAATCTTGGTGACATTTCGTTTTACTCGTATTTATTGTATTACACGCGTGCAATCACGGTTTTATTGGACAGCAGCTGTCCTACCCTTAAAACTGGAATGCATGACTGCTTCACGGGAGAAATCACCAGCGTAGTCCTACCTGTCCAGGCTTACTACACGTCCTACCTCTAGTCTGCTTAGATCCGTGTATCAACTTGCAGAACTCAAATCAACATTAGATTAAGATATGCAGGTACCTACACTTCATTTCTTTCTGAGTTTCGAATATCACGTTTCAAGGCATTACCAACCAATTACAATTGGCTTTGTCTTATTAAATTTCAAAAGATGGTTAGCCCTTGCCATTAAACGGGTCGCTCACTACGACAGAAGTGAAAAATATAGTTTAAAGGACAAAGTAATGAAAAAATAATCCACCCCCCCAAACTTCTGATTGCTGTGAGGTTGAAAATCACACACAGTACGAAACACGAACAGTGGTAGTCTCATAAAATTGAAGGCCCCTACACGCTATACTAACAATTCTTAAGACATGTATGAGAGGAATAAGTTAGGTAGGTAAACTAGGTGAGGTTCATTGGAAAACAGCAGCCGCAGCTCAAAAAGGTGATTTACAGGTCAAGTCGCTGTATCATCTAAGTGGTAGCCAGACAGACATTTTTTTATTGCTCTCAAGTGAATGGCGCCACGATCACAAATGAACGTGAATAATTTTAAAAAAAGATGTGTGGTGTCGTGGGACACGAGATAGGAACCTAGTCCCTTATTATAAAAATATTAATTTTAAGTTCTATTCGAGGAATAAAGAAAATAAAACTGGAGGTTTCGCAACAACCCACGGTCATTCGGTAACGTGCGAACTTATTGTGGTACACTTCATTCACGGTTGTTTGCATAAGAGTTAATGTATTGCGCAAACGAACGCTCTGAGATCATGGTCAATGAATGATAAAAAAATGTTATATTTGTACGTTATTACAAAGTTAAGTCGTACGCTGTGTGCATTACTAATAAAAATCTTACGTTACGGACGTTTTTTCCCGGTTAGGGTACCCCTCCGCATCGTCCTATAAGGAACTTCGTTCCAAAAACCTATTTTTCAAAACGGACGGAACGGACGAAACGGACTGCGTTTCCGAAACCGGGTTTCTGTGCGAGCTCACTGTACACATCCCTATAGTAATTTAACCACTTTATTTAACCTACTTGATGGTATATAATCACCGTCGCTCATGGACGTAAGCCATGCTAGGGGCATAGCTAAACTCCTCAAATCTCTTTTGAAGATTGATATGTCTTAGCGGTCAGGAAGCACTGTGGACGGGATTACACTCCAAAGCCAGATGGTACGTGACAAAAAGGATCTTTTTTTTTTAATGAGGAATTACTGGTAGCGCAATGGTCTTTCCGGTTTCACCAAGACAGGTGGGCGAGCAAAGGCCCCAGCCAGGAGAGGTGGGATTTGCTAACAGCTGCCCGAGCGCCTCTAAAGGAGACCTAACAACTCAAGAACAACTGCTTCGCGAATGAATCTACTACCAGATTGTAATCGCGACCCTCTGAGAAGATTTACTGGTGGTAGGACCTCGTGTGAGTCTGCACGGATAGGTACCACCACCCCGCCTATTTCTGCCGTGAAGCAGTAATGCGTTTCGGTTTGAAGGATGGGATAGCCGTTGTAACTATACTGAGACCTTAGAACTTATATCTCAAGGTGGGTGGCGCATTTACGTCGTCTACGGGCTCCAGTAACCACTTAACACCAGATGGGCTGTGAGCTCGTCTAACCATCTAAGTAATAAAATAAAAAAAGTGTGTGTGTCCGCTCCGACGCACGACTGGAGTTTACTGGATATAAAAAATTAAACGAAACAATACGAGAAATAGTTCTATATTACGACAACACGATACACTACAGATTATTAACAAATTAACGAGACACAAAACAAACGACTAACAAATATATGAAAATACAATAATGAGAGAAACGCGCGATCAGTACGAGGCTTTGTGGCGGACTGCCGGCGCAGCAGCCCGGCGTCACCTGCGATAACGCGGCCGCGCGTTGGCTCCTGATTGGCGCGCGCACGCATCACGCCATCAGGAGCCAATCAGGCGCATAACGCATTTCGTGTGACATGCTAGTACGATTTTGGTCCCCATAATTTTCATACCCCGGGCCTATATATGTAAATCGATTCTAAAGGAGTAAACTCCAAAAAGATCCCGCGATAAACTCAGCGGGCTGATGCATGGGTTAGGAAAAAGGATCTCTGGAAGCGTACTGTGGATAAACGCAGCGGTTCCAAATTGTATGAGTGTCACGCTCCACTCCACGCCATTAGAGTCAAAAAAGAAACTTAGCTTGCGATAGTTATTTATTTGGCTGTCGTGCTTTGATGAACGAAATTAAATTTCAACATCAAAATTATTCAGAATCCACGTTATTAATGGACCAAGTCCATATAAGTACTTCAATCAAGTATTTACGTAAACTTTATTGATTACATTCATTATGAGGTGGCCTTAATTTCGTGTAATATAAATACGAATCTAATGCTAACGCCTCAAAAAAAGAGAAAAATAATTAGAATCCATTAAAAAAACAACTTAATTATTTGTTCTGCTTTGAAATATGCAGACACATAATTCTTTGTTCTTTATAAAAACAAACTTTCGTTTCAATAGGACCCTTCGTTTTATGACATCAGAACAATTTAAATCATAATACAATGGATTTAGGGTTTTTTCTTGCTTTCATTAACTTAATCTGTATATTATATATGTGGAATTTAAAGCAATATCCAGACGTTCGATTTACTTGAAAATTTGCGCTCGCTTGCTCAAGGACCGATGACACTATTCTATGTATTTTTTTTACCTTGTTTTAATTCCTGGATAAAGTTTATAAGAAAAAGTTAGTTTAAAGTTTTGTTTGGGATGATTTTTAAACGTTTTTTTTCTTCTTTTAACTATACTTTATTTAGACTCAGGCGATGATGCCTGAATATGCAACATGTCATTCAATTGTTTTTATTTGCGTTGCTTTTTTACAGAGACGCCACAATAACAAGAGATGAAGAATCATAGAGGCGAACCAGTGGACATAGCGGCGTGATAAGAAACAACAAGGATGTCCAAGGAATAGGAGGGGGGCAACAGGAAGTCCAATGGATGAAGAAAAGCAAATATAGAAAAGTAAAACTAACTGTACGTGGCCTTTTTTTATTTTATTGCCCTTGTAGGCAGACGGGCATACAGCCCACCTGATGGTGAGTGGCGTCGCCCATGGACTTCAGCAATACCAGGAGCAGAGCCAAGCCGCTGCCTACCGCAAAATTCCTATCTAAGTTCCGTTCTATATATCAAGAAACTTACACAATCATTAAAATTTTCGCGTAAGCATCTGTGATATTTTTTTTAATAAAAAAAAAATTGTCGTTATTATCAAAATGATATAATAATGAAAATGACGACAATCATTTTTAATCGTTGATATATCAATGAAAAAGTTATAATAAAATGTGCTTACTTGTTTCAATATTTTTTAAGTATTGGTACCTACGGCCTAAGCAAAAGTCCAACATTTATTAGAAGAATGAAAATTCAGAAACATTTGAGAAGCAGAGTTGCATGCTTCCAAAGAAACTAATCATATTATAACACTTCCAATTTATTAAGAACGATCACATTCAATCTTGAACTAAATAACCTTTACTTCTATACATATATAAAATTAATTATACAATTCGGGAACAAAAAGAATGTGAAACTCCTTTATCGGAACTTTTTATACGAAGCAATGAATACAAAATACGAAACACACTTTTGTTTTCAATTACAGAAATAGTGCAACCACTTTTGTTTTCCAAAAACTATTCGGACGCCATTTAAACAGTGAAAGCGAGAAGCACAAAGCTTTCGGAAACGCTTCCGTAATAAACTTTTACGATTCAGCTACTCGGCAGCTATTTGTTTTCATTTTGTTACAAAAATTTAATAGCACACCCATTATAGGCAGACGGTAGCTTTGTCAGACACTTTCGTATTTAACTATCGCGTGGCCATTTTTGTTTTTATTACCTTAACTTTTGTTGCAGAAACCTTTATGCTACCGACTTTGCATATTTGATTATAAGAAAGCTTGTTTTCTCTCCGTGAGCTCACCTACGTGTTAGGGCGGAGCTGATATACCCTCTCAAGGCTATCAGCATAGGTAGGGGGCAAAATTGTTTTCTCAAACTGAATTTTAAATTTTTTTTTATTGCTTAGATGGGTGGACGAGCTCACAGCCCACCTGGTGTGAAGTGGTTACTGGAGCCCATAGACATCTACGACGTAAATGCACCACCCACCTTGAGATATAAGTTCTAAGGTCTCAAGTATAGTTACAACGGTTGCCCCACCCTTCAAACCGAAACGCATTACTGCTTTATCGCAGAAATTGACAATAGAACCATAATAGTGTACAAACTTATAATTTCAAGTAAATAAAGTCGAATTTCGACTACCGGGGGACCACTAGTTATTATAATTGCACTAGGTGGGATTCACGTTTTGGCCGTCTTGTTATGAGTTAAAAGAAGCCCAAGTACATCAGAACCTGGTTTTTTATTTTTTATTGCTTAGGTGGGTGGACGAGCTCACAGCCCACCTGGTGTTAAGTGGTTACTGGAGCCCATAGACATTAACAACGTAAATGCGTCACCCACCTTGAGATATAAGTTCTAAGGTCTCAGTATAGTTACTGGTAGTAAATCACACTCTAGTACTAGCTCACACTTTACTAGGTAAACAGCTAGTTTGAACGAAATGTATGTTTATAAAATCAACTATTTGTATTTTTTTGAAGACTTCGTGTTGTTTTAATGAGGAAGCTGGCATTCGTATTTTGGCATACATATATGGTAAATGCGGATGAAAGGCGATTGCATGCAGCAGAGATGCGAATGTTGCGATGGATGTGTGGAGTAACGAGAATGGATAGAATACGGAATGAATATGTTAGAGGAAGTCTGAAAGTGGCACCTGTGACAAAGAAGCTGAGGAGTGCGCGTTTGAGATGGTATGGACATGTGATGAGACGAAATGAAAATGAGGCTGGTAAGAGAGTATTAACTATGAATGTGGAAGGATATAGAGGAAGAGGTAGACCTAAGAAGAAATGGATAGATTGTGTGAAAGACGATATGGGTAAGAGGGGTGTGAGCGAAGAAATTGTATATGATAGAAGAGTATGGAAGGAGAAAACATGTCGCGCCAGGTGACTGGGAGAAGGGCAGGATAATGAATGATATGGTAAATGCTGTAATTTTTTCCCCTACTTATTCTTAAATAGCCTAAGGGACCATTCCAAAATGGCGCGGACGGAAAAATGCGGTAACCATCCAACTGAGCTTATCAACCCAATATGCTAATTAGATATCGTATTTTTTTTTATTACACATGAATTTTTGAATTTAAACTCTAATCGCTCTCAATTTCGAACACGATGTGTCAAACTTAACACATTCGAACATTGGGACAAACACTAAATTTAATCAAATTAGTAATAAAAAATGAAACATACGAAAATTTTGTAAATCTTTGAATTCTTAATAATAAATTAATAACCATATTTGGAAATGATTTTTGTTAATTAGCTATCGCAACATATACAAAAACATAGTTTTTATCGCACTTAATAAAGTTCTTGTAACATTAGTAAGCGCTAAATATATATTTTCCGATACAGTTTTTCAAAGGCGGGTATTAAACTTGTTTAAAAAAAAACCAAAAGAATGTAAATTGCACAAAATAAATTAACACACAATTAGTACAGCTATGTACAAAAAATTATTTACCTATTTATGTTAATTTAGGGTATGTTTAGAAAATGCTCAACTTTTTTAAGCACTATTTGCTAGACTAGACTAGACTACTTGACTATTTGTGTGGATGAGCTCACGGAATAACTGATATTATAGCAATTACCAAATCCTATAATAAATACTTGTATTACGGACATACGTGTCGCCGAACCGATGGCCGATGGAGGAGACAAACTCTGGACTGGAGACCACTTACCGGTAAGAGGCGTCCCCCTGCCTTGTGAACCGATGACTTGCGGCGATATGCTAGAGAAGTCATTATTTCAAATATCAAACGCAAAAAATATTTACACGAAATACTTAGACTCTACAATTAGAATCTCATGACGAATACTAATACTAAAGAAACACAAAAATATACTGAACACAACCGTATGCACTAAAATAAATAAAATTTTCAAAACATGACAAACGATTAAAGATTAAAAGTTCAGAACACAAAAAAAAAGCTAAGTCTTGCTTAGATAAACGAGATTATCCTACAAAAACCTATATCAATGTCGGTCGTGTAACTGCCAGTCAAATGTCAGAGTTTTATCCGCGAGAGTTTAGCTAAACAAATGATTGTTAGGCTTGGCTCTAAGAACTGTATGATGTCATGGTCCACTGGAAGTTTTCCTTGCATTCATTAAAGGATTAGGATGGATAAACCGTTTATGTATTACAATATTTTTAAACGCTGAGCCCGTTTGCTTGTGACCAATATTAACAGTAAAAATTAAAATAATCTAAAAATAGAATAGGTATCGACTTAAAATTATTTAATGAAAAGCACGTTTAGATTGATCCAATGATTTATTGATTGATTTAATTAAATGATAATCACAAAAAGACATCCCTCAAATCAATTACAATAATAAACACGTTCGTCGAATAAATACAAACACAACTGAGACCTTAGAACTTATATCTCAAGGTGGGTGGCGCATTTACGTTGTAGATGTCTATGGGCTCCAGTAACCACTTAACAGCAGGTGGGCTGTGAGCTCGTTCCACCATCTAAGCAATAAAAAAAAAACATTATTTTATTTAACTTAGTGTACCTCAAAATCTTTGGATAACAAACTACGAATTTAATAATAAAAGACTAACAATTATAGAAATTTATGAAAATAATTCACTACTAGCTTTTATATCACGTGGTATTCGTGAAATGTCTCCAAATATTTACTCTCCAATATGAGAGTTAAATTATTTTCCGTCACTAAAGACTGTCGGTGAATAAAATTAATTATATTACTACGGAGACAGATTCGATTACCCGATCTAATTAATGGCTAGCTCTATTTATCAGGTAATATATATTTAGTACCAGAGCTACAAAAATCATCTAGAATCAAATCAAGGACTCTGTATTACTCCCACGATGTCGTGACATTTTAGCAGCAAATGATCTATTTTGCAAGCAAGCGATAATTTAAATTTTATGGTACATATTAAGAAACTTAGCGGTGATTTTAAACTTTTTATTAATCAGTAGCGTCATAAGTCTTTTAAATGGTAAGTAATTTTACGATATCCAGTTAGCAATGATGTATCCAAAAATTTGCTGTACCATTAATTAGAGAAATGTATGGCATTTAACATCTATCTCATCCTTTTTAATTCAATTGCTAAATTTCAATTTCAATTGGTTAAATTTATTTTACCTCTCTAAGACTAAAATTTTATTTGAGAAATTTAAATTGCTTCAAAAAAGCCTTATATAATTATGAAGCATACCGGCTTACCCCAAAACGTTAACCGCTTGTGATTTACTCCTCATTTAATAAGTTGAAAAGGCTGTCGACTGATGACGCATCGCTGACCGCATCAGCAAGTCATCCCGACCAGGAAGAGCGGATTAGCCGGTGTTTGTAGAGGCGCCTCGGTATGAAACGGAAGTGACTGAAACATTTATGTTAATTAGGCTACTTTTACAAATATTAGTCTTCGTAAAACTGTATGTTTGCTTTAAAAAAAATGTTTTGCCATTTTTATCCTTTATTAATCTTAATGGACAGAAGAGATCACGACTCGCGTTTCATTAATTGGTTATCGAAACCTAAAGACGTCGCAACATTAATGCCACCAGCCACGTCTAGCCATGGGATCGCAGTTTTAATAATAGTATTGCGTAACAGCTGTCCCACCCGTCAAACTCTAAAGCCTCATTGCTTCGCGCTATTCATAAATGCAATGATGAAATAATAATATTTGCTCTAGTGATATTTTCTAAGGGACGTATAGTCGGATCATAGCCAATGTTTTCTCTTCGTTCGTATACCTCACGTCAACTTTTACAACCTTTTGTCAATATTATGAACAAAACAAAACAACGAGATGAGACATGGATACGCTTTTCACCCCTCCTAGCTGAGCCTTTGGAAGCCCACCTGTTCTGCTGAAACTGGAAAGGCCTCCGGGCCACCAGTAATCCTTCAACTACGCTGTCTAAGCTCGCTGCGGGCAATTGATTTCATTTCTCTATCTGATTTTTCGATCGATTTCAAGGCAATAGACCGCATCCAGGACCTTAATGGTGGTAGGACCTCTTGAGAGTCCACGCGGGTAGGTACCACCACCCTGCTTATTTGTGCCGTGAAGCAGTAAATCGTTTCGGTTTGAAGGGTGGGGCAGCCGTTGTAACTATACCTGAGACCTTAGAACTTATGTCTCAAAGTGGGTGGCGCATTTACATTGTAGATGTCTATGGGCTCCAGTAACCACTAAACATCAGGTGGGCTGTAAGCTCGTCCACCCACATAAGCAATAAAAAAAAACCAAGTTCTGATGTCCTTGGGCTTCTTTTAACTCATAAAAAGACGGCCAAAACGTGAATCCCACCTAGTGCAATATCATAATAACTAGTGGTCCCCCGGTAGTCGAAATTCGACTTTATTTACTTATAATTATAAGTTTGTAATAATTATGATTCTATTGTCAAATTCTATAATCACAGATTTCGCCAAGACTACTTTAGGTAAATATTAATAAAGACAAACAATATTTAATCTATTCTCAATTTGACCACAGACTTATAAGCAATAAGAAAAGTTTGACAATAAACAAATAGTATGCATGCGTGTGTGTGTCAAATACATGGTAGAGTGTGTAATGGTTTTTTTTTATTAACTTATTATATTTTTATGCATAGTTTAAAAAAATATTAACATACTACACTCATAAGTGTGAGAAATTTCATGCTGCTCCGTCCGCCCAATTTTCGTAAAAAGGGGTCCAAAGTTTTTGCTTCACGTATTAATATATAGATAAGACATTTTATTACCACAAAAATACTAACGGATTGAATGGTCCGATAAATCGTGTTTATTATCGTATCTATAACATATCGTATCATATAGCGTATCGTGTCTGAGCGTCAAGGAATCCGAGTCAAAGGCCAATAATAGCTTAGTGAATGTTCACAACACCGTTGATTACACGATGCGCACATGAAGAAAATTAACGAGTATTACGTAATGCTCAGCCTTCACCTTTATGTGATGGGGTGATGGTATGCTGGTACTCGGCTATTTTACGACCATACGATGTATATACTTTATATACAATATTCTCTGATCTTTGTAAAATCTAGTGGTGTATACAAAAAATGCTGTAAAATTTTTCGATTCAATTCAATCTTTAAAACAAAGATTATTGAAAATTGTATTAAATTTAAAATAATATTTATAGAATATATTTAAAGTAATAACATGGGAGCTGTTTTTTGTTTTTTTTTTATAAAATGTTATTCAATTATTTGAAGGCCTCATTTTTGTCACGCACTCTCAAGAAATTATCTTTCCATACGCTGTTCCTGGAATGCTATATCCCTTCAAAAATTGTTTGAAAATAAGAGTCCTCAGTGGTAGGTAGTTACGTAGTATAAGTTTAACAAATGAATAAAGTTTTTTGTTAATTCTAAGTGCAATTTAATCGTGTTGACTTTACAAGCATTTCCCTTCTTAACCCTGGACTGGTATTGTGGAGTGTGCTATTACCAAAATTAAGGAGACGCAAGTGCCGAAACTTTTAAGAATGTTTCAATAACCTGTTGCCGTCTCTCTCAGATCTCCCAGATCTATGAAAGAGACAACTGCAAATTAGACTAAAAATGCTTAGGTAAAATTCGAAAAAATCCCAGTCATGTTTCTTCTAATTTACCAGCGTAGGCTGACTGATAATTTAATGCCGGCCATTATGCATTCCGAGAAGAGACAGCGACATAAACTTAATCAGAATTTGTTAATGTACAAATTCAATTGAAATCCGAAACGGTGATTGAAGAAGTTGCGTATTCAACTCTTGAGTCACCTTCACCTTTCTGAAGTGATGGTATGAACGTACATCGCTATTGATTTTAGATATTATCTCGAATTGTTAATAGCTCAGTCTAAGTAATATTGTAATTTGTTATTATTACTTTATTTTCAGAAATATTAGGCAAATAGTTCTAGGAACTTTGGATTATTAAATTTAATTTACACGACATAAAACTCGGCGAATTAAATATTTGGCGACTTAGACTTTTTTCGACGATCAAAACACAAGTAACTAAACAATTTTTTTTTAATTCTATGAGACAATGATTTCACGACTCAAATGGATATTCCAGCTCAAGGATTTTCAAATTATTTTAGGAAGGCAAGGAACTGATACCAATTCCAAAAGGAACTGATACCTCAGATCCACATAACCAAATTCCTTTAAAAAAATTCTAGTTGCTTTTGAATTCTTGTTAAATTGTTTATTCTTATATTCTATCGATACAAAATATTAAGCAATTAAAAACTTTGCCGTTTGTTTAGGTTTTCGTGTGTGTGTGTGATCCCTTTGGGTATCTCTGATTCTCTGATCTAGCTCATAAACATAGCGAATGTCGCCACCCAACGTGGCGACCCAAGAGATGTGGTCGAAGTTTCAATTAAATTGTGTAAAGACTTTTTTATTTATTGCTTAGATGGGTAGACGAGCTCACAGCCCACTTGACGTTAAGTGGTTACTGCAGCCCATAGACATCTACGACGTAAATGCACCACCCACCTTGAGATATAAGTTCTGAGGTCTCAAGTACCTATAGTTACAACGGCTGCCCCACCCTTCAAACCGAAACGCATTACTGCTTGACGACAGAAATAGGCAGGGTGGTGGTACCTACCCTAACTGCTTGCGGCATCCGAACACCGGTACAACCGAATCGCCCGACAAAAGTACACCGGATGACTTTAAAACTTTCTATTAAAGTTACACATAAAGACAAATTCAGAAATGATATATTATTTTTATTATCCTTAAATCCTTACATTAAAAAAAAACCCACACAAATCAATAAAAATCATAGAACAATAAAAAAATTCGTTGTCATTGTCCACTCTGTCACACATTTTTCTTTGTGATCTCCTTACAGAAACATGTTTGTAGCTCCAAAGCCTTGTTCAAATTATAGTTATTCATGTTGATTACATTCCAAGTACTTACACAGTGTCGCAGAGCAAAGTTCAATGCGACATAATGACCAATACGCATAAAGCTATTTATTACAGGAACGAATTTTCCATGGAACTATTAAATCTCTTAGAATCAAAGATTCGTTATTGAATGGAACCATAAACATTATATTATTGTTAGGTTTATGAGGATATAATAATAATAAATGACAGTTGTTATTCTAGGTTCTTAATTATTTTATACCTGATTTATTATGGCAGCTATATATGATGTGAAAATGCGAAATACATAGAAGATGTTTTAAGATTACAAAGTCTTAAATAAAAATTCCAATCTAATTACGTAGTTCACTGTATTTATGTAATGCTTAATGTAGAAACAATGTTTTTTTCATCATTTAAGTGTACAATGGCACTAGAATTCAGTTAAAATGATAAAAAACATCTTACTCGTTATGCAATTAGAACATCTTTGACTAGGATTTCAGGTCTCAAACTGAATTACGATATGATAGTGATGAACCCCGAAAATTCCTTAATAGCAAAGTTCCCAAATGCTATGCCTACCCTTTAACGATAATGTAAATAAACAAAAAAAATACATATTATGTACAGCACGATCTTCACGCTATTATAGTTAAAGCTATAATTAAAGTTCCCTTCTTTTCCACTTGGAACGCCCACCATCGACTCTGTGTATGCAAATAGCCACGTGATCAATAGACACTTGTCTTTAATCGTTGTAGGAAATGGACCGCTAGTGATAGGGCTGTCACTGCTTACTTAAAATGAAACGATAAAAAAATTGTTTATCCCAAACTTTTGTTTTTCCAATGTTCGTTATCAGTACTCGATGTTGTTGTCCGGAAATTTTAATGAAAATAACGTTAGTATTTTAATCGAGTTTGTTTGACCTTTTGTTTGAACTGTTATTTACAGCATTGTTTCCGCGACAGAGTAGTTATCCGTTTCATTTTCATAATTAATTTAGATATAAATCAAAAATACGTCCAGTTTAGTTTGTCTTTGTGGAGAAAGACTATATATCTGTAAGCTTGAGGGTAGACATTATCTTGTTGAACACCAAGTAAAACGATGTCACTTTTTGATTCCTGATTTAATCAACAATATGTTATCTTAGCAATTCACTTTAACACTTGTCCAACTTTAACCAGTACGTACAACAGTCACTGAATCACACAACGTAACAAGGATATAGTAAGTGCACCAGGCAAGCGCAGTCCAACGAATGTTCATTTCAAGGCACGTTCCGCCTTTTTATACTAGCCGGCGCAGCTGGCTTATGAGTCACTTCTGTTGCAGCTGTTGTTTACGAGTGGAACGACACGGCCGGCGCACCTGGCTTGTGTGAGTCACTCCTATTGCACGTGCTATATAACATAAATATCGTTAACGCCGTCATATCTATATTTGAACGACTTTAAACTAAAAATATGAATTTCAACGTAATCTTTTTTTTGTGTTTTTTTTTCTAGGCATGATCTATTTCATACAAACCCTATCCGAAGATTTTATGCTAATGTGCTGTTCACACGCCACTGCGGTCACGGACTAATCTTTAAACACCTATCGTGATCTTGATATTGAAAACAAAGATACAGATCGGGGTCATGATGTCATTTCTTAGTGATAAATAAATAATACGATAATTTGAAATAATAACAAAATGGTTTGAAAATTCTTCCTACGGAAAAAAGCAATAGAAAAAAATCGGTTGTCTGTAAAGTCTGTTTACTGACGATACTTGAACGTGACAACGTCATAAGAAAATACTGATGGAATGGTTTCATTTTTCAAAAGAAAATTTTAATTTTATTTGTTTGATAGTTATTTGGTATGGACAATTGAGACCACATTCACTTTTCACTGAACTTCATACTTGACGAAAACATGTAAATGTA
This sequence comes from Bombyx mandarina, assembly GCF_003987935.1. The sequence continues at coordinate 29,183 of NW_021011527.1, read as the reverse complement.
TTATTGTATAGTAGCTGTCCACGCGGATGCATCGCTCACTCAAGTAGGAGAGAGACAGATGTCGAACGCTGCCGAACGCGGAGGCCGATTGTGCCTCTTTGTCGCTCGTTGCGCGCTCTCGCTTGCACTTCAAACCTTAAATGGAACGCCTCAGAGCGAGGTAACGCCGCATGAGTCATGTTTTGACGTGACAACGTCTTATAATTCGATGGAGCCGGCTGCACGCACGTGGCGGTTAGCGAACAGTGAAAACTCTGTTTAACGGAAACGCCTCAATTAATTCAATCAAGGCATATTATCTTGAAGCCAACCGTTGCGCAAGAATAAATCCTTTCTATATGACGCAACTTTTCGTTAAGTTTCATAATTGTTTAATCCTTTTCAAAGATATTTGTGAGATTCAAGGTTTCTGAAAATACTCTACAAGAATACGACCGTTTGGGCACAAAGATAGGCATCTGTTCACTTCTAATGAAGCTGTCTTAAAATTATGTATATCAAATTTAATTTAATTTAAATTAAAAAAACTTAAAACGCAATATAAATGTAAAACTGCTTCTGTAAATAAAATACTATATCGGAAAGGATTAATTGATTTAATTAATTTCCCCGTTGAATGGTGATGCTTTCCATTATATATTTTATACATATTTTTATATATTTATCTTTAATATTAGCAACTCATTACAATCGATTTAGTTCGATGGCGAAATTTGAGAATCAAGTTCGTATTTTTAATCAAATTTTATTACAAGTACAAACTTCAACGCAAATCCCCATTTGACATTCCCACACATCCGGCTTGTTGAAATTTTCAGAGAAATTTAATAAGCATCGATAAAAGACTTTTACTGGTGGTAGGACCTCTTGTGAGTCCGCGCGAGTAGGTACCGCCGTCCTGCCTATTTCTGCCGTGAAGCAGTAATGCGTTTCGGTTTGAAGGGTGGGGCAGTCGTTGTAACTATACTGAGATCTTAGAACTTATATCTCAAGATGGGTGGCGCATTTACGTTTTAGATGTCCATGGGCTCCAGTAACCACTTAAAACCAGGTGGGCTGTGAGCTCGTCCACACATTTAAGCAATAAAAAAAAAAGGAAAGCGGAAAATTCTATTGAAAAATTGACTCATTTAAGTAATAATTTGTAAAAGAAATTGGATTGCTCTAACCTGTATTCTAGAAGAAAAACAACCACCGTCTCTTGCACACATGTTTGTACTATAAGACACGATGTTGTTTATTACCCGCAATAATTTTCAACAATTGCTAATCATCACCAAACCAAATAAAAATCACGATGAAACAAAATACAGGAAGCTTCTAGAAACTTAATGTTCTGATTTTCGAAGTAATAGATATTTTTTTCAAGGTGACGTGCTAAGTCCCTGTCTCTACAAAATCACAGGAAATGAATCAGACTGTGTACCTAAACAAGAACCATTAAGCTTATTATAGCATCTAGAATATTACTTAATTATTTCGTATATACTCAGAATATATAGCGTATAAATGACAACAAATCTAAAGACACGAAGAAAATTGTAAATAACGCGAATTATACTGAGACCTTAGAACTTATCTCAAGGTGGGTGGCGCATTTACGTTGTAGATGTCTATGGGCTCCAGTAACCACATAACACCAGGTGGGCTGTGAGCTCGTCCACCCATCTAAGCAATAAAAAAAAGGATTCTTCGTATAATTCTTCTTTCTTCCCATATGTCGAATTGTTATCCGATTCTAGATCAAATAATGAATGCCAGATGTCTTTCATAGTAAATCTATATATTAATACGTGAAGCAAAAACTTTGTATCCCTTTTTACGAAAATTGCGCGAACGGAGGAGTATGAAATTTTCCACACTTATAGAGATTATAGAGAAGAAGTGCACGATGCTAATATTTTTTTTAAATAATGCATAAAAGATACATTAAATCAATAAATAAAACATTACACACACTACCATGTATTTGACACACACACGCATGCATACTATTTGTTTATTGTCAAACTTTTCTTTGCAGTCTGTCAGTTATAGTCGATAAAATGGAGAATAGGTTAAATTTTAATATTGTTTTCCCTTTATTAATATTTGTCTAAAGTGTAGTCTTGACGAAATATGTGATTAAAGAAGTATAATAGTCCTTAACAATAGAATCATAGTAGTGGACAAACTTATAATTTCCAATAGTTATAGTCGAATTTCGACTACCAGGGGTCCTCTAGTTCGTTTAAATCGTTGAAATGTAATTTAAAAACAAGAACAACATGCTTAAATAGTATATTGATTATACAATTAATTTCATTTTCATATTATGTATCCGATGTTAGAGCGAAGTTATAAAATTAATGTATTGCTATCGGTACTTGATGCGTATGCAATTTTTTTAATGAATCAATCGGACGTCGTGAAGTCAGTGAAAATAAATTCAAATATTTCGTAGATTCTGTAACACTCTTGTCCACCCGATGCTGAGTGTAGGTCTCCTCGAATGCACACCATTATCTTCAGTCTCCTGCCTTTCTCATCCAGTCTCTACCAACTACTTTGACCAGATCATCAGTCCACCTCGTCGGCTGTCTGCCCACGTTACGACGTCCAGTACAAGGTCTCCACTCCAGTACTTTTGTGCCCCACCGATTGTCAGTGCGACGGCATATGTGGCCGGCCGACTTCCACTTTTTCCGAGCAATCACTTTGGCTATGTCAGTCAAACCAGTTCTTCTGCGGATTTCGTTATTGCGCATTTTATCCCGTAGAGAATAGCCCGTTCCATGGCTCTTTGCGTGACTTGTATTTTGGTCATAATTTGCTTTGTGAGCGTCCGCGTCTCGGCCCCATACACCATCACAGGGAGAACACATTGCTCGAATGTCCGAAGCTTCAATTTCATTCTGTAACACACACACATGCAATATTTATTTATTCCTTAGCTAGGTGGACGAGCTCACGGCCCACCTGATGTTAAGTGACGTTGAAGTTAAGACATATTTTTTTTATTTATTTTTATTGCCTAGGTGTGTGGACGAGATCACAGCCCACCTGGTGTTATGTGGTTACTGGAACCCATAAACATCTACGACGTAAATGCGCCTCACACCTTGAGATATAATTTCTAAGGTCTCAGTATAGTTACAACGGCTACCCCACCCTTCAAACCGAAACGCATTACTGCTTGACGACAGAAATAGGCAGGGTGGTGGTACCGACCCGTGAGGACTCACAATACGTCCTACCACCAGTAATTACGCAAATTATAATTTTGCGGGCTTGATTTTTTATTACACGACGTTATTCCTTCATCGTGAAAATCAATCGTCATTTGTTAAGTACGTATTTCATTAGGAAAATTGGTACCCGCCTGCGGGATTCGAACACCGGTGCATCGCAAGGTACGGACGCACCGGATGTCTTATTCTTTAGGCCACGACGAATTTAGCTACCTAGATAAGTATTTTAATTCTAACATTAATGTAAACTAAGAAAGGCGTCTTAACCAAACTGATGTACTAGAAAACGAGTTTATATAATTATGTGGTAAATACAGTTCCCTTGCTCCCTACCGAAACAACTGTTCATTTTAGTATGAAGGGTGGTTGGTACTAGCTCATGTCTCAAGTGCGTGGTGGTTGGTATTCACGATGTGAAGTAATTGAACTGTGAAAACCTCGTATCATCAGACCCTGATCGTTGTGCCTCTAATGCGTTAAAAAAACAATAAGAAATTTGTGATGGAAGGATTCGAGTCGTAAGGGCGTGCAGTAGAAACTTGTTTGGCTAAACCTAAAATATTTGTGCAACTTTTCCGCTGAATTATAATGAGGTATGCAATAACTCGTAGACAGAATATCCCTCAGTACAATGTTGCTCAAACCAGATATTAAACTCTGCAATTAAAGATTATTTGCATTCCCCGTGTCAGAGCCAGTCAACTTGCTTCAACATCGAAGGCAATACAATGCTGGCTTGCACATTGAGTTTGTGTAATATAATTAAGTTTACTGATCATAAATGACTTCAGAATAAAATGACATTAAAGTTTTTGGAAATAAAGCATTTTTATTTATTTTTGAAATCAAGGTTTGTAGTAGGCATAATGGCATTTTAGAACGTTGTTTTTAGAACATTGTTTCTTCAATTCTGTTGGAACATTGTTCAGTGTTATACTTTATTAATTGGCACTTTCCATATACATATATTTTTTCAAACGGATTTAAAGCTGGTCGTCCAGTAGCTAGCTTCAGTAGAAAGGGTGGGTGAGCTCAAAAGCTCAGCCTGGTTAGCCATCAACTACCCGCAAAATTACCGCAAAGACCATCTAAGTCAAAGCCCGAATTGCATACCATTTAAATTAGACCGTAATGACTGATACATTAAGACTTAGATTCATTGTAGGGCGCTACCCACCTTGAGATATGAGTTCAAAATCTCAATTGTAAGGTAACAACCGCTGTCCCATCCTTCAAACCGCATGCAACGCGGTAGAAACAGGTAAGGGGTGGGACCTACCCCAGCAGGCTCAGCAGGCAGCAGCAGTTAGGATAGCTTCCTTCTTCTTCAAATAAAACTCCAACTTCGATTTGGTGGTACTGCAATAATATTACGACTCGACATAATTCGGCGAAAAAAAGATTACCTTTCATGAATCATTTTGTAGCTAGTTCAGCTTAAAATGTATAATAATTACTATGTTTGGAAAAGTCACGTCATAATGTTTACGTCGAGTTGTAAAGTTATTTAACTTATTCATAGCAGACAACACATTTACATTATACCCGTCCTTCTAAAGTCTTTTTTTTTTTATAAATAAATAAATATTTACTAACAATCACGCCACGTTAACTGGTCCCGTGATAAGTTCGTAAAGAACTTGTGTTACAGGTAACGGAAATAAATGTAATATTTTTATTATACACATACATATATTAAATATACATCCATAACCCTGGAAAAGATATTTTTATATTTATCATACAAATATCCTCCCTTGGCGGGATTCGAACCCGCGACCCCCTTGTGTAGTGACCATGTCACTTACCACTACACCAGACGGCCGTAAGATTTTTAGAAGGATAATACGCACGGCGTTTCCGTTTTCATACCAAAGACGGGCCGGTGTTCGAGTCGTCTTTGCAAGATAAATTATTATGTATCTAAGCAAATACATACTTAGTTTATATAATTCACGAACTATGTTTTCGAATGTAGAATAACAATGTGTTATTTATTATTCATTAACTTTACTGGCGGTAGGACCTGTTGAGAGTCCGCGCGGGTAGGTAGCACCACCCCGCCTATTTCTGCCGTGAAACAGTAATGCGTTTCGATTTGAAGGGTGGGGTAGCCGTTGTAACTATACTTGAGACCTTAAAACTTATAGCCCAAGGTGGGTGGTGCATTTACGTTGTAGATGTCTATGGGCTCCAGTGACCGCTTAACTAAAATAAAAATAAATAAATTAAATAAAAATCCAAATAAAATAAAATAATAATCCTGAAACTTATAATTTCAGTTCATTATAGTCGAATTTCGACTACTGCAGGACCACTAGTTCTATTAAAATTTCCAACTCAATTTTTAAGGGGAACGGCGTTACTCACTTCATGATATCTCTGAGCTCCGATAGGCACTTAGTATCAAGTGGATTGTGACTCGTCTGCACATCTAAAAAAGGGTGACATCGTTTTTGTATAAATAAAAAACAGGCTCGTATATTGAATATTTGCGTTTATTCTTATTTCATTAATTTAAATTACAACTTGCCATGCACGGGGCTAAAAGGCTAGAACGGAAGAGAGGGTTGCCAAGCGCCAAACTTAAAATTAGCAACTTAGAACTTAGGTGTTACCATTACAATATTACAATATAATTCTAATGTTCATATTTTGATTGAACAGTTCTTTTAGATTGGGATAGGGGCTCTGGTCTTACGAATAGGCAGACCGCTGACATCACATAATGCGCAAATACAATTCTATTCGTCTTCCTTACTCACAAGCCTTTATCAACAGTAATTTTCCTTTAAAGGAAGTTTAATAATGCTCGTCAATGTTTGCGGTCATCCGTCATGACGTATTTATTCATTTAAATTACTTACATTCATTTTTTTTTTTTTACCCGCGCGTATTTTATTCATGCTAATTTTAACAGAAAACTTTACGTCGTCACGACGAAAATAAACATATATTAAATATACATCCATAACCCTGGAAAAGATATTTTTATATTTATCATACAAATATCCTCCCTTGGCGGGATTCGAACCCGCGACCCCCTTGTGTAGTGACCATGTCACTTACCACTACACCAGACGGCCGTAAGATTTTTAGAAGGATAATACGCACGGCGTTTCCGTTTTCATACCAAAGACGGGCCGGTGTTCGAGTCGTCTTTGCAAGATAAATTATTATGTATCTAAGCAAATACATACTTAGTTTATATAATTCACGAACTATGTTTTCGAATGTAGAATAACAATGTGTTATTTATTACTCATTAACTTTACTGGCGGTAGGACCTGTTGAGAGTCCGCGCGGGTAGGTGCCACCACCCTGCCTATTACTGCCGTGAAACAGTAATGCGTTTCGGTTTGAAGGGTGGGACAGCCTCAGAACTCATGTCTCAAAGTGGTTTGCGGCATTTGCGTTGCTTCAGTGACTACTTAACACCAGGTGAGACATGAGCTCGTTCACCCAAATGAACACCGTAATGTCGAATTTTTTTACCCTGATATTTTGGTGAATACATTTTTTATCAGTAACTCAACTTCTTTGAGTTTCTAAAGTAATAAAATTAATTAAGTATGCATGATTTCAACGTTTTGATATTGTAATTATTTAAAATTTATTACAAACCGACTACTCCTCCCGGCCAAACTTTGTCGTGGCTTTATTCAATATTAATAATGCTTTACAAACACTATTACTTAAAGGATTCTAACCACCATTTTAGTACAATTTTCTGCAAACGCCATCATAATCACAGACATACTTGAATACTGTGGGGTAGATTTGAACTACATTTTGCTTTTCACTTAATAGCTTAACAGTATCCTAGCTAACTGGCAGTGGAAGTCCTGACAAAATCAGTACAGTCGCTTCCTAGGTTAGCCGGAGCAAACCGACGGACATACAAAATAATAAAAATGATTTTTTCTGTAAATATACTTCAATATATCGATTTAGTAAAAAGCAAATATTTTGATATTAGAAACAGATACTTCAATTTCATTTATTTATATGGATTGGCGACCATTTCTACAATAATTTACAATATTACTTGAAAAGAATACGTACATAAACGATTTTTTTTTATTGCTTAAATGGGTGGACGAGCTCACAGCCCACCTGATGTTAAGTGGTTACTGGAGCCCATAGACATCTACGACGTAAATGCGCCACCCACCTTGAGATATCAGTTCTAAGGTCTCAGTATAGTCACAACAGTTACCCCGCCCTTCAAACCGAAACGCATTACTGCTTCACGGCAGAAATAGGCAGGGTGGTGATTCCTACCCGCGCGGACTCACAGGAGGTCGGTCCTACCACCAGTAGGAATGGCAAATTTTACTTGAGAAGTCCTGAAATAATACATCATTTATGGAATAAACAGCTCATGGATTCTCAAAACAATTCAAGGTCTATTCTTTAAAGCGCCTTTCATTTAGAGAGGCGTTGAGAAAGGCGCAAGTAATCACCCGTTAAGCGGATAAAAGAATTTGAGCAATTAATTAATTCGTTTTTTTATTCACTATCGTCCATTGGAAACTTTCGATTCGATACAGAAATAGATATTGTAATGTCTCGATTTTGTTGCAAATTGATACAATCTTCGTAATGAAGTACATAATGAACGTATTCAGAGGCATTTTTTTTTAATTGTATTGGATATTAAATCACAATAGAACTAAAGATACAACCTATTATTTCTCTATGATCTCAATTGTGAACTAGAAAAGAATAAAAAAAAATGGCTTTGTAAGAAAAATTTTGGAATAATTTGTAACAAAAATTTCGATTAACTTTGATTCAATTGTTTCAATCCTTATTTCTATGATATGTTTTTCATTTTTTCGAGCCGTAGATATAACCAAAACTCAACTTACGCCTGGTCCAATATATGTCTTCAGTCTCTTCCTCTAATCGTGTCTTTCACCTTCCAGTTTTTGACTCAAATTTCTTCTCCCTTTCCTTCCCTTCTTCTCCATATCTATGCATCTAACCGTTTGAGTTTGGGCCACGACTTCTGCGGCCATACGGTTTTCCCTATAGTAGTTATTTCGTCATTGTGGCCGTTGCCAATCTAACTACACATCCTGCTCATCTCAGACGACCGAGATTAATAGTTTATTGCCCCTGTAGGCAGACGAGCATACGGCCCGCCTGATGGTGAGTGCTTACCGTCACCCATGGACTGCAGCAATGCCAAATGCTGTGTTTGTATATATATGTACTTATTTTTTTACTTTTACGATATATGAACCTAACTAAAGCTACTTTTACGTAAATAATCTAATTAACTCTAATATTTCATATATCTACCTATATATACTTATATATAAAAATGAATTGCTGTTCGTTAGTCTCGCTAAAACTCGTGAACGGCTGGACTGATTTGGCTAATTTTGGTCTTAAATTACATGTGGAAGTCCAGGGAAGGTTTAAAAGTTAGATAAATATGAAAATGCTCGGAATTAAATAAAAATAACAATTTTGTTTTCTTTGATGTGGCCCCCGTCGGGCGGATTCCTTTTGTTTGTTTTAAGTTTATTTTATATATTATCGATTGAGGCACTACGAAGTCTGCCGGGTCAGCTAGTTCTAAATATTTAAATGCAACCGAATAAAACCTTAGTCGTCCGTGCCTACGAAAACTCTAAAATATTCGAAACATCGTTACATAATAAAACGAAGATTATAAACGTGAGATTAAGCCGTAAAATCGTAAAAGCCGTCAAACTTTTTCATATCAAAGTTAGTCAAAATAAAATAAATTGTTTTTCAAAATTGCAGATAAAACAAAGAAAAATCATACGAATTTTCACGAAACAAAACATATAATTGTAATTATATAACGTGACCTTTACATGTGATACACGACTTCCCCTGTCAGTCGAAAGGTAGTTAGTTGTCTAGGTTCCCACATTATGTACAATGTCACAAAAAACCGCTGGCAATTTCGACAACATGTGGTCACCACGCAAGGTTACAGCGGGCCTCTGACAGGGCTGCCACTAAACGCTAACAATACCTACTGGATTACTGATATAGGAAGGAAAGTATGATTTTCCGACCGGCATTGTGTTGTAGAAAATAAATATTGCGCGTTTTCGTGTGTCATGATTCCTTCCTCTTATTATTATAATAATTGTTTATCACTGAGTCACTGATGAGTCGAATTCAAAAAACGTCCTAAGTTCAAAAAGGTCAAGTTTAATGTCTATGGATTCCGACAACCGCCTAACAACAGATGAGCCGCTAGCTGGTAGACCTATCTAAGCCATAGATTAAATAGGAATTACTAAAGCAAATTTTGCTACTTGAATGATAAACGTGACTGCCATTCACCGTGACACATGAAGTCCATACCTCAATTGCTATGATGTAATGGCTATTGACATTTGTCTCAAGTGCAGCATAACAGGTAAACTAATAAAAATAAAAACAGTAACACAGTTTTTAGAGAAAGCTTTTTTGACATAAAAAAAATTGGACCACCGCCAGCCCTATCCAAGATTATTGTGATAGACTTTTGTAGAATAAAATTATGAAATCATCCAACTAGCCATGACGTAAGTGCATAGGCTAAGCAGATGGGTTACACTCCAACATTTATTTATACTGTTTTAATGTTTACACCACCGCCCTATATAATACGAGTAAGGATAAATAAACAGTTCGCGTGAAAACATCAATGTGACGGATTCATACGGTAAGATATCGCGCATTTGTATCGTAACAGATACACAGAACAGATAGAGCAAATAGTTCCTCAGCTTTCGTGATTAGAAAAAGTAAAACCTATATTTATATTTCAGTAACTAGCTGACCCGGCAGACTTCGTAGTGCCTCAATTGAGAAATAAAAGACCTAAACTTTTGTATAAAATAAAATTAAAACAAACAAAAGGAATCCGTCCGACGGGGGACACATCAAAGGGAAAACAAAATTGTTATTTTTATTTAATTCCGAGCATTTTCATATTTATCTACCTTTTAAACCTTCTCTGGACGTCCACAAATAATTCAAGACCAAAATTAGCCAAATCGGTCCAGCCGTTCTCGAGTTTTAGCGAGACTAACGAACAGCAATTCATTTTTATATATATAGATTAAATACTCTGTGTCATTTAACTACCTTTAAATATTACTGCAAAGTATTGGAAAGGTCGGAAATCGATAAATCTATATATTAATACGTGAAGGAAAAATGTTGTACACCTTTTTACGAATATTGCGCGGACGGAGGAGAATGATGATGAGAATTTCCAACACTTATACAGAATATAGAGAAGAAGTCTAGTGCAGAACACAATTTTTTTATGCTATTTAATTTAATGCATAAAAAATACATTACATCAATAAAAATAACATTACACATAATACCATATATTTCACACACACACGCTTAAATGCTCTTTTTTTTATTGATAAAGTCTATGGTCAAATTGAGAATAAATTAATATTGTTTGTCTTTAATATGTATTATTTGTCTATAGTGTAGCCTTGGAGAAATTTTTGATTAAAGAAGTATAGTCTGACAACAGAACCATAATAATGTTCAAACTTATAATTTAATTATGGTCGAGTTTCGACCACTGGGCGACCACTAGTCATAATAATAAGCATGAGATTGACCCTTAAAAGTAGTTTTAATTAGTAAATGAATTACTGTTCGTTAGTCTCGCTAAAATTCGAGAACGGCGGGACTGATTTGGCTAATTTTGGTCTTGAATTATTTGTGGGAGTCCAGAGAAGGTTTAAAAGTTAAATAAATATGAAAATGCTCGGAATTAAATAAAAATTACAATTTTGTTTTTCCTTTGATGTGTCCCACATCGGACGGATTCCTTTTGTTTGTTTTAAGTTTATTTTATACAAAAGTTTAGGTCTTTTATTTATCGATGGAGGCACTACGAAGTCTGCCGGGTGAGCTAGTTGCATTATAAGAATAGCGCGAAAAAGGTATCACAAGTTGAATATCGGGAGGGATCTAAGACATGAGATTGAAGTCTCAATCGCTTTGTATAAGAGCTGTCCCACCCTTCAAACCGAAGGAAATTACGACCGAAAATTCGATCTTAGTAAAACATTATCTTACGAAACCGCACGGATATTTCAATACCCGAACCATTTCTGCCGCAAAGCAGTCATGCATTCCGATTAGGAAAAACAACCATCATCCCAATTCACTTTAGATTATAATAAAGACGGTATGATTCACATTGTAGTCTACGGGTTTTCACAACTACGTAAGACCAACTGGAACTTGGCTGCTCGTTTACTTAAGCAAAAAGAATAGAAATTCACGATTTCATTATTTTTGGGTATCAAAATGTTAGGAGGGGGCTCTTAAAAAGACTTGGATGAACTGTGAAAGAGAATATGCGAAAGAAGTGTGTGAGATTGCAGACATGACGCTTGAAAAGCCTGAATAGAAAAAGAGGAATGCATCTGCATCGATACTAGGTAGTGGGATGAAGGCAAGAAGAAGATTATTAATGATAGGGTGTACATGTACAGGTACACATATACAGGGGATACAACCATCCTACCTATTTTTGCCGCAACGATGGGTCCATTTGAAGTGTGAATAGTCACTGTGAGTGTACAATACAATTGACACTCTAACGTCACTTCGTGAAATTAGTGACCGTTTGCGTTGTCCGTGGGCCCCAGTAACCATTTGACACCAAGTGAGCTGTGCACTAGTAAATTAACTACGGCAATAAAAATGCAATGACTTGGCATCGACATTCCTCTTTGTTTCCAATTCCAAGGGGAATCTAAAAAAACACTTTTTGAAAATTTCATTCCTAACGTCGACATATTTAACCAAAAAAGAATGTTTATTTGTAAATGTGCAATTTTTCGGTATTTTTTCATTTTATTAATTTCATGCTTTTCTATTAATAATATTGACATTTAAAAGAATATTTTTTTCATCGCCGTATGCTAGATTCCAATCACGACGAGGCCTCTCATTGTTTCACCAGTAACAAACAAAGTCACCACTACATCATCGAGATATAGTAGGTTTACCGACTAAAGCAATTCACGGCTCGCAATAACAGTACAAAAAACGTTAGTAAACGACTCAATTTTCGACAACTTTTTTTTTATAAAAGGGGTGTTTACACGTCGAGGTGCTGCTCAGTTCCCACAGAGAACGGTCTATAAACACGACTAACAAAATAAATATTCAATAGTACGTACATATATTATAAACAATCTGACACTTGTTCCTTGCTTCTGTACAGATAGCAAAAACATTATATGTAGTAATTTTACTAGAAATTTTAACGATCTCCTGCGTGATGGGTTTTAGAAATAACTAATCGTCTATGCTAAAATACGTATTAATATTTTTTGTATGGCTTGAGAAGAAAATTACAGCCCACTTGATGTGAAATGATTACCGGACTCTTTATAGACATGAACAACGTAAATGCTGGCCCCTACCTTGAGACAGGGGCTCTGACTGTCAGTTCCACGTACAATGGCTGCCCCACCTTCCAAATCGCAATGCTTTAGTGTTTCGCGGCAGAACTAGCCTGATGGTACCTACCTGAGCGGACTCACTAGACACCCTACAACCAGTGAAGGTTTAATACTTTGGAAGTTTGTTACTCAATCACGCAAAATAGTTGTACGCAACTACTATGTTTTATGATTTTATTGAATTATAAACTAAAGCACACGCATTGGATAACAAATCAGCTCACGGTGTGTCTATTTTATTCGACTCACAATCAGTAATCCTTTTTATGAAAAGAAGAATAAATACCCTCACTACTATAGGAAATCTTTAATATTTCGCAAAAAGATATCTTATTGCATTCACAAATAGGATCCGTTTGATCATTGTAATCGACAATTTCGGATATTTGTACTATATAATAAATACGATATTGTATTCGTTGGTTCGTGATTTTAGAAACAAACAGATCTACAAATTAGTTCGTTGTTTATGGATCAGGGATTGAAAACGGCAGTCTTTACCCCGGAAAAATTAACATGTCTTGACGTTTATGACAATATGCTCAACTAATACCAAATATTTTTCTTACATTAACCGACTAATTTTATTAGATTATTTATGAGATATAAAATCACTCGTCTATCAGATTATTCATACTTGAGATAATATTTACAATCTACTGAGCTTCTCGGTGGATTTTCTCAGTGGGTCGCGATTTCGGTTCGTTGGATCCGGTGTTAGATTCTGCGAATCTCTACTAAAACCAATAGATAAACAAAAAAACAAATAGATAACAAAACGAAATTTTGGTACTTTTTTTTTATTGCTTATATGGGTGGACGAGCTCACAGCCCACCTGATGTTAAGTGGTTACTGGAGCCCATAGACAACGTAAATGCGCCACCCACCTTGAGATATAAGTTCTAAGGTCTCAAGTATACTTACAACTGCTGCCCTACCCTTCAAACCGAAACGCATTACTGCTTCACGGCAGAAATAGGCAGGGTGGTGGTACCCACCCGCGGGGACTCACAATAGGTCCTACCACCAGTAATTGGTAAGTACTTGAATTCATCGTACTGAATTTATTAATTTGATACGCTAGATCGTCACCCCACATATTGGGGCTGGGAAGTGATATATGGAAGAGTAAGAGTTTAAACCTACTAACCACACACCGTTACTTTACCAATCATGATGATCTGATCTTGTATGCGGAATGTGGGTTTCTATACCATTGAATGGCAACTAGGAATCATCGAGTTTCAATTCATCATATTTGTCTGAACAATGCTCATGCTCTATGTTTATTAGTTTTAAAAAATATATATTTCGTATTAACATTTTTCTCCAATATTCACCTGGGTGGATCACTCTTCAGATCGCGTGAACGAATGACTGTGCATTGGTATCAAAAGTAGCGTATATTTCTTCGCAGATTTCAAATTTTCTGAGACATGCCAAAATAAACTCTAAAAATTGTTTGTAATCTTTTACTTGTCTTTAGTTATCAATTTTCTATTTTCTTCTATCTTCTATCTTCTTCCATATACAGGTTCAGCAGATTCATCTGTTTTTGCAGCAGATTCATCTTTGATTATTTCAGCATATTCATTGACTTATTAAGACGTATTAATTGATATTTACCGATGTACCGGTGTTTCCCGAGCGCTATGACATGTCCTACTTCAAACGCGGCTTGTGGAGAGTATTAAACTGTAGGCAGCGGCTTGGCTCTGCCCCTGGCATTGCTGACGTCCATAAGCGACGGTAACCACTCACCATCAGGTGGGCCGTATGCTCGTCAGCCTATACGGCAATAAAAAAAAAAGTAATAAGATAGATACAATGTATTTTATTTATTATAAAAAAATGAACATAATATCCTAACCTAAAAGTACATATTATTATCCGCAACATGCTTCGTCAGATTACAAAAATGCTTCGTCAAATAAGATAGATTGATTAACTTAATTGGCTGAAGCAAGAAAAATAGAAAGAAGAACGCAATTGAAATTCATTAAATACATTCAACGCGACCACTTCCTGTTTACCACCACAGAAACTTCTTTAAGGCCCGATAAGCCAATAATGAAGTCACAATTTAATATAAACGAAATTGTTTTTCCTGTTTTTCTCGTGTTAAAATTATTAAATTTTACTTTAAAAATTTATACAATTATTAGTTTCGTACGTGATAATATCGAAAATTAATGTGTAAATTCGGTGTAACTATAAACCGCAACAAGAACTTAATTAACGTTTATTTTAACGTCGTCAAATTGAACACAAATTAAAACAAAATATTTGCTCGTTGAAATTTTGAAACCTTTGCTCATTAAAATTATAAAGTCAATTTTGCTTAAATTTGTACATTATGATATTTTTCCCTAAACTTTTACCGCTGTAAATAGACCGACAAGATGAACTACTATTAAGAGATATAACATCGAGGACCCAATTTTATGATACAAAGCCTGTACTTCATGCAAATTAGAAACTACATTTACAGGCGAAGTAAATTGTCCCTTCGTAACAAGATGACACTCTACAAAACGTGCATACGTTCCGCAATGATCTATGCAAGTGCTATATTCACTCACGCAGCCCGCATGTAGGCAGAAAAACTCTCTCCAGGTCATCAAATCTCGTTTTTTCAGGATAGCCGTCGGACCATGCTGGTATGTGAGGAATATTAATGTTCATGATGATTTAAATTTCGAACCTATGCGCCAGAACGCTACATCGGTAAAGTGGCGCGACACGATAACCCTCTTATCGTCGCTGCCGCTGAATACATAACTGACCCAAGCGATGGTGTAACGCAAAGCCACCGTCGCCGAAGCATGTCTTGCCGGATCCCCGGATCCACTCATGATACTTACGCTTCCTTCCACTGCAACTCTTCTAAGTCTCCAGATAAGCATAATTTTTGCTTTATACGTATATAATATACGTGTAGGATATAAGGCGAGGTCTAAATTGCTACGCCCTCTGTTGTGTTCTAGTCAAGTAATCAACTAACGCTATGTGCGATCTAAAAGATTATAATTGGCAGCAAAGGTCGGTGTGTATTCTGAGGGCTTCACATAACTCTAAACACTATTGTCCAGGACCAAATCCAACATAAACTAGACTAGTTTACTTGGATAGAGATATTCCTCATCTAGCCAACTTTTCATTTAAATTAAATTCGCTTTCTGTCGACGGTACACGATAAGTCGGTAAGGATATGTGCTATAAATTTATACACGAAGCGTGATCATTAATTATTTTTACAAGCCGTCACCGAACTGTAATTGTTATGTCATTTATAAATAAACAAATGACATGGACAGTTTTGTAAATACTTTTATTTTTGTTAATAAATAAAAAGCTTGAGAATTTTTTAAATGGCATTCGTTTGCCCGGATTGATTCTGGATATCAATTCGATTATACTGGTAACCTATTCAATACTTTATTAAAAAAAGAAAGATAGAAGACAGAAGAAGGAAGTGAGAAAATAAAAGATCTAAGTTTCAATTTGATGATACTGGTATCCGATTCAAAACTTTATTAAAAAAAAACAATAAAAGAAAGATACAAAACAGAAGAAGGAAGTGAGAAAATTAATGATTTAATGAGCTTTCGGTTGAACGCTAGACTTCTTATTTAGGTAGATTTGTATTTTCTTACATATGAAACAAGCTCAGTAAACACAACACCCTGCCTACTTAGAGAAATTATTTCTCGAAGGCTATTGAGGTTCATTCCTATTTAATTCTTACTGCATTTACTGTCTTCAATATTGGGTCTTAATGTTAATCCGAATGTCTCCGTCCTACAATGAGAAGAGTTTGTTCACCGGGCCATCTCTAATTATTGATACTACATATCCTCACCTAATCTTCAAGTCTTACTTATTATCCCAAAATGGGCGGTGACATATATTATAATACTGCTCCCCAAACATAGCTGGTGTCCAAAACCAACTTTGACGACTTTCCATCCACTAGAGAGCATGTTTATTGCCCTGAGAAAGCAAAAACACTGTTTATACACGCTTTTTTTAGCTTGGTATCTACGTATATTTGTTTGCATATAACGGAATCTTTGAACGTCTTTTTCGCCGATTTCAAGATGTCCCCTTAACGTGAAATTTGTATACACATCAAGGACCGATGGCAATACAATAATTTATAACTACGCCTTATCCTAACCATTGTGAAGAAGATAAAAACAACTGGTGGTAGGACCTCTTATGAGTCCACACGGGTAGGTACCACCGCCCTGCCTATTTCTGCCTGAACCAGTAATGCGGTGGGGCAGCCGTTGTAACTATACTGAAACCTTAGAACTTATATCTCAAGGCGGGTGACGCATTTACATTGTAGATGTCTATGGGCTCCAATAACCACTTACCAGGTGGGCTGTGAGCTCGCCCACCCGTCTAAGCAATAAAAAACGATGTATATTTTGATTCATTGTTAGTTCGATTTGGTATTTAAGCGTGTCTTGCTAAACTACGTATCGAGGGCTGAAGGGCTATTAAGCGACATTTTCGCAACTTTACAGGAGAGCCATTTGAAATGTAGCATTTGGAAAAAAAATCATAGCATAAAAACTTATTCAGTTGTTTCATTGCAGTAAACTTAATTGAATCTCAACTAAAAATAACGAACTATTGATACTAATACCAATCTTTTTACCGCCCGTGTATGCAAACGAGCATACGGCCCACCTGATGGTGAGTGGTTACCGTCGCCCGTGGACTTCAGCAATGCCAGGGGCTGAGCCAAGCCGCTGCCAACCGTTAAGTACTCTTCACAAGCCTCGTTTGAAGAAGGACATGTCATAGCGCTCGGGAAACACCGTGGAGGGGAGCTCATTCTAAAGCCGGATGTTACGTGGCAAAAAAGATCTCTGGAAGCGCACTGTGGATGAACGCAGTGGCTCCGCGTAATATAGATGAACTCTACTCCGGTGGCGGGAGGTGCGATGGTAAAAATGAGACGATTATATCATCTCAAACAAACAAAACTCATCTTTAATTACAAAGACAGATGTCTTACGCGAAATGTCACTTAAACCAAATATCATTTCACCCGTCGATATATTTTACAGCACGTGATTGCCATGAAATTTGAGCTCCATCATAAATCAAGAAAAATGCATTATCAAAAACTATACATGAGTCGTCTATTATCAAAGGTGGCAATCTGTGAATTTGGACAAAAATTTTTTATTGATATGTCAATACAGATTTATTTGAATATAATCGTCTCCTTCAAAGAATACGGTTCAAAACCTGCATTAAATAAAGGTTAATAGTTAACCTGTTATTTATCTAAGATGTCGTTCCGAAGAGTTTTGTGACTGCCAATGGAATACAAAGTCAATAATTCGTTTTTCTGATTTACCAATCATTGTCCAAAAGTCAGATTGCCGCCTTTGATAACAGTCGACTCACATACAACAAAAAATATTTATATTCATTGTGTTACTACGATGTTTACGCGCACGATAAGATACTTACTATCAGATGTTGTGAAAGTGAACTGGACTACACAAAGCGATAACAATTGGGGCTTGTAATCAAAAGATTTTGAAGTTACGATAATAATTAAAAAAAAACGATAAATCCTAAATCCATTCGTTGGATTATTTTTGAAATTTACTTTATTTGTTTTTTTACGTAGATAAAATATATATAGCTATAGATAAAATATTTAGAAAGAATAGAGGAAATTATTTTGTTTTTCAAATTATGTTTCATTCTCACAAGTAAAAACAATTCTCGGTACTGGCAATTTTAATCAACATTTCGATTATTATTAGTTTTTAGTTAATTAGTTTTGTTTCACATTACGGGCTTCGGTGACCTTTTAACTCTAAATGGACCGTGAACTCGACTAAGAGTTAACATTAAAAAATCTGAACCGTATATGAGTAATAAACATAACGAAAACACGTTTAAAGTTTAATAACGCATTTGCGTAACAATATCTGTTTTATAATTTTCAACATTCCCCACCATACTTTTTGTTGAAAATAAGAGCGTTTTTACGAATTTTTGAAAGGATTGATTCATCATAATAAACAATGAGCCTGTTCAAACCAGAATCACTTAATATAGTTCACTTCCGACCGATGCACTATTCATTTATTCAAACAAGTTAATTAATTCTAGAGCGCCGACAAATAATCTGTTTAAGTAATTAATTTCATTGGCTAATAACATACGCAGATACATATTCATGTGTAATATTTTAAGATATACACACACATAACTATACGTCGCTAAGCTGTCGGTTTATTTTCCAAATGACGCCTCGCGATCCCGCCAAAACACCGGACAATAAATGCTGCCCTGCCACATAGACTTTTAGCTATATATTTTATCCAAGCCCTAGACTATATTTTTTTTATTGTCCTTGTAGGCAGACGAGCATACGGCCCACCTGATGGTGAGTGGTTGCCGTCGCCCGTGGACTTCAGCAATGCCAGGAGCAGAGCCAAGCCGTTGCCTACCCAATGGCGGATCCAGGGGGAGGGTCATGGGGGTCATGACCACCCCCTGAGCTGGGTCCAGGACTTAGGTGGACCACTAATTGAATATAATAATTTTATTTATATATTTTGTCACCATACAGATTTTATGTAACTACATGCCTTCAATATTTAATTAATTTAATATAATATAATAACTTTGTATAATGGCAAACGTTTGGGAACGAACGCATCTAAATTTGACTATGTGTCCCCCTCCTGGCGCCAAAACTGGATCCGCCCTTGTGCCTACCGTTGAGTACTCTCCACAAGTTT
Organism: Bombyx mandarina; assembly: GCF_003987935.1. Next base: position 9,679 of record NW_021011527.1, on the reverse strand, counting down.
CAGTTGAAGAAGGACATGTTATAGCGCTCGGGAAACACCGTGGATGGGAGCTCATTCCAAAGCCCGATGGTACGTGGCAAAAAAGATCTCTGGAAACGCACTGTGGATGAGCGCAGTATCTCCTGTATGGATGAACTCTACTCCGGTGGCGGGCAGTGCGATGGTAAAAACGAGATGAAATCATCTCAAATAATATGCGTTTATCATTTCTTATTTAGCATACATAAGAAGGTCAAATTATAAAGTGATACTTTTCTCTCGTTTTCGTGAACACGAGGCATTTAATTGCAATAACGTTTTATATAAGTCGTGTAATAGTTGTGCAGAAAAAAAGTGTGGTGAGATCAGCGCGATGGCCTTCAAAGTTTGTTACAGCACACTCAACGTGAAATGGCCACAATTTTTTTAACTGCGATATTTTAAATGTATTCGCGACAAATAACATTTTTAGGGTATGTAATATATCTCAAATTTAACTTTGTAGTAAATAATGATAAGTGAAAGCTGTCGTGCTTATTCAAAGTCGAAGTTTCGATTGCATTGTATTATCCGATCCTTCAAACTGGAACCCACTGATAGAGACGCAGCTTCGCGGTAGAAATATTCAAGCAAGTAATATATTTATGATGTGTATGAATACATATTGCATACGTCATTCCACGGTGACCACGAAAACTATAATAAGAGATTAATACGCAAAATAACTAAAGTTCGCAAGGCGCAATCATGCATTTAAATTTGCTAAATAAATTTAAAATTATTTGCAACAGGCAAAACGCATGAACCTAATCTAGGAGAACGAAATTCACGATATCGTCTTGTTTCCTGCTCCGCGGACCAGCAAAACATGGCACGCAAAAACACTAATTAACCATACGTAATGACTACACACTAACACAATGGTACATCCGAAAATCACCCTTAAAGCTCATATCTTTGAATGCCAATTTCTTTTGTAGCTCTTGATAGTAAGGTTTGAATGCAAAACTCCCCTTTGTGACAATACTAAGGCTTTCGGTGTTCAGTGGTTAGGCTTAGGACACCTGCTTGGATATATTAATATAAACGTTTCTAATAAATTAATGAGCAGATGATCCTTCTGCTAAAGGCGTAGTAATTTATTTTTATGAAACAACGTAAACGTTTGAATAAACAGAAATAAAAGCCTGTTTCGAAGATTATCCGTTTGAGCACAAAAAAATAGTATAAGAATATGAAACACCTTTTACAGTTTAATTCCGTATTTATTTCAATTACTATTTGAAATTAGAAATTATTTAATCATTAAACTCAATAGTTATACAACAATCATGATGTAAAAAGCGGCACATTTCGGCGAAATCTCTGCGAAAGATATTGGTATTTGTTATTTAAGTGTCTATGTACAAATAAAACTACATACTTTTACGGTTTGTTTTTCTTTTACTATTGTCAGTATTTATTTTATTTCGGACGTTTCGGAATCACGGTCACGAACGAATGGTGTAATAATAATAATAAACATTTATTCCAAACGTAAATTAGGAACAAAAAATAAAAAACAAAAATAAGAAAAATAACGAGGCTTGGAAACGGTAACCGTATAGGTATACGTTGGGTATAGGTATTCCCAGCGTATAGGTATTGGTATTTGGTGTAGGTATACGTTGGTTTTTTTTATGTAAGTTCCAATGCCCATGATGCAGGGAAAAAATCCATATCCCCATTGAATAAGGATTTTTATCATTTACCAACGAATTCTATGCAATACCTTCGTTTCGAATCTACAGAATATATATAATTCGTGTTATGAGTACTGGCAGTAGGGATGCACCGTGCTATGAGACGGACGGATTACTCTAGTAACTAACATTTCTCTATTTTCTACTGCTAAGACGTCGCGATCTGAATTGCGAGATTGTCTTGTCTGCTCTAATCTAACAGATAAGGTACGCTCGATTGTAACAAGTGATTTTATTTACGACAAAAAACTCGTGATGGCCCAGCCCTGTGTCAAACAAAAGGCTATTAACCCAAATTCCTCTAGTCGTATCTATCGCCCATAAGTGTTCCAATAAAAAATAACCAAAACATTTTCCTTTCCGCGAAGATTATTCCGATAGGCAATTCACGTTATAAATTTTAATGAACTTCTATTGTCAGAGCGAATCGGGTGTTTCAAAAAGGAACCGGGCATTCTTTACAATAACTAAATTACATACTTTTCCTACGACATTAAATACATTTTGAACATTATTATTAAATTGTCGACAGTGTCACGTTGCCTCGCTGTTGCTGTTTTATTAACCAGAGTCCGGATTACGAAGCGATAATAACTTCCTTTAAATTAATAACTCCACAATTCTATGTAATGCCACTCTTTTGATGTTCGGCTTAATTCTTTATTGCTTAGATGGGTGGAACTCACGGCCCACCCATTAAGTGGTTACTGGGTTGATGATGTTCATGGCATCATCAACGTATATACATACGGCTACCCAATTTGGGACATGATTTCTAAGTCTCCGTTCTATAGAACAACGGCTGTCTACATTTCAAACGACGATTTACCACCATACATCTGGAGTCGTGAGATTTAAGTCTCAATTGTCCTGCTTTTCGAACTTTAAGCCTATTTCCATGCAGAAATGAATGGAATGGAAGTCCTATGTCTGCGTCTTCGTTAATTACTCTTTCTAAATTTTAACAGATCCATTTTTATTCCACGATCATGTTCTTCCTTCAACGTGGAAGTCATTCGTGAACACGTCTTAAATATCTTGATTTAAAAATATTAGTCGAAGCCGCAGGATTTGAATACAGGCACATTTGCATCTTTCGTTCCGTATATATGTATCGATTGCGAGTTATAAATGTTATAAAATTTTCGACAATTTTGGGTTTCATGAAGATAAACTATTTCGCTTAACCTACCCTGACCACTTAAACTGTCTCCGAAATGTCCGAAATAATAAAATGACAATAGAAAACGCGCTACGGTTTAACCTCGTAAGTTTCATTATATTTCACCTAACTTTAAACAAAAGCATCATTATGCGCGCTATAACTATTTCCAGTTATCGAAATGTCGCAGTTAATCTAATATTAACCTATAAAATTTAATAAAATTGTAAAATATGCATGCGGTTTGAATACATAATAAATGACTTTTGTGGCTTGAGGAAACTTATTGTTTTGTTCTATTAATATTTTCAAATGTCCTTATAAAGCGGCAACGATAATAATGATTTGTTACGAATTTTACGCGCACGTGACTTGTAATTAGAACAAGAATCAATGTATTCCTTAAAAAATTGGTAGTGTCTCTGTAGGGCGTAAAAACGAAGCAAATGCGACAAATGTAAGTTTTTTTTATGATTGAAGGATAACTAGTGCCCGGAGGCCTTTCCAATTTCCCCACGAATATCGCCAACCATCTTAATACGTATGGTCGAAGTTTCAATTGTATTGTAAAAGTTCTATCCTACTTCAACGGATTGTAATATGCGCATGCGATAAGCAAAGGGGATTAGTTTGATATCTTGTTTCGGGAATTCATTATTCCATCGAAACACATTTCCTTCTTCAAACGACTCATATATCACCGCGGTACACCAATAAGGCAGTCCTTGACAATAAAACAATACAGTGCTGTATGAAGATTTAAAAAATACAAATAAAAGAAACAATTTCCAAAAGCATTATCACATTGTGTTTTGAAATAAAATGCATTCGTACAATCGTTATCGCCAAAAACGTAACCAGAGAATTCGTAATGGAACATAATTCGTTATCGAAAACGCAAAACGCCTTCCGCTTGCGTAACATCCAAATCTGGTACTTACGATATCGAGTTCGATTCCTGGCGGGGTTATCAGCTGATCAAGGTCGCGGCATAGTTTTCTTTCGTACGTTTTATCTGTGGAGTGGTTCTTTGGTGTCGTTCGACTGTCGCTTAGTGTGTTCTGTTGTCAGCCAAAATATTGATGCAATTCGCTGTGCTATAAGAAGGCGTAGCGAAGTCATTTTAACATAAGCAGAGTCAGGAAATATCTTAGAACGCTTTCTAATTGCACTGCTTAAACCAGGGGTTCCCAAACTTATTTTATCGCACTTTGAGAATAAATTATTTTTTAACGCCCCCATTTTTTCACCTAATTAATAACCATTATAGCGAAAGCTCAGTCGGTGTCTAAGAGTCCTCCTAGGTGAAATTACCAATCGCCTCCCAAGCCTCTACGCAAGGCCCCAATTTTTTTTCTGGGTCTCTTACCGCCCCCCTTTGTATAGCTATACTAATTCTTTATCCAAGGTAGCTGATAGCTCTTCGGTCTCCTGTGATGTCGACTATTATTATTATTACCACTATTTATTACTTTTTAATTTATTATTTTTTAATATGCATACATTAAGTAATTTACATAATTTTACCGCTATTAAAAACGTTTTTAAGTATAATCAATATCGTGAATGGTACAACAAAGTTACCAATAATATGCATGGTTAATGGATTGGTTTTATTAAAACACAAATTGAAATTAACCTTGCTTTTTACTTGTAGCTAGCTGGCTGGCTCCTAAACAAAATGAAGAAAAAAAGCTCAATTTTATCGTATTATATTAATTAGAATATTTTAATTAATCTCTCATTTTACTCAGATACTACAAGGATACACTACTATGATGGAATTCATAAGAAGATCGTGGGATCGGTCGTTATTTATATCCACAAACTTAAGCAACATAATTTATCTTTAATACCTACAAAACTTGTATTAATAATACCGAAACAGCCACTAAACTAACCACAAAACAAGTTTAACAAAAGAAAAAAACACAGAGTATCGAAAACGGATAATACATATGACTACCTACACGTATTTAGGTAACCTAAATTAGAAAGAGATAGTAAATGCGATATATAGTATGTTACTCGAGGTTATCAATGTATTTTATAACTTTCAAGTAAACGTTGCTCTAGATATAGTAAATGCAATATACAGTCACCAGATGTCATCGTTTTGAATGTAGCGAGCGACTAAGTATATGGAGTAAGCTGGACTTTAAAAAAAGTAAGGGTATAAAACAAGTCAGAGCCGATGTGATCTCACCTTTTTCAGTAATCGAACTAAATTTCGAGCCTCGAAATTAAAATCTTACCATAATCATTGTAACAAGGAAAACATGCCTTTTTTTCTGATACATGAAACATTTATAAGCGCAGTTCACATTATTCAGATATGAAACATTCGTATACCATTTTAACAATACGAATCTACCTGTTCATAGATTTAAGAAAACTGTCAAGCAACGTTTGTGCGTCAAGGCATATTATAAAGTTAAGGATTATTTACTAGATAGCACTACGTGGGAATGAGGCGTTCGCTCCTGGCCCTTTCATTTTTCATTATTATTATTATTATTTAATTATATTTTTGACTTGTTTTTTCGTTTATTGTAAATATTTTTACTTATTAAAAAAAAAGTAAATATTTGAGAAAAAACAAAAAAAAAGACCGCTGTGTTTGTTTCGCCGGTTCTTCTCAGGACTGTGGCTTTTTTTGGAACCGGCGCCGCGGCGCGGCGGTAGAGTTAATATTGTTATTTATATTTTGACATTCAACAAGTGTGTTATACTGACATCTAAGTTGAAATAAATGATTTTGAATTTGAATTTGAATTTGAAGCAGCTCATTCAAGATGATAGCCGTTGACTGTAATACAGTCTTGACAGTTATACAATTTTGATGGCTAATTAACATTGCCAAGTTTATGAAATGTTTTACGGACACCAAATTATCTTGGTGTTTTTTTTTCCTACCTAATCTGATGGCTTATGGAGACCATATCAGCGTCACCGGGTTGTAGGTGAGCTCACGGGGCTCAAACCTGACGTTATTGCTAACAAGAACCCTAGCAAGAGCCGTGCTTCGCAGAATCTACCACCGGATCGGAAACGCGACCCACTGAGAAGATCCGGCGAGAAACTCAGTGGGCTGTGTCTGTGGGTTAATTTACTCGCCGAGTCCTTCGTCGCTTGCGACGGGTTCGACGACAACGATGACCGGAGCAAACAATGCTTTCTAATATAAACGATAGGAATCGACGATAGGCGATTTACAGCTCGGGTGAAGTCAAAAACGTACCTTTCCAGCTAAAAGACTGAGATGCTTAACATTATTCTCAAGAATTGTATCTTAATACACACTTACTGGTGTATACTTCAATTACGGGTGGTAGGACCTCTTGTGAGTCCGCACGGGTAGGTACCACCGCCCCGCCTATTTCTGCCGTGAAGCAGTAATGCGTTTCGGTTTGAAGGGTGGGGCAGCCGTTGTAACTATACTGAGACCTTAGAACTTATATCTCAAGGTGTGTGGCGCATTAACGTTGTAGATGTCTATGGGCTCCAGTAACCACTTAACACCAGGTGGGCTGTGAGCTCGTCCACACACCTAGGCAATAAAAAAATATAAAAAACTTAACAGCTAAAACTTCTTCGATTCAATCTTGCCAATTTAAGTCTTGATTAATGTTTGAGGTTACAGCAAAGAGATCAAACGCGATTCGGAAGAGATAAGCCGCGATTTTAACGTACACATCTCTAGTTTTTCAATGCGTATATTCAAGTTTTTCAATGTGTATATAGACCAGCCTTGCCCGTTCCAACTTCCACTGGTAATCTTGAAGACACGGTGCGCCGACCACGTGCGACCGTGTGATATTCAATACGTTGTTCGGTCGCCGTTTCTAGTGTTACGTAAGCCAACGCCGACTTTCAATGTCGACTGCGGGTCCACACTTTGCGCTCTCGTTATACTATTCGCCTGTTTAATAATAAATTGCACAAGTGTTCCGCTGTTGACTTGTTGTTGAAATTAAAACAATTCGTTTTGTTTGTTTACGGATTGCTTACACGGTACCCGGTGAAATTTATATTTAATAACATTTGTTTTTGAGCGTTCATTTCAATTTTTAATTTTTGTACAGTGTACGACTTAAAATGAGGAAATTAAACAATAACAAATGTCTCCGTTAAATTTTCTTACCATGAAAATTGAAGTAAATCTAATATGTTAATTGAAGAATGCATATCCAAGCACTGCTCTTGCTAGGGTCAGTGATAGCACCTCTCCGGTTGAGCCCCGCGAGCTCACCTACTAACGTTAGGGCGAAGCTGAAATAGCCTCTCAAGGCTATCAGCATAGGTAGGGAAAAAAAAAAAATCCTAAATGACAGGCTTAGGTTAGATACCCACGTTTGCAACTTTGAACTATACGCAATCCAATTTTAGAATAAGACTTATTCAACGAAATAATTTAAAGGATGTATACATATATACAAATCAATGAAAAAGTCAAAAGATTTTGAACTACGTCCTAACAAGATACATTTCCCACTATAAAAAACTACAACAATTAGGAATTCGATGTCAATTCAGCACAAAAAAAAGATTAGGCATCAACCAGTATGGCTAAGTTCTGTGTTATTAAAAGAACACGCTGTTTTTTCTGATTTTGACTCGAACATCGAAAACACCACTATAATACGATTTTATTGTTCGTTTAATTTTAATCAGTTAAATAGTAATAGGTTGTGTCATTTCTGCCAGTAGAAGCTGGAAAGTAGAAAGCCTTGAAAGAAAGAGAGAGAGAGAGAGAGAGAGAGAGAGAGAGAGAGGTTTTTATTGCGCAATTCTCTTTTGATACCGCTGTCAAAATACACGGTTTTTGTAACGGATTGATCACTCAACAAAGCAATCAATCTTCGTTCTTTGTACAATGAATATTGTATTTTACGTATGTCAAGAGGGAATGGTTAAAAATCTGTGCTTCACATTGTGATCCCGAGCAGAAAGGCAGGCAGCGGCTTGGCTGTGTCCTTGGCATTGCTGATGTCCATGAACTTCAAACCACTCAGACTACCATCAAATGGGCCGTGTGTTCGTCTACTACAAAGGCAGGCATAAAAAGGAGGTACCATTGCTGGCACAACGCCCATATGTTCCGCTCTAAGGCCATAATATAATACAATACAATTGTAACGTATCCGATCGATAACCCGAGCTCGTTTATCAAAATGGGCAGTGAAATTCGCCTAGAAATCATCATTATCCTGCCCTTCTCCCAGTCGCTTGGGGTCGGCGCAACATGTTTTCTCCTTCCATATTCCTCTATCACCATATCGTCTTTCACCCAATCCATCAATTTTTTCTTAGGTCTACTTCTTAACCCACTGAGTTTCTCGCCGGATCTTCTCTGTGGGTAGCGATTAAGGTCCGGTAGTTGATTCAACGAAGCACTGCTCTTGCTAGGCCTAGTGTTACCAATTCTCTCAGTTTAGCCCGTAAGCTCATCTAACGGTCCGCGCGAAGTTGAAATAGCACATTAGCTACCAGCGATCAGGTAGGGACAAAAAGGTCTACCTCGTCCTCTTCATGTAGAAATATATACTAGTTACCTGATGGTTGGTGAGCTTGTACAAACATCTAAGCATTTACTGGTGATAGGACCTCTTGTGAGTCCGCGCGGGTAGGTACCACCACCCCGCCTATTTCTGCCGTGAAGCAGTAATGCGTTTCGATTTGAAAGGTAGGGCAGTCGTTGTAATGCTTGAGACCTTAGAACTTATATCTCAAGGTGGGTGGTGCATTTACGTTGTTGATGTCTATGGGCTCCAGTAACCACTTAAAACCAGGTGGGCTGTGAGCTCGTCCACCCATCTAAGCGATAAAAAAAAACAAAAAAACAGATGAAAGTGACTCTCCTAATTTTTTTTAATGTTCGTATTTACAACACAATTTCCACATTTGATTACATGTCGAATACTTTAGTTTTCGCGCTTGTCGAAAGCGTCATCTCATGGTCTTAGTTAATAGCGTTAATAGAGAGAGAGAGCGAGAGTATTCTTTATTGTACACCAAAAAACAAATAAACTCTCTCTTCCAGACAACCATCAGGTGGACAAGAATCATTTGGAAACGAACTACGCGCGGTGTACCATTCCAGTGAAATACATATACATATATGTACACATACATACATACACACATACATAATATTCACACGTTCACAACTAAAACTTCACAGTCATCCGCTAGTAAATTATAGCTGTGTCTATCTGCTTTTAAGTAAATGTTAAATTATTAATATAAATCGAAGCGAATCGGGGAGAACGTATTAGCCTTTAAGTTGAATTGTGAATGGATTTGCAAATGTTTCGTGCCCTATCGCGTTGAGCTCAACTTTCTACGATACTCTGTTTATACATACACACATATTGTTTATATATTTGCATAACATGCTTAACAATTGTGGCTGTTTATTTATAAGTTGATTCGGAAGGAAAATGGTTTCGCAAACAGAGTTTTTCTGGCTTCATGCATAGTTAATAATAATTCGAACCAAAACTCGATCCCTGCGTGATGACAAGCTGTCTTTATTAAAAAACTAGCGACCCGCTCTCGCTTCGCTTCGGAAACATTAAAACACACATGAAACCAAAAAAAAAAAAATTAAAAAAAGTAGCCTATGTTCATCAGGGACAATGTCGGCTTCTAATGGAAAAAGAATTTTTCAAATCGGTCCAGTAGTTTCGGAGCCTATTCGAAACAAACAAACAAACAAATCTTTCCTCTTTATAATATTAGTATAGATCAATTTTTTTGAATACAGAATTTAATTTACTACACGAATTTGGTC